>JAWWEQ010000055.1:21452316-21468387 GCA_035583055.1 Torymus tubicola | reverse complement strand
GTTTCAAGTATTTTTCTATCATGTAACTGTGATATTGGATTGGTCGGTAAAATTTGAGTATGACACCCCCTTAATGAAATAACTCCTTGCACGAAAACATGCAATACTGTTTAACAATAATCGACAGATTCACTCGCTGGCCCATGGCAGTACCATTGCCTGACATGCAGACAGCGACCGTCGCCAAGGCTCTGTTGGATCATTGGATTACCCAGTATGGCACACCCCTGTGCATTACCTCCCACGAAGGAGCACAATTCGAATCAGCACTCTTCAAGGAACTAGCACGACTACTCGGTAAACAGCTCGTCCATACAACATCATATCACCCACAATCCAATGGTATGGTGGAACGGTTCCATAGAACTCTAAAGCCTGCATTACGCTGTTGCACTCAACCTTGGACAGAGTGTTCTGTGTATAAAGAAGATTTACAAGCGTCTCCCGCAGAGATGCTCTATGGCACAACTCTTGGTCAAGGAGAAATTACGTAAGTACACTTTTCAACGAGTATTTTAAAAAAAAGTCGTCCCTCTACGATTTCTTTGACCGAGTTATGCCATTTTAAAGATATTCCTATGTTTTAGCCAGGTACCGCCAACATCAGCATTATCCGATACGTAGCCCTAAAAATTATTAGATTACATTTAACAAATTCGTGCCCCGGGAGCTATTCTAAACCCTCATAAACCAAGAAACCACATTGCTATTCCTTATCTTTTTTTTAATTTAATCCATGAAAAGTGTAGCTTTATTTAAAATTATACCACTACGTTTTCGTTACATTTATCATTGCACCTCCGCACTTTTGGTAAAATTATCAACCCTACCGACAAATCAATTAAAAAAAAATAAAGTAAAAGTTTAAGGCAGCATACTGGCCAAGAGTTAAGGCGAAAAACATATTCTTAATCGAATTCCTCGGCTTACTGAAATCCAATCTGCTCAGATTGTTGCCCTGCTAGAAGCGGGACTGAGTCAAAGCGATATATCCAGAAGAATGGGGATTCATCACTCAACGGTGTCACGTGTTTTTAGTCGGTATGAAGAAATAGGTTCTTATCGCCGGAGACCTGGTCAAGGTTGACATAGGATTACTACAAATCGAGAGAATCGCAACATTGTTAATGAAACCCTGCACGATCCAAGGCAGGTTGCGCGACAAATTGAGAATAATGCTTTACCAGGCAGACCAATTAGCGCTCAGACGATAAGGAGACGCCTTCACGAAAGGGGTTTGAGATCACGAATTCGTGCTATAGTGCCTAATTTAGAAGCAGTTCACCGATGAGCAGATGAATCTCGATTTTGTCTTTACGGAAACGATGCTAGAATTCAAATTTGCCTTCCTAGACGATAACGTTTTGCACCAAATCACGTTGATTCAACTCGAGCTTTTGGTGGAGGATCCGTTATGGAATGGGGTGGAATATCAAAGAACCATTGATCAGATTTAGTGATTATCCCACCCCCAGGAATAACAGCGGAACGTTACCTAAACGAAGTTTTACGTCCTCACGTAATTCCAATGCGTCGGAAAATGGGCTGTAATTTCATCTTGATGCAGGATAATGCACGCCCCCATACGGCAAGGATAATTCGTACTTACTTGGAAGAAAACAACGTAGAGGTATTGCCTCATCCTGCTAATAGCCGAGATACCTCAAGATTCAATTAGAGCATGCATTAATATGCAAGAACGTTTAGGAGAGGTAATTCGTCAGCGAGGTGGCAGTACACGGTACTAAAGGCCTTAGGCGCATAGGGTTTGGAGTCAAAAAATACTGCGGAAGTGACGAGCCGTGGGGTCCCTAATGTAAGAAACGGTTCACACAATCGGCCCTTTTCAGGGCCACAACGATATGTAAGTCCGACCAACAACCTCTGATACCTTAATATTGTTAATTATAATAACAAATTAATGTACGTATAATTTTATTCAGTCTCTACACGTGTTGTAGGAACCCAAATTGAAATCTCCCGCGCTGCGCGCGCCTCCAGGGAGACCATAGTTCACGCGCCGCCGCTACGCGGCGCAACTCACTCCGCGCGACTCCCCAAACCGACTCAGACGGCCCGAGGGGATAAAGGCCAGTGCGGCCAGCAATTTGTCTTCCGATTATTTTGCGAGTGGATCACTCCCGATCCAACCCACTACCTATTCTTTACCACCCTCCTCTCATTTATCTCTCTCTCTCTAAAGAGCGGAACCACCCATCGAGGTGGACTCCTCTAGGTCTTCTATAGAGCCAAGCCAGGCAGGCTTTCTCCCTCCTAGACTCCTCTCGAGTCGACGTGGAGGGGCCGAGCTGTGTCCGCCTCTACGCAACTGGAAGCCACTACGTTCTCATCAGCACTCCGCGAGCTTATTTGCTCGCCTAACTACGATCGGCGTTGAGCCTTGGTCCGCCGACATCTCCACCCTGCTATGTCGACCAACGCTCCGCGAGCTGTCTGCTTGCTTGACTATGATCGGCGTTGAGCCTTGCTCCGCCACTCTGCTGTGTGGAACAGCTCTCTCTGCGAACTAAGTCAGCTCGCCTTGCAATGATCGGCGTAAAGATTACTCCGCCGATCACTCCGCTTCTCCAAGCCTTCGCTCGCCCTTATACAGCGAGCTTTTTTAGAGGTGTCCCCTTTTGTAATATTACCATGTGATCACTTTTGATACATGATATCGTTGGTTTGGTAACAGACGGTACCACCTGAGAATCCGCTTGAAGAAGGTACCACCTCAGAATCCAGTTCAAGAAAGTACCAATTCGGGATCCGATCCAAGAAAGTACCAACTCAGGAGGAGATTTTTTTTATTGAAATTTAAGTTGGCATGAGAGTAAATTCATTTTCTAATAATAATGAAAAATAATTAATGATATTTTAAATTTTAAGTAAGAGTAAATTTTGTATGCGTGCCTCTATATTTGAAAGAAAATTTCAAATGCAAAATTCGTGAAAAACCGTAACTAAATTTTTGTACAGGAAGCAACATTTATTTATTAACTACGTAACATTACTTATTAACTACGTAAGTATAAATGGATTTCAAATTTACAATTAGAATGCACGAGAATCTACGGTTTTTCATGAATATTTATTTGAAATTTTCTTTCAAATTTCGAGGCACACATAAAATTTACTTCTACTTAAGATTTAAAATATCATTAATTATTTTGCATTTTTAATGAAAAATTCATTTCGTAATACAGTGTATAAGTATTTATATATTGAGAGTAAAATGTATTTACTCTCATGCAACTCAAATTTTAATAAAAAAAATCTCCTGAATTGGTATCTTCTTGGATCGGATTCCGAGTAGGTCCTTTCTTTTTCCAGCGGATTCTGAAGTGGTACCTTCTTTTGCCAAGCCGACGATATGTCAAGTTTGGTTAATGGTCAGCTCTGAGAAATCAAATAAATATTTTAAGTTTACGTAGCAGTCAGCTTCAAGATGCTTTCGTATACAATTAATCAAGGGTCGAAATTAGTGACCGCAAAATCAATTATAAATTTTTTTCCTTCAGCCTGCAGGGAATTTTTGGGGGGAATCTAGTGGAAACTTTTTGTGCCTCTACTTGATGTCAAATCCTATCAAAAAATTTAGTGCTAACAGCGTATGAAGGACGGCGCTACTGCGCTCTGCTTCACATGAGGAATGAGAACGCGCGAAGGTGTTATCATGTTTAAAATTAAAAAGAAAACCGTGTTGCGTATGATGATAATAGTGAGCACACAGCTGAATCCCTGTAACTCTCGTAATATAGTAATTTTTTAGATATTGCAAGTATGTATCAACATTACTATGTATTATAGTAATTTTTAATACATCATTCTTCTCTGTGTATATATCTATACTTTGCTTTAGGTGTGCGTATATACCATGTACGCATCTTATTTGTGGCAGATGCAAAAACGGGGATTGATCAAGCTGATAAATCACCTGATATTTTTTTGGTAGCGCTATATACGTATATAGATCGTCACGATGCGCGTATATGCAACTAAGTGACGTGTGCATATAGGGTAGTGGTCCCGGTTTGTGTGCCTGTCCCTGTTAGTGTGTTTTTTGACATAAATGAAATATTTTAACCTTAAAAATTGTGATAAACTATTAGTAAAAGCACCAAAATGTTGATTTATACCACGTAAAACACTGTTTGATAACTTATTTTTTAATTATACCCTGTTGAAAAAAATATGTGGTTTTTTACCTAAAGAAAAAACCCGAGTTTTTCAGATGTCTTTTGTACCAATTCGACATATGAAGAAACCCGATGTTTTGTTCATATGAAAAAATCAGGTGATAGAAAACACATGATTAATCACACGATTTTTTCCAAAATTCAAAAATGCTTTTCTGAATTTACAATTTAATTTACAGATTTAATTGAAGACGTTATGTGTACGAATGCTGTAAAAAATAACGGTATAAATAAGGTAGAATATAAAAATAATTTATATTTTTAATTTTTAATAAAAGAAACTATTTGGTACCGACCAACGTACAAGCTTTAACAAAAATACATGATTTCGCCATTTCCCATTTTTCTGTGGTACATACATCACTATTAATATTTACAATATTTTTCACAATACATGGAATACTATGGAATACTATTTTACACAGAGATTGAGTTATTCACCGGCTATAAGTGCTTAATGGAAATTCTGATATTATTTCTGGGATAGATAAATAATCATAATATTACATTTTTACATAATGAGTTACTGTCAGGATATAAGTATGACAGATAAATTATGGTATTATTTCTGAATTACACATCTAGTTTATAATACCTTAGCTTACTAAGCTATTTGCATACATATGGCCAATCTTGTTTTATATCCTAGAAACAATTTTAAGAATGTGCATGTCCAAATAGCTTAGAAACAATGTATTCTGTTAAAATGTAATATCAAGACTACAATTGTAATTCAAAAATAATACCATAACTTATTTGTCATATTTATATCCTGCTAGTAACTTATTATGTAAAAATTTAATATTATTATTCTATATACATATGGCCGGTTCTCTGTCATGTCGCAGATGAAAAATCTTTTTTCGCTAAAAATTTTTTTATACATTCTACTACATATTTTGAATTGCTATGAATTTTTTCAGATTTTTTGACCTATAATTTTGGAGATATAAGAGGTCAAAAACTGAATTTTGATGATTTTTTGCATTTTTGACCGAGACACAAGAATAGTTTTTTTTGTAAAATTTTCTCAGCTTTTCAATAAAAATATTTTTAAAGCTGTATGTGTACACTGTGCTCACATACTTCCAAATGAAACATTAAAATTCAGAAAGAAAAAACCGCTCCTAGATATCTCTACCGAAAAATTCATGAAGATACTTTTTTATTGTACGAAGTATCTGCATAAATTCCAGAATGGTATTCGATCATTTTATAACCTAAAAAAATTCATTTAGGTTTTCATACCTAAAAAAATGTCTTATACAGGTCTGAAAATATATAGTCAAATTCTACGACAAATTAAAAGAAAAAAAGTCTATGTAAGATATTTCGAAATTTTGCTTCGTTATTGAGCAAAAAATCCTTTAATATTGATAAAATGTTATCATTAAATTAAGAATTTTGATTAATTTTTTACTCAAAAACGAAGCAAAATTTCGAAATATCTTAGACTTTTTTTCTTGTAATTTTTCGTAGAATTTGACTATATTTTTTTCAGACCTGTATAAGACACTTTTTTAAAAATCAAAACCTAAATGAATTTTTTTAGGTTATCAAATGATCGAATACCATTCTGGGATTTATACAGATACTTCGTACAATAAAAAGTTATCTCCATGAATTTTTCGGTGTAGATACTTTGGAGCGGTTTTTTTCTTTCTGAATTTTAATGTTTCATTTGCAGGTATGTGAGTGGCAGTGTACACATACAGCAGTGAAAAAACAGCTGAGAAAATTTTACAAAAAAAACTATTCTTGGGTCTATCGCGAAAACTGCTTCCCTACGGAGTTATAAATTAATGAAAATCGGTCAAAAATGTAAAAAATCATCAAAATTCAGTTTTTGACCTCTTATATTTCAAAAATTATAGGTAAAAAAAATCTGAAAAAACTCATAACAGTTCAAAATATGTAGTAGAAAGTATAAACAAATTTTTAGCGAAAAAAGAATTTTTCTTCTGCGACATGGCAGAGAACCGACCGTATATATATATATGTCCTAGAAGTAATATGAGAATTTCCATAACACATTTATATCCAGCGTACAACTCAGTCTTTATGTCAAATAGTATTTCATGTTTTATCTATTTCATAAGTAATATTAGAATTTGTCTTAAACACTTATATCCTTCGAAGAACTCATTCTCTACGTAAAATGTTTTTCCATGGTAATACAAGATAAGAGTTTCGAACACTTATTTTGCGTAACCATGAAAAAACATTTTACATAGAGAATGAATTGTTCGCAAGATATAAGTGTTTGACACAAATTCTGATATTACTTCTGGAATAAATGTATAATAATAACATTACATTTTTAGCCATAGAAAAATTTGAAAAATTGGGGATATTAAGATTTCTGTTAGAATTGTGGTTTTCTTCATTAACATTCACTACGGTAAATAGCAAAAAAAAGTCTGAAACTGGAAGCAAGAAAAGAAGAGCGGCAGGTTATGCAGTGACTACCATAATGAAAACAGATAAATAGTTCAGAATTTCTCTACGACTTATGAACATTAATATGATCCTTAAACATGTGATCGAAAATTAACGAACCTATAATTAAATTTTACTGTAAAATTTAAGATAATATGCATGATACGTAAATAAATATACCTAGAATAGATTTTAATGAACAAGTACTTTAAAATTCATGTACGAATCAACAAAATATTTATCATTCATAAATAAATTTTAATATAAATGCATTTTAAATTTAAGCATTTAATCATAAAATATCTATTCACTTTACGTACATTAAAGTTCATATCAATGTTTATGATAATTAATGCACGTGCATAATAATTTTCCGCATGTTACGGAAGATATAAAAAATAATATCGACCATAAAAACTATTCATTTTTATTGTTTAAAGAGTTTTTATGTAATGTATATTAAATTTTATTCTCTTAATCTACTAAATTAATTTTTTAACGTGCAGATTGGAATTTTTATGAAAAAGTACATCAAAATTAATATATTTGTTCATAATATTAATGTATATTAGCACTATTAATATCAATTTTATTTTTTTATACACATGTATGAAATTTCAGATATGTTGACCTTACATTTTATACTAATACATTAAATTTCCTTTAAAGTCAATCAAATTTTTGATAAAATTACATTAATACGTATTTTATGTACAAATACCGTAATTTTATAATGTACAAATTTTTCAAAATGTACATTAAATTTCAGCCTTTTTTTAACAGTGATATATAAAATAATAAGAAAAGATGTTACAAAATTCTCTCGGCTAAAGTATCCAGCTGCTTCTTTTACATACAATTGCCTTCGAAAAACAACTTGTAGAATCACCAGTTATTCTACTGTACTTCCCCTAACATTTAAAATCTCGTTGGTAACAAATGGATGAGAATTCTGGAACGACTTGAATTTATCTGTATACATGAGTTCGTCGGCATGCGCTGCAATGAACTCAATAGCCTTCGACTTGAGTTTATTATCGTTATAACTCTCGGCAAGACCAAGAACACTCACTGGGTTTTCGATGATGAGACTGTTGCATATGCTCTCCTCGCACAATGCTTGCAATCCACCGATTTTGTAGGCACTTGCCACTTGTAGTAATTCCTTTGATATGGACTCGAGATTTCGAACCCTGCCGGTGTATAGGTATCGTAATGCCTCCTTCATGACGTTTGGATCGATATCAATCGCCTGCACTATGGAATCTGTCACCTCTTTGACGAATAACCCTGCAAATACGGAGCTCTGGGCAGCGAGAATGACTTTGTGCGCAGGAAATCGTTGGCCACGAACCATGATAGCGACGTCGCTGTAGAGTCCATTTTCGAGGAGGGGTTCGAGGTGGTCGGAAAACTGATCGCCCAGGTCGTTTTCGCCACGCATGTTGCAATCGCCGGAAAATATTTTTGTGGTCGCGTAAAAGGTGAACTCAGTAAAGATCTGAACTTTGTCGTCTACTATAACGCCGTTTGCTGGGTTCATAGCGAAAGCTCTCTCGACTAAACCTGATGTGCCGTAGGCGTCTCCTCTTTCGAATCGTTTTTTATCAGTAATCGATCTGTATTTTTTGTCAGGAAAATTCCCCACAAGCCTTACCTCATAGGATGCCTCGACAAATGGCAACGGACCTGATGCATACAACAGATATGCCGAAATCCAATCACTCCATTCTTTATAGTCTCCCATTGGGGCCATTATCAGCTGCCATTGGAACGAGTTGTTTTTTGGGGACGAAAATAATGGTGATCTAAGGAATTCCTTGAATTTCTTACCATGCCATCTATAGTTTTCTATTGTCCATAGGTAATTATGCGTTATTGTTTTTATCTGTGTTACACCCCAGTTGGTATCGCCCCGGTCGGTTGACTTTTCTATTCCCAGTGTAGAATTGGGCACTAAGATCACGAGAAACAAGAAATATAATCCAACACACCATCTCTGACAATACTGTCCCTTCTCCATATTAGTTTTTCGTTAACTTTAATACTTCTTTGAGTGATACTTCAATAATTTTATAATTTAATTCAACTTGGTATTACGACCACTCTGCTTATCTCTGGCTCGGTCGGCTATCGGAGTTTCTCTTATATACATGCTTCTCAGAATCACGTAAAAAGATATGTTTTATGAATAAAGCGATAACACATTATGTACTGGTCGTTGAATGTTCATGAAGTTTATGGGAAAAATGAGAGTACTTAGAACTAGCAATTGTGTTAATATTACGACCCGCGTAAAAAATTCATATCATTAAAAGGTAAAAAAATACATCTTTATTATAGCCGTTTTTGATAATATTTGAATTTGACGTAAGATAATTTCACTTGCCTATAGTGGGATCTGTTTGATCTTAAAAATACAAAGTTTTATCATAAGTTTAAGATGTTCTTACTATTTTGATGTTTTTTTTCTGGATCTTAAGTTATAGACGATTTGAAGATCTTTTACAGATGTTCCTTTTTCAATTTATTCATGCGGCTTTGCAACATTTTTGAGATATATTTTTCGTTTGAATAAGAGACAATATTAAGATCGTTCAAAGATGTTACAACTGTTTCATACTATACAGTTTCACAAGGTAATTATTATTTCAATTCTAAATATTATTACGCTTAGTGGTAATTTATTTATTTAATTATTTATTTACCTCGTTTAATTACTATTCTTAGGTTCTACTCACAGGGTAATTAATATTTCTTCTATACTATATAGCGAAACATTTATATCAAGTTTATTGATCGCACTGACATCATAAAAAGAACAGAGAAGCAGTTCTAATTAAACCAAATCATAAATTGTAATTTACAATCCATCTCGTTGATTAATTACTCCTAAGCCGTCAAATTATCTGTAGTTCATCGATCGTTCATTACATAATTTCGCGATAATAGCGATTTCCATTCTACAAGGACACGCAAAGCGCCGTTGTAGATCGGTGTAATGTCTCGCTTTAAAATTTCCCACGACGTAAATTTAATCCTCCTTTCGATTGTAATGTAAGTACCGTCTCCTATTCGCTCTCTGTCCTTGCGGACCCCCCATGCACACGCGCCGCTCTGCACTCGAAACTCGAGAGCAATGCAGAGAACAAGATGGGAGATAGAGCGACAAATAATAATACGATTGTGTCAAAACTGCGTGAATGAACAGAGGTGAGGGGTTGGACGATGAAGTAACCCTTTGGAACGAGGGTGTTTGAACAGGTAGGCGTGATGGAGTGATCGATGTCGATTGTGAACGATTATAAGTCGGTTGATGGGAGATTAATGGTATGGATGAGATGAAATGATGGAAATAGGGTTATTACTTCGATGAATGGGCTTGAAAAAGTTTACTCATGAGGTTGCGAGTGGTTTTTGTTGCAGTTTTCGTATTATTATTGAGGTAAATAAGAACCGTTAGTTATTGATTCTGGGTACAAGATTTCAAATGTTAATATAAAATGTTTTTGTTGTAGATAAGAAAATAAACATACATATATTGTATAGAGCATCAGTGAGTTAATTTATGTAATAGTATGCTGATTAATAAATTTTATAATTTATATCTACCAACTTTCAATGAATAATATAAAGTCTGAATTCGTCAATATGTCCCTTTACTCACACAAGTGTAGATTTCAATTATTTTTCGTTATTTTATATCCTTATACAATGATCTCAATTAAGGTTTGTATTACTTTTATATTAAATAAGAAATACGAGCATGAAGCAGAAAACTATGATTATTCATTTTTTTCCGTAAGCACAAAAATACTGAAGCAAGGGTCGTAATATTATTGACTAAAAACCTAGTTGACAATTGCCCCGCGCACATTTAGAAAGCGTATAATCTGAGGGCTCTGTACATAATTACCGTAAGAGCCGCGCGTACGTATGGCAAATGTTACATACGGCCTGTACACTACTGCGTAAAAGCCATACGTGTAATTAACCATACGTGAACTTTCTGCTGCGTGCGAGCGCGTAGTAGGAATATCTCATTAACGACATGACTAGGACGAGCTGCGAGGAACATATGGGGACTCTTGTGTGAGTGTCACGCAACTTTGGTGCTGAGCACTGGTGTTCCATAAAAATTTATTGAGTTATATACCTCGCATACATTTACTGAGAATAATGATAAATCAAGCTAAAACGTATTATATACTGATGGGGCTGTAGATTAATTTACTCTTTGGCCGATCAAAAAAGAAGGGCTTCAATTTGACGATCGAAAAGCTTTGATATAATATTTATAGTATAAGAAACCGTGTATAAGATTCTAACCGTGTTATATATGTGGCTTAGTTGCAAAAACGTATAGTTATGATTTCTATGTTTATAATAAAATATGCAGTGCCATTTCGTTTTTAACTATAGTTTCAGACAAGAATAATATTATTGAGTATAGTTGTAGTAAATGCTATGTAACATGACACTGCAGCATTATACACATATTACACATATTACACATATTAAAAACGATCTATATATTTTATCATCTTTTGCTACGCAAAGAAAAGCCAAATTATTACCAGGATTCTTCATTATTGTATAATAAATGTTCAGTGTACATCATCGTAGCAACCAACAACCATTAAGAACCGTCAATATCTAAGATATAATTGTTGTATAAAACAATGTAATATACTTTTGTACTCTCACATACGAACATACATACACACCATTAACGAACGCTAATTACCTTAAAAAAAAACAACTATTTTATTCCTGAATTTTCCATTACGAACACTTCCACTGCGCATAATATGACGAGCCGACGAGGATCAGCACAAAAGCCAAGGCAGAGAAAATCCGTAAAAAAAAGCCAGGCGCGCGGGTACCACACGCGAGTGCGCGCACGCACATAAAGCATGAGAGAACAAGCGAGTGAGTGAACTAGTGAGAGAGAGAGAGAAAGACAGAGAGCAGACGGCAAAAGTGCACGAGAGAGAGAAAGCGAGTGAGCGAGCGAGAAGTGTGTATGTTTTGAGAGCGGTATTATATCGAGCATAAAGAGCGGCCCCGTCCCGGGGGGAAACGCGAGAGCGACATGGGGCGCACGCTCGCAACAACCCCTCTTCGCGGGAATTCTCTCTCTCTCGTTCACCCCCATACTCTCGCTGCTTCTTGTCTCCCATAAGCTCGCGAGCAGGTTGATAATCTGCGTATAATACAAAAACGCTCGTACGTACGTACGTATATATGTATATGTGATGTGTACGAGCGCGTTTCATTCTTCTCTAAACCACTTCAAATCGTTCGACCCGGGGTTCCTATATATGCGAGTGGCTGGACGAGGGAGGAGGTGGGCTTGGGGGTAACCCCATCGAAACGTCCCCGCGGCCGTTATCTGATTAACGCTCTCTGCTCTTTCCTTTTGGCTTGCCCTTATATACCTCTCCGTATACCGCCTTTTCAATCCCCTTCGATGCGTTGTATATGTGTCGTGTGTGTGTGTGTGTGTGTGTGCGTATGTCCGCGTTTTTGCTTGATTGCCGGTATTTCAAGCCTTTGTATGTGAGGATTTTAAAAAAATTTCAGATTGATTGATGGACAGTATTAACTTTTTCGGTAGCGGAAGAATATAAGATAAGCATATGAATACGTGTATATTCGTACAATCTTAATTGTCTTTTGATTAGTGTTTGGAAGAAATGTAAAACTTCCTTATAAAATACATGTTTTCTAGCTAAAATTTGGTAAGAAAAGGTTTTTGGTAAATATAGAAAGTTTATCAAATTCTTTGTAAAAATTTGTCAACACCATAATTTAAATGTTTTCGTCATTAATTTAAAATCGTATGATGGTATATGATTATACATGAATGTTCGCATATCCTCGTATAAAAAACAGGTAAACGAAAAAAATCTGATCATTAAAATATAAATTTGAATACTTAATTCATTGCCAATTGATTATTTATTATGTGATACTTTTACTAATTGATTATATTTAAAAAGAACATACTATCTTATTCCCACTGATTTCCACATACTCGTATAAAACTCACCGCCTCCTCAACGTTATTAATATTTTTTTTTATTCAAGACGACGTTTTTTGTACGCTTAGCCAGTAACGTATCCGCCCACATACACACGTGTCCTCTCTCATTATCTGGAACTGTCGTTGCTAATTACACGGCCGATTCCTACGTCTTCTGTCGTCCATGCGGGAGGCTCTTTTATAATTTTTGTTCCTTCGCCGCTGTAGAGTCCTGAGGGATTTTCTTCTTTCCAGCTCTAGCGTGAATGCTGCTCACGCGGTATGCTTTAGAGGTGTGTGTATATATATATAACGCGCCAAGGCTTAGCCTACGAATTTTTTTACTGTATTCTTAAAATTATATGCTGTATAGATTATTACGCGAACCAGTGTAGAACTAATTATTACGAAATCAGATCTTAACCAACTTACTTTGAAAAGTAAAGTTCACTAGCATAGATTTTAAAAGTCAATAAATTCATGCTCCATACTTACACCACCAGCATGGACCATCAGCTCAAACATTCAGGCTGATCCGTGCGCACGCTTTAGGTGCTACCATTTTGATTACAACATTCTGAGAATGCAGCATGCAATTGTAATTCGGGCGATTATCTTAAGTAGCGGCTAAGTCGCTCGACTTTCTCACTACGGCGCTCTCTCTCTCTCTCTCTCTTTATATATATATATATATATATATATATGCATATACACGCTGTCGCTGTTGAGGAAATATTAGCGCCGCTCCTTCCATTTGGCAAATCCGCGGAAGTTTACAAGGAATACTTAAGTCGTTACCGCGCTAAGCTCGGATTAAGTCGCCGCCGTCGTTGCCGTTGGGCTTCTTGATTAGCGGCGACAAGCTTTTGTTTTTATCGCCCTCGAAGCTTGGGTGAGACCAGAAAGGAAGGAGGCAAAGACGTACGACGATGGTCTTGATGTAATCTCTGGTAAGGATTGAGACGGAGTGACGATTAACTGCGGAGGTAAGTAGCGAGATTTTGTCGGAACGGCTGATTCCATGAGCAAGATGATTAATCAGGAAGAAGCTGAGTGCGGGTGCAGACTCTGAAGTGGCGGACTATTATTTTTATAGCGCTGATTGCTTGCGCTGCCTGATGATTGCTTTTTAAGCGTATGGCATTAAGTTTTCAAGTAAGTGGACGTGATTTTTTTTCAATTTTTTACTTTCTTTTTAATCCGAGTTGGTGACCTTTTGATAAGTGTATTTAGAGACAGGGTAAAAGCACTCGAAGTGAAAATTAAAGAAAATATTATTTTAATGTTTCGGTCTGATCAATTTCTATAGGTGTACGCCTGATTGCGTAGGTTATATGCTATCGCACTGTTTCACTTCACTGTATTACATTAGTGAGCGGAGAATTAAGCATGCATATTTGAAAAGGGACATTAGTGCAAGTGATTGTGTTTTGTGTTTCATCGCGTTAAATTTTCCTGTTTTTTGTAATTTTGAAAATGAGTTAAAATAAAGAACACTCTAAAGAATATTGACGTAAAAAAAATTAACAGATATTTAAACCTCTAATATGGACGAATTAGGCCTCCTGTACGTGGCCTTATTTTCGCCAAATAATCAGGTGCATGTATAAATTAATGTCCAGTTAAAACACAAATTTACGGATTTAAATATACTTGCACTAAGTAAAGTATATACTGTTAATGAGTTTTTAAAACATTTTACGAACATTACATCTTTCAATATCTTTATTTAATTATAAATTATGTAAATTATTTTTTTTGTGATTTTTAATATTAACTATTCGTTGACCAATGGCAAGCATAATTCCGTGATAAAATAATATTACGAAATATTGGTTAAACGGTTTGTCAAACTTATGCGATTTGGTAAAAAAATGACGAACGAATGGTTACCATTTCTACCAAGGTAAGTAATACAAATATGAATTAATAATTAATATAATGAAATGATAAGTTAAGTTTGAGGAAGTTCATCAATTTTTTCAAATCCAAAAACAATACCGAAAAATTCGTACACGACTCGATATTCTATATCTCACTAAAAATATAATTAACAAAAATCAAGTAAATGGTATTTTTTGATACTTACTTTGAGGTACTTAATTATAATTTGGAATTTATGATTTTTACTAAAAGGAGAATAAAGGCTAAAATAGTTGCCCTTAATAAATAAATGATAGTTTCTTATGAAACTATCAAAGACAAAAATTTGTTAGATCAATCTGTAAAAAGTATACGTATTTCTACTCACAATTTACAAACGTTCTCCCATTTTAAGTTTTTGAGTTGAAAAATTAGAAAAATTGAAGATTTAGGGAAAAAAAATAAATAAAAATTTTCAATTAATTTAATCGTTAAAACGATTGCATGTTTTGTTCAGAATTTTATAAATGTATTTTAGGGGTAATTTAGAATAAGTAAAACAATTTTGAGCAATTTTACAATATTGGTGTAGTTACAGCAGTTGACGTAAAGTTATTCAACACACACCAAACTAATGGCAAGATATATTCTCAATGTACATATTAAATTATAATATAATATAAGAAGTGAATTTATAGCATGAAGAAATACGATTAAATGCATAACTATTTGAACATTCAGCAAAACATTGTCAACAGAATTTCATTATCAATAAATTGTAACTGATATATTGCCTGTAAATATAACCTCGATTTTATATTTCAATGAGTAATAAAATGCATTGATTAACCGTTCTCGTCTTTTGAATGATTCACGAGGCTAACCTGGTTATGTTGTAGAAAATCAACCGTACACGAAAGTGATTAATAAGAAATAATCTAGAGCACTGCAAGCAATACTTGCAGTTCGATGACGGCATTCATTATTTCTGTTGACACTTAATATTTTTAACTTTGTTATGATAAAAACATAATAATTTAAGTCTGTAAATAAATTATTTAGTAAAAGTAAGGTAGATTATTAATTAAGTGAATAAATGCACATATAATGTATGGCTAGAAAATAAATAGTTGGCGCTTGCATTACGAATACGTAATTTCCATGTGCATTTTTATATACTATGACATTATATTTAAAAATTAATGTAATTCTATTCATAGTTCGCAACATAAATTTTATTTTTTTTTCTACGTATTAGGGAGAATTATCCAGTACCAACACTCATAACAAACCTGTTTACACCCTTGTAGAAATGTATACCAACCGTTTGCCATCCGTTCGCCAAATCGCAAAGGTTTGGCCAACCGTTTAACCAAAGGTTGGTAAAAAATACCGCTTATTTCGTTACGCAATTATCCTTACGGTTGGCCAACGAATGCCTAATATTTCAAAATCATAAAAAAGTCAATTTACGTAAATAATTCATTAAATAAAAACATTGAAAACTATATTATTCATAAAATGTTTTAAAAAATATACAGA
>JAWWEQ010000055.1:21428807-21452216 GCA_035583055.1 Torymus tubicola | reverse complement strand
TCCTACGATTAGTAGAGCAGTATAGTAAATTTTACTAGATATTTTCTGAAATTTTCATAAGATATTTCTCTCCGTGTGGTTAGAAGAAAAAAGGATCCCTCGCCGAGGCAACATTGGGTTATGGTTATCATACTAGATGCGAGGTACTTTCGCGTACTTGTCGACGCTACGCAACAAGGGTATAAGGTACCTACTTAATATAGGTGCGCTTTCAGGTTGTGTGATTTTTCGAACAAATAATATTATATTTTGCATTTTGTGAATGGTGTTGATAATAATGAATTGAATCATTAAAACCTCTAGCGGGTTTTTCGATAGAACTAGCAAAACAAAACTATAATTCATCGATCAAGAGAATCTATATTTTTATTTGGATTAAAACTATTTAGCCATATAAATGGAAAGTTTTAACAAATACCTTCAATAATTAGTATAAGTATTAATGAAAGCAATTTAAACCAACAACTAACCAAAGTATTATCATTCTTTTGCTTAGGAGAGACTGGGGTAAAACTGTACTTTCTGCAAATTGTTAATTAAAAAAAAAATAACAAATAATAACGATATTTAATAATAGGGTTGTTTTTAGTTTGCTTTCGTCTACCTGAAAATCGATTTAATTAGCCAGAAAATTATTTGTAAAAATGTTATTAATAATATACGTAAGTATCCGGTTTTACCCCATAAAAAATTGTCGGGGTAAAACCGAATACTTTTATTATCTTTTTCAAAATGAATTTTAACCGGTATTCGACATACTAGAAATAATGTAAACGTATAAAAACATTGTTTAATGAAAGAATTGTTTATTAACAATATTGTTTATAAGTTAACATTTCATTTTGTTTTACAAAAATAAATAAATTTTACATAATAATTAATTAATAATTTTAAATAAATAATAATTTTTAGTACTTTTACAGTAAAGCAAAAATAATTTCTGTTATTAAATTTTTATTTACAATAATTACAAATAAATTTTCCTAGATCTAAATCACTACATGACTCATAAGCCCACTGACTGCAAATCATGCACTATACCCAGTCTTCAGTGGATTCTGAGTATAAATTTTGGTAAATAATGCATTTTCCATCGTCATAATCATCCTGCTCATTCGTTTTGTTATCTTTTTTCTTATTTTCATTAGCTCTTCTTACTCTATTTGCTAAAGTTGATTTCATGGTTACATTATACAGGTTGCACGCCTTCTTCAATTCCTGCTTTTAATTTAGAACATCGGCAATAGCCGAAGCCATGTCTCCTTTAGGCCAACTTTGCCGAGCTGATTTTCTAATATAGTTGCTCATTTCTATATCAAAAACAAAACAACAAAATTCATATATATGTTGTATGAATAAGACGCGAAATATTTATTATGTATTATTTTATGTATATTATTACTTATTTTATGATTATATTGAAAAAAATAAGAAATAAACTATCTGGTTTACACCATATGAAAGTATCCGGTTTTAGCCCAAAGTTAACAAAAAAAAAATTATTAATTTTTTATAATTGGAAATAAAATTAAGAGCCAGAACAACGTGTACCTATTAGTTGTAACAAATATTATAAGGCTATGTACTTACCGAAAGGATATGTTGCCCCCAGGAAAATTATAGACACAAAGACTGTTGCGATAAACACAATCTCGCTAGTTAAAAAATATTTGACTTCATCTGAAGTCAACAATAAGCTATTGTTGATATAGCTGTTTTATGCGAAATGATATTTGGGACATTCTTAAAGAGATAATATTAATCAATTAATCCATGAAATTGACAATTCCGGTTTTATCTCAGTATACGATTTTGCCCCAGTCTCCCCTATATCTTTTAGTAGTGCAAAAAATAGCACTTAACAAGGAATTGGTGCACACTGTAAACGAATGATTTATACCTACAGGTAAGAATTCCATGTTCACTTGGTCCATTTAGAAATACTTAATTCCTATCAAACTAGTCATCCTAGAGCCACTAATAATCGTCAACGCAAACTCCTTAATAAGTATCTATTTTTTACAGAACAACAGAACCACCTAATTTCTTTCTCTCTCTTCTTCATCCCTTTGAAGTCTCTTCCAATATATCTTTGTCTTTCTTCTTGGTAAATGCATAAAATAACTGTTTTGCACGTTTGTGTTGTCACGGCATGCTTGGGATTGAACCTTCGACAAAATTTGTGACGAACGTTCAATCAATACCAGTTGCTAGCCTAGTGAAGGCTAGTATGAAAAATATCCTCAAAAGTGTTGAACAAGAGTGAAGAACTGAACTGAGAAATAGAATGGAACCCGCTATGAACTGACTGGTAGAAAAATTAATTGTTTTTTTGACATTTAGATTTTTTTTTAGTTATAAAGATTAACATTGCCGAAAAACAAAGACAAGCCAATAATTGATGCTGGAAATGGGATCGAAGTACCGATTACTGGCAAAAATTTTAAAAAGAAAAACCAGTCAGTGCGTTTTGAGATTAAGCAACTGGCATAAACCTTATGCGAATCGTGGTGAGCTTCAGAGCGTGTAGGTTAGGTAAATAATATTATAAATTATTTATATATTTTTTTATTTATAAAAAGAAGATGTGCCTTAGGGAACGATCTCATATTTTTAGAAACCGCACAACAAACGCACTCTGAAGTACCAATGTGAATGTAACGACGAAGATGAAGCGAACAAATAGATACCAATGACACAGAATGCAGAAGAAGCCATTGGAAAAGAATGCCAATGCCTGTAGAAGGAAGAAGTTGATGAGAAGATAGACATTGGCGAGAAATAAATAGAATCAGCTCTCTTTCCAGGTGCCGCTGGAATGCAGGACTCGATCACGTCCTAATGCCGGCGGTAGAGCCTGGTAAAGGTGGGGATTCACCAAGACTAGTAGAAATCTTGGTGACTTGCGGCACCCGACAGAGCAAGGGAATGCCGCAAGAATTGTTGGAAGTGATCGGGATAGAACTATCAAATCAAATCGAAGGAAATAGCTACGATGATATCCGGAAGAGGATGAGAAAGACCAACACGACAGAGACATGAGAACGACGTGAGTATCGATCAACCGAACCCCCATTGCAGTCGAAGTGAAAGCTCCAAGGACTCGTTGGGAGGAGAAAGAAAGACCTCAACGTGTGGGCATGGACGACCATCGACAAGGTCAAGGTCAGCCTTAAGGTCTCATCTGAGGACCTTAATAAAAGGCAAAGACTACCGTCGATAAGGTCAAGGACAACCCCAGGTCTCATTCATTGCTATGGCTGTGGCGAGATAAGCTATCGCGTTCCTTAAGACGAAGGAATTAAGAACCAACGAAGCTGAGAGAACTGTAGCCTGCCGTCACTACCGAATAGACAACGAGATATATCGTTTGACCTCCCAGTAGGTGACGAGCGAGACAGGTCAACGATAAATTCTATAGTGCGGCAGGTAAAATACTTCGGTGCCGGAATCATCGTAATGCTGATGATGTTCGATGGATAGTGGACAAGGACAGTGGATAAGCCACAAGGAAAATCTACTAAACCGTCGACGTCTAGAAGAGAGAAGAAAATCCTCGGAAGAATCAACTGGAAGTAAAACATTTCAAGCTAGCCTAGGCAATCCTCTCAAATGCCCTCCCTGGTCAATGATTTCGGCCAAAAATTACACCTTGGTTGGCAGGTCACTACCCGGCCCATTATGAGAGTGATTGATAGAGCGATTGGGGGATTAGCCGCGTGCCGTGAATGTGTTGAGGCCTAGCTTTTGCTTCCGCCTGGAACCGCTCGGCTACTCACTACGAATGCGGTTGGTGATTCGATAGTGACGACGCCCAGTCAAGGAGTTAACTCCAGGTCATCTTGGTGGTGAATAGAGACGACTTACTAGTCTAACATACCCCCGGGGAAGGCCACCCCGCGAAATGCGCTGTTTCAGACCTACCGGTGCTGATTCAGTGCAGGGTATTCAAACAGGTCGTTTCATATGACCACCACGTAAGGCTATAAGAAATTCGCTTCCAGGTTTCAATGATTCGAAGAATCTCCGAGGAGTGATGAATGGATTGACGATGAAAGATTTGATGTTCTATCGAGATTCCGTAGAAGACGAAGAGAAGAAGAAGACGAAAAGAAAAAGACGAAGAGTAGAAGAAGACGAAAAGAAGAAGATGAAAGGAAGAAGAAGGAAGAGAAGAAGATGATGAGAAGAAGAAAAAATGAAAACGAAGTAAGATAGAAAGAAAAGGCTAATAGATAGAAGAAGAAGGGAGAAAGAGAAGACGACAAAGAATAAAAGAAGAAGATGAAGAATTGAAAAAAAGGATGAAAACAGAGGAAGAAGACGAAGTGTAGACAAGATGAAAACGAATAAGAAGACGAATGGACGACGACAATGCCCGACCACCGAGGGAGTGTAAAGATATGGTGAGGAGCGACCCATCATTTGCTAGAACCCAGCTGCCAGTGGGCACTGGGTGGAATCAAGTCGAAATTAAAAAAAGGGCAGCCAGGATGCAAGATGATGAGAAACTTGCAAGAGAATAAAACACATACGTCCTGGTCATTGAACTCTAACTCCACAGGTAAAACACCTGGTGGACTTAGAGAGCAAACTGGTACCACCGAAGAAATATGCGGTACCCTTGTGAAACAGCAAGCGACTGGAGGGGAGGAATATAATCCTCTACTGGCAATAACATGTTCTTGAGGTACTGCCGACGTCGGAATATTTTTCAGAGTCACTCACCTGGAGGTAAGCGACGTCTGGGTGTGAGGTGTCAAGGCCTGCCGTGCCGACGTCGGCGATAAGAAGGTAATTAAATGCTTTGTTATCTAAGACAAGAGATGTCGCCTCGATGCAGAATTAGAGCTGTATCGAGAGTATAATTAACAAGTCTAGGGAGAGATCCTGGCAGACTTGTTGTTGTTGTCGTTCGGCCGTTCACGGAGAAACGCGCGCGAAATGCCGGCTTCGCGAGATTGCGAGTAGACAACATGCCGTTGTTAGTTGTTGTGTCGCTGATTGAACCTCAGAGAAGACATGCGAAGTGCTCTGAGGCTAAAAGTGTAATTCGCGTAGCGTAACATCGCGATCTCGTAATGTAAAGGACGCGGGAATAACAAGAACATACGACAGGCTGGTTTCACCTATCTTATGCTGTATCGCTCGTATTCTCGATCAAGTGTATTTGTCATTCAGCCTTTGTAGAGGACAGTTGAGGAAGCGATGTTTGCGAGGAAGCCAAATTCGACGAAAGGTAAACGTGCACACATTTATCGCGCCGCGAGTTAGTTTCGCGTAACCGTTGTTCAAGCTCGTCGATACCTGGACAACGGCATCCGTTAGGCGTTATCGCGTGGAGAGATTGAGTTTAGAAAGAGCGCAAGTTCTGAACATAAGTTCATAAAAAACTTATGTAGAACTTATGTCGAAAAAATTATTTGAATTCAGCTTGTTGGCGGTTTGTAAACAGCAAGTGCGCGCAGCGAATGCGCAGACGACAAAATATCGCTGAGCCTACCCTCTCTCTCACTCTAGTGTGTGTGTGTGTGTCGCGCAACGAGCGCGACTATCTCGCAATACATTTGCCGTACGTAGTGCGTCTAGTACAGCGAGTGCGTAATGTAGAATCCCATGTACATGCAGCGTATATTACCTCACGTACATGGCGAATGATAGAATAGGCGTGACGTCAGTTGCTGGAATAGCTAACGTTACAGATGATGTATTGGCGCATCGCTATTTAGGATTGACGAATATTGTATTTTTACCTTTTTAACTTATTAAACTTAACCTATCTTTATTTACATTTAATTTTTTGAGTTGTCATTTCGCATTCCAATCATTCCCCGTTCCAATGACTAAAGGTGAGTTCGAGTTACTGGGAAGAAATAAAAGCGTGAGATAGTTCTCGCGTGTTGCACGGTAAGACACCAGGTTAAGTTCGTAATTGCACGACGTTGTAGCGTTTGCGACTTAATCTGGCCTCAGGGTCAATGAACAGTGAACAGAAAGGCCCGGGGTCGAATCACCAAATTGCATAGGTGAAAGCATTAAGTGACTAAAAAACCACCACGTGACAGTGTACTCTGTAAACGTCCACGTGAGAACAATATTCCTCCCTGGCTCCCGACTGCCTTTTTACGCTTGAACAACAACCTCTCGCTCTACATTTTGTCACCTGTTCGACGAAGGCTACCCTCCATCGGCACACTACTTTTATTTTCATTTATACTGATATATTACACAT
The DNA here is from genome assembly GCA_035583055.1 of Torymus tubicola. NCBI lineage: Eukaryota > Metazoa > Arthropoda > Insecta > Hymenoptera > Torymidae > Torymus > Torymus tubicola. The sequence continues at coordinate 21,445,984 of JAWWEQ010000055.1, read as the reverse complement.
ATATATTTATATAAAAATATTTTAAGAAAAGTGACTTATTTTGTTCGGAATAAATTTTCACCGTAACATATGAACGATACGTTGAAATTTCCATAAAAAATACAACATAACACCATCTTGGTATAAGCGCACAAAAGATCTGTAAAAGTAAAATCTCAACTAATGCTCATTCCACGAATGCATTAACGAGATGCAATATTCCTATATATAATCAGAACGACCAATTTTACGCGGAAAATTCAGTCGCAGCAGCCTTCGGAGAATTAATTTTCCCTCTTCTATACGCGTAATAAGCGCGATACGAGCACGCGCGCACAGCGGATCTCTTTTTTAGACCAATAATAACCTTTTCGAGGAATTAATTTCCATATATATCTACGTTCTGCGCGCACCGTGCTACCGAATTTCGGATACACCAAGCATAAGCATCAGGAGAGAGACGCACGCGAGCGCATAATCGCCTTAATATCCGCTAATGACTACGAGCACATATATATACATATATACGAGCAGAGAACATCAACAGTGCCCATGAAACGCAGCTGAAGCGCGCGCGGTCACGGCTTAATCCGAGTGCGCGCATTTTCATTTTCGCGCTAATATAATGCGCGGAAGTGCATCAGCGGTGAGCGCGTACCAACTCGAGGGCTGACGCACGCGTATACCTCGATCCACAGCCTCTGTACCGTACCACGCAACTGAGAGAAAAGAGAGAAAGAGGGAGATAATGCGGACTAAATTCAGTCGCCGTCCTACGAAGAGAGAGGGACAGAGAGAGAGAGAGAGAGAGAGTAAGGGAAGGGGGAATTGACGTACAACCTGCTAGTGACACTGCGCCTGAAATTAGTATAGAGAGTACAGAGGAAATTGATTGGGCAAAGATGCGCTTTAATGGAACGAGAGGATGGATAAGTAGAGAGGATAATGTTTATTTTCAAAGGAATATACACGCCTTTTGTCGGAAATTTTGACTTGAGTAATCAAATATATCTTCTGGCTCTTCGAGATTTATAGTGCTGGATATAAAGGATTATGATTTGACAATGATAATGAAATTTGACTGAAATTTGTTAATAAATAGTTAGATTTGTGAAAACTATTAGCAATACTTATAGAAAAAGCTCTTGCATGCATTTTAAGCAGTTGTTTTGACTAATATTGTCAAATCATACAACACCCTTAATATATGATGTATATTCTATTTTAAGCTCTATTCGATTGTTAATTTAATAATCTTCGTTAGATGCATGATTTATACGCGGTAAATCCAGATTCAAATTCAACTTTCAAAATTTTTTCCTCACTGATTTCATTGATTTCTCGATTAATATGATCTCTTAATAAAGCAAACATGGCCGAAAAAAAAATATATTTACCGAGATATTTACATTTAAACAATTAAAGACTGAAAACACTGTTACGTGTGTTAGAAGATAAGCTTATATAATAGGTTTGTATATTGTCGCGGGGAGCTCGCCGACTCACGGTTTTACTATGGGCACGCGGCCCGTGAGCATCGCGTTCATTTATATTGTCTCGCGTCGCGTTACGTTGTATTATTATTGATTTGAGTTGCGCTACGAATGTACATTTGTTAAAAAATATTTAATAACTTTATCGGAGTATCTTTTTACTTTCCACCTTCACTTGACAACAAGTGTCTCAATGCCTGCATTCCGGCTCCGCCCATCCTAAGTTTTTAAAGTGTATGAGAGGACAGACTGAATAAGTCGCGTAAAAAATATGCGACGAGCGGGATTCGAATGCACGATCTCGAAGTTTGTAGGCCCGCGCTTTACCACTGAGCTAACGTCGCGATGCTTGCTCGAGAGCATCGCGAGTGCCTAATCCTTATCGTGAAGCGCATGCGTCAGGGCTCGGATGACGGTCGAGCTGAGCCCGTGGCAACACAAATTTTTTAATCCAAACGAAATCGAGTGTTTAATCCAATTTACAATCAAGTTGAGTCTTGGTATTATGTATTTATTTTCATAAGAGAAATATAGTGTATTTGAACAAATTATTATACTAACTTCAAAGTTTAATCGATAAATAATTTGTACAGTACAACAATAACGTTACACATAACAACACATCGGGAAGATCAGAGCTTAATGCGACGCAGGCAAGAAAACATTTCAACAGCAGCTGAACTTTGAAAACCAGCATAAGATCGCTTGCACTTTGTCCTCTATACCTTGCAATATATGCACGCTATATATACAAACACGTTCTACGATAAAAGTGTATACATATACGCCCGCGAAAGGAAGGACACATGCGGAAAAGCCATCATACACTACACGTGTGCGGAGAGACGCAAACAATTCGTGCGGCTTCAACCTTATATACCACCTCTCCTCTCGACAATGGACTTTTGTGAAGGGAACCGAGAGAGAGGAAGAGAGAGAAAGCGCGTAGTGCGCACGCTTACCCCCCTCAATTATTAATCCAGCATATCGGTAGACGCGTTCTCTCTCACAGCCGCGCGCGCGCCTTTCTCTCTCTCTCTCTCTCTCTCTCTCTCTCCTTCTAGACGTATAGTCGTGCTCCCTCGCAAGTTTGTTCTAAGAACGGGAGATTTCTAAAGGAATACATTAAGGATGGAAACCTGCCCCGTAATAACGTTATGTATACCGGCGCGCGAGCGCGCATTTCTCCGTCGCGAGGGTATGTATATATGTACAAGAAAAGCGAGCAAGCGAGCGATTCGCTTATGATGGGCTTTACGGTATATATAGCGAATGAGAAAGAGGAGACGGTGTATAAAGTCGTTCGCACAGACTGAGCGAAGGTTTTTAACAGCGATTACTGGGAACCATCGCAACGTCGCAAAACAGAGAGAGAGAGAGAGAGAGAGGGAGAGAGAGAGAGAAAAGTGAGTATCTGAAAAGAATACGTATACCCTTTTCGAGGGGTTACACTTGCTATATGTCGCTTGGTATGAAGTATATCCCCTGTTTTATTGTACTTCGCGACCGATCCGATAACTTCGAGATGTCGACAGAGGACAAATTTTACAAGTTTTAGAAGTTCTGAAGGAAAAAATAAACGGATATTTGTATGTAAGCTCGATGCTGTCAAACTGGTCCACGGAATCTTATCCCACATTGTAAAAGTGTCAATGGTATCGAGTGAATTAAGTTCATGAACATTTGAACTTCGTGAAGTTGAGAATATATATAAGTAAATTAAATGATATTTATAACATTACAAATAAATTAAATGGAATTTTTTTATATATATGTACTTACAAAGAGCACACCAGGAATTCAGGTCCTAGATTTGGCTAAAACTCCTGGAGACACTATTTTTTTATAAATAATAAGACAGGTGTCTCGGGGTTTTTCTAAATAGACCCTATAGTTTTTGAGCTAGAGACCATACAATTATTGAATTTTGAATATTTTTACTATCTACATGGTTTACAACATAAAACTACTTGACTTTAATCACATACAAAAACAGTCCGTATTACATTACTTTTCTTTTTGTTTCGCTATAAATGGGTGTACACGTTATGTGTACTTATTAACTCATATTGATCTTAATTTTATGTTAGAAATAAAATAAATAAATGTTAAATATATAAAAAAAATAAATGTTATCTCAAAATTGACTAGAAAATCTTATTAGGAAAACAATAGTTAAAAACAGTTGAAGAATCTTGTTTATTGAATATAAAGGGTCTATTTATCAATAAATATTATGAAGTTGAAGAAGCCCATAAATATTTTGTAAATCAATACAGCAGATATCAAAGATTCTTTGGTCTATATTAAAATAACATTTATTTTGCTGAATATTTATCATTTATTTATTCCATTTGTAACATAAAAAGTGTGAGTAAATAAGTACAATTCTCATGAAAAAATTAAAAGTAGTTTTATGTTGTAAACCATGTAGATCCTCCTCCTCCTATCTTAAAAAAAAATGATGGATTTGTTATGAAATCATTTTATTCGTGATTTGATTGGTGAGAGTAATGGGTTGCTAGGTTACAAAAACAAAAGTGGCGTGCGAATCACGCTTAGAGATGACTAGTATGTAAAAATCCTCAAAATTTAATAACTGTATGGTCTCTAGCTCAAAAACTAGAGTCCATTCAGAAAAACCCTGAGACGCGTGTCTTGTTATTTGTAAAAAGAAAGTGCCTCCAGTAATTTCCATACTTGGCCAGGGTATGTCTAATATCTTTCTTATATTTATTCCATACTCTAGAATAACAAAATATAAAAATGATATAGGCGTTATATGGGAAATACTATGGCCGAAATTTGGCTCCGGTACCGTGCCGATATACCACCCATATACATCTTTATATTGCGCATATATGCAAAGTATAGCCCATGTCTTGCCCATACCATAGAAAAAATATTGGCTATGAATTGTTTTTTTGGACGGGTTGAGCTAAATTCAGAACCTGCACCCCTGTTGTATCCCTTGTTAGTAATTTGTGAATTTCCTGCTTTGTTATACAGTCAATTCCATTATTTTTAAGCGAAATATATATATATATATATATATATATATATTTTTCTATAGTACTCGACATCTTTTATTAATTTTCAATCACAAATGTAATCTTTGCGCAATGTAAATCTTACAGATCAATCAAAATTACATTACATCTCCGAACTGCAGACAAATTAGACGTAGCATCGTCTATCAATTAAATCGCAATCGTATTATTATCTCTCATGTTCTCGTTGCTATAAGCGGAACCGTTTGGGATATTACCGAAATAAACAGTCTGGAAACTTTTACAGACTGTTCATCTAAAGACCAGCTATATCTGTACAAGTATGTTCTTTAATTAACGGCATGAATTATGCACTATTCCAGATACTTAAAAGCAATATCGAAATGGTACGACATCGAGAATAATCATATGAACGTACATGTAAGCTACCGCCTTTTTTCGGAACACCTTTCCTCTTTTTTTTATCATTAATAAATAAATCTCTTCGACTGATCTCGCAATTCTGTGACGATTATTTTAGTCAAACAAGATACAACAGCAGTGATATCAATCACTTCACAGAACTCTATTACGTGTACGTCAATTAAAAGATTCAATCCTAATAACGGTTCTCCGAAAAGCGTCTAGCCAAAGTACAAGTTTAGCGCAAGCTCTCAAATATATATATATATATATATATATATATACAAAGTGTTTGACTTGAGCACGCTGTAATAATAAAAAGCCGATTAGCCTGCGTCGCGCCTCGTATATGTACTGTGTATTGGATATTAACGCGTGCGCCGCCCTTCTGATCGGCTTTTCTCGCTCACCTGCGTGCGCCTCTCTTTCACTCTCTAGAACCGAATGTTTTCTTAATGCTAATCTGTCCCAGTCATTCAAATATAATGCATCGTTAACTTTCACGCTTCTCGCGCACAATGCGAGGATTTGAGGGCGTATGCGCTTCACGACCTTTATTGCCCATAATCGCATCCCCGAGTCCCCCTCGAACGCGTCGAAGGCAGTCGGATGCGAAAGGTCGCATATATATAGTATCGCCTTATTGTACTGATATTTTATACGTTTCCGAGTAGGTCAATGATTTTTAAGTATTTGTTTTTCGATGTATGTGTCATATTAAATACTTATACTATTGTAATTTATATATCAATCATTTGATATTTACTTATAAATGTATAATTATTATTAATAAATGTTGTGCTTTTTTATAAAGATTATGTAATATATATGTACGATTGTTCTTAACTATAACTTATGTAACCAATTTGAAATTCTAATTTCAACACTTCAATTCCTGGAGTCAGCTCTTGTAGCTCGAATATTAATCGTTGCATTGACGATGTCAACATCGTACCTCCGTCATTGACCCATAAATTTTCGGGGTCATAGTGCGCTTGTTGACCCTTAAATTTTCAATGTCGAAAGGCCAATTTGAGTGTGCCAACCACGTAGCTGTTATTGCAAACATTATATATCTATTGTTGAACAGTCACATTTTCGGTATCGACATTATTGTACGAAGTAGTGTTTACCAGCCGTTAGTTATATAGCAACGTAAAGTCATTCATGTCTACAATTGATTTCCAAATCAACGGAACTCCGAGTGGAAGTTACGCATTTCGAAGAATTTCAGATTCGTAATATCAATTCATAAAAATATGATTAGATAATAAATTATATCAGATGCTTATGTAAATGATTGTAGAGTAACGAGTTACTCAGAATTTTCCTTCAAATGTGATATCTTACACGTGCCACATTATGTCTGCAAGATAAAATAATAAAATAATGTATGATATATTTGTCAGAGTCCGTTATTTCCCAATTACACTAGTAATGTAATATATAATGATTATCATTTGTCAATTAATAAACTGAGTGGTTATAAAACTAGTAAAGAGTAAACTATAATAAACTACTAGACAATCATGAATTGTATTTAATATTATTAATAATCTAAAATAACTTGAAATTCAAATGACCTTCTAATGAGCTTTAAGGTAAATGATGTTGGACCTGTTTAGTCCCAAGGACTCTCAAAGAGGTCATAATTCATAAAAAACACGATTTATTTTGAGCTCTTGAAGAAATGAAGTTAAGTTTAAAGAAATGTGCCCCCCCCCCCCATTATCGGCGAGTGCAGGGACCTATTTGTTTTTTAATGTTGAATTTTTAGAAAAAAAAATTCTTTGACAAGTTGTAAATATAGTAAACAGCAATGTATCAAAAAGATTTTTTCTTAAAAGTGAAAATTGAATGAGAAAAATGGGTCCCTGCAATGATTGGTAACGGGTCGACCGCGCTTCATCTTAAAATAACCTTGAGCAAAAGTTCCAAGGTTAAATTCAATGGAATCCTCGTCAATAATCCTATCGGCCTAGGAAGTTATTAATATTTTTAGTTAGTTAATTCCTAAATCAGAGTAGGGAGTCCCGAACATTTCAAACACCCTTTATGCAGTCATATGTTACATATTACTATACACATGAATATATATATATATATATATATATTTCAAACGTATAACATATTGGATCTAGAATTCGCAATAGCGTACCAGTAAGGTTCCGCCACTGGCCGTTACGCGGCATACTTGTTATAATAATTACTCTAAATGCATAGGAAGATCGAGAGCATGTAACGCAGGTAATTCACCCGTTCAAACGATTTACTGCCAAGAAACCCAAGTACAAGGCTTGTCTTACTTTTATTATCCCAGTACTTTTTCCGTTAATAATTGCTTATTGTTCCACTGAATGTCACATTAGATAAATTTGTTTTTCAAGCTTTTAAAATTAACGTAGTCATCTGCTGTTATTAGCAAGGTAAAAAGTAATAGTTAATAACAAATTAATAGAAGAAGACAAAAATAAACCACGTATTTACTTAATGTTAATGTCTGATCCAACCTGCTCAGGATTATATAAGGCTGACGTCGACAGTATAACAAAATAAGGTCCACCTATGTGGCCCTAGATTTAATGCCAATACTTTTGTTAGACAAGCATCAAGCACAATTATTATTCTTAAACTCGTTACAGGAGCACTAATCTACGCTTCACATTATAGCGTTCCCTTGCGGCGAATCCATACTACGGACTTTTGACGTTAGCGCGAACTTTACTGATTTTTCATTAAAATAACACGGCCGTTGGTACGGTTAAATACAAGCTTTAATAAATCACGATCTACAAATTGAAACGAACCAATATACTATTGCAATAACCCTTTACCCGCAGGCACACAGCAAGGAGACGAAACCGAGCTGTGTCATGCGACAGTCAAAACGAAGCCTCAAATGGACAAAGAGCCGAAAAGCGCGAAAAGACCTCGTCTGCTATACGCACGCGCACACGGAAAGAGTAAAACTTGCCGTGCTGGTGAGAGAGGGTTGTGTGCGCAATGTTGATACAGGCAGCAGTGGCCTAAAGGACAGCAAGAGCGCAAAGCGACGCGGCAGCGGTATAGCGGGGGCACAAAGCCCGCTAATGGATGTCCACTCCCCCGCCAAAGATACACCTCCGCCTATTTTCCATCCCGGCTGCGGCGCGTAATCCAGACGCAGGGAGAGCGAGTGTACGCGTATAAGTACCTTTGAGACCACGCGCATGTGCGAGCTCAAAGGTATATATGGATAGAAGCGCGGGTGGGTAGGACACGCGCGCAGAGATTGAAACGAGACTGCTAATGCGCGAGTGCGTTGCCATAGCTGACACGAGAGAAAAGAGGCGGAAAAAAAATTATAAGAGGGATGCTGGAAGGTGAGATGTCGGAATAAGTATTCCAAGTGAATATAATAATTTGTATGAGTATAGATATTGATTTTGGTCATAATTATTTTTGTAATGTGTAAAAGATTAAGATCGCGGAACTCGTATTTTACCTTGTTGTATACAGGGTGTCCCAAAAGTATGGACACACCTACATATCTCGGAAAATAAGGGCGCTAGAAAAAAACTTTAAATACAAAAGTTTTGGGAAATGAAAACGGTGATCTTATAGTGACCTTGAATTTGACCTTGAGCTTGAGCTTTAAGGTCATTTTGAAGATTAACGTGATTTTTTAAATAGGAACCCCTATTTTCACACCTTCTGAAGGTCATTCTTAAAAATTAAAGACTATCTTTTTGAACGTAAAATTTCCCACTCTTTCAGAATCCGGTGTGAAAAATAGGGGTTTCTACTTAAAAAAATCACATTGACCTTCAAATGACCTTAAAGCTCAAGCTCAAGGTCAAATTCAAGGTCACCATCAGATCGCCGTTTTGATTTCCCAAAACTTTTGTATTTAAAATTTTTTTCTAGCGCCCTTATTTTCCGAGATATGTAGGTGTGTCCATACTTTTGGGACGGCCTGTATATGTAACCTAGTACTTTTCGGAAGAGTAAAAATTTTATAAATTATATCAATTGATGTGATACTTCTTATCTTTGCTAGCGAGTATCAAATAATTGGTTAAAGGTAGAGCAGAACTTTTTTTTAATTCTTTTTAAATTGTGTAATATACCATTAATTATTTTGATGATTTGATAGAATTTCAATTTCAATAACTAACCGTCATCTTCAGTAAAGGATAATATTTTCAAATCAAATTTTTATAACGAAAAATTAAAACCAAATTTTTGAAATTTATTCCTAATAACAAAATACTATTGGTGAATCAAGATCTATTTAAAAAAATCATAAATAATATAATCTAATTATTTTGTTTACGAAATAACGATCACATTTATTAAATCTTTCTTAATGCCACAATATGATTAATTATATTCTTATTAATGTATATTAATGAAGTAAAGAATAATTATAACTATTTAAAAATTAATCCATTAAATTTTCTCAAAGCGTATTTACATGAATTTGCGTTAAACAAAATAACAAAAATGATATATCTATTTGTATATCAGACAGTCGCAGTTCTCGTTACGATTCTTACATAACTCTGCAGCGTTCTGCATACGCTAGTAAACCCTTTTAGTGCAATGGATCTAAACTTATAGTTATTCGAGCAGCAACGAGCTACGATCTACAGTTTTAGCTGGGTTTTGGACTATTACAGAGCTATAATACGATAAGCGTCTGAAAAATCGGAATTACGAAAAACTTGGTAGCTCGGCATAAATACTATTATAATACCTTCGACGAAAATTGCCCATTTATGATTAATCATAGCAGAAAAATAGACTATTTTCACCAAAGATTCATATATAATATAAATTCAAACTTTCAATTTATAGTATCAGACTTTTCGTTTCATAAATCATTCACAAATCAAACAATTGAAAGACCATTTGTCTTCGAGACTAAAAAAACGTAAACGAAACAAGATGAAGCGATAATAATTGATCGACTTACTAGTTTGGATGCTGCAGCTGTACATTAAACATTAACAATACTTGTACTAAAATAAAACAATTGCTTTAGAACATTGTAACAGAATTTACATTACTCGGAAATTTTTTATTAACATTCTATATTGAAACTCGTCGTCACATCATAGAAAATGTATTCGTCAAGACTTCTTGAAATAATCACACCTTCGTGGCATAGTAGATCGTCATGTCTGAAAAGAAGTGGAATAATAAATAATCTCTGGCAATTAAATAAAAGAATAATATTGAAGAAAAGGATATCGGTATTAGTTTGTAAAATTCACCGAGCTCTCACCGTCTGAATAAGTCACTTCGTCGACTGGCTGACCCAAATATATAAATGAATTAACATTCTCCTCTCTCTCTCTCTCTCTCTCTCTCTCTTTCTCTCGTCACTTCATCGGATTTTTCCAGACATTAACATTTTCCACATCCGCTCAGTCATTGCTAGTCAGCTTCGTAAGAATCTGTCGCGAAGCTCTTTTTTTCCCTCCGGTATAAAAAAACCAAATCCTCGCAATAATCGCGTTACAGCTAATGCGCGGTCCAGCTCTTACATCAGCCCCGACATCATCCGATTTCCTTTCGCGGAAAATCTGCCGAAAGAACGCGCGAGCGTACGTGCGAGGTCACCGTCCGCGGAGACTCTTGTTTCTCTCTATTTTTTTTTCTTCTCTGTGCTTCCCCCCTCGAGCGACATGTGTGACAGGAAGTGGATCCCTGCCCAAAAGAGACAGACAGAAAGAGATCAAGAGAGAGAGAGAGAGAGTAGGAGGATTCAAGCCGATCATCTCAAATTACAAAGGGTATCGGAAACGGATTTGTTACGGCCAGCGAGCGAGTGCAGAACGCGCACTTTCACCCCCTTACTCTACCCCCTCCCACCTGCTTTCCCGGCGCTAATGCCTCGGGAAATCGCCCTTTTATATCATCCCCGCCTGGCGTAAAAGCGCCCGTAACGTAAGCCTGCGCCACACGGCTCTGAAATTCGCCGTAGTATGCACATATGTGTGTGTGTATATATGTACACATGTGTGTGTGTGTGAGAGAGAGAGAGAGAGAGAGAGAGAGAGAAAGAGAGGTAATGTAGTTATATACTTGCGCAATATGCACTCGCTTGATACAGTCTCCTGGAATATTACGAGCTAATGATGAGTTTTCGGTGCAGGGTGTATGTCAATAAAAAGCGGGGCTAATGGCTGTAGTTCGTAACGAAGTAAATGCCAGTATAAACGAATTATGAAGATTTTTTCAGTTTAATTTTTCACTGGTGACTGTGTCTTAAAAAATTGAAAAAAATTAGAATAAGTTTTTCTAAGGCAATACTTCTACAATTGTGAAGGAAATTTTATATTCTTTTTATTATTTGATATTTAAAATCTATTATTATGTGGTATTTTGATGAGTAATTTTTATATATTTCAAACAACTTAATTCAGTCTTTGCTTTCAATAATAGTAATAAAATATCATTTTTAAGCATTAATCAAACTGATTTATACTTAAAACAAAAGTATTTCAAGTCTTTAAGATATCATTAGTATGTAAAATAAACAGCAACGAATATAAAATAACTACTTTGATAAACTAGTAAATACAGATAATCATACGGAATTTCAAGTATATTTGATAAATGCCATTAATGTTATGTTGTGATGTAACCACTGAGTCTCAACCACGACAAGTGACCAACGTAAGTATGAAAATTAACTTTATCAAAGAATTTAATAGGAATAAATTATTAATAATAATATACGATATTTTATATATTTAGTTACATAACCATGAATTATCTCCTCAAAAAGCAAAACAATTCATTGAGGAATATAAGCTTTTACGAAAAAACTTCCTTTATAACCTTTAATAATCTTAATTAATTTACCATATGTTTAATTCCCGTTTCGGATGGATATAAGAACAGCGAATCCCTGAGAGCAACTTAAGAAATCATAACATTCTTCATGAAATAATTAAGAAACTCGCTAAAATCTGAAAACTTTGATCAATTATACGTTGCAAACGGCAAATCGTGCGTAAGACTCTCGCAAATCCCATTAGGCCAAGGAAAAAGAAGAGCACCGTCGAAATTAGCAAGTTCGTGCATTTCTCTCTCCCTTTCTGCTCTCTTTCTCTCTCTCTCACTCTCTCTCTCTCTCCCGTCGGTACAGCATCCCTTCGCGGCGGGCGGTGACACTCGCGCGAAAAGGGATCCTCTTCCACCTCCTCCTTCTCTATAGCATCACATCGAGGGTCCAATTAAGCTTCAACCAGATAAAGACTCCTTCGCACCGAATCTCTCTCTCTCTTTCTCTCTCTCTCTCTCTCTCTCTCTCTCTCTCTCTTGCCTCTCTCTGGCCGAACTTCTTAATGGGCGTTTCTTTTCCGCCCGCGCTCCGCTTTCGCGCTCTCTCTCTCTCTCTACATAGGCTCGCGCGCCAAAAACTCGGCGTGACTGCGCGAGCGCGCGATCGGCTGCATTAATCAGCAGACGTACGACAGGCGAAAGAAGCAAGAGAAGCGAAAAGCGCGGAGGGGGGCAAGATGAGCGGTAACGATATTGCGTGACAGTGCCCCTCTAAATATTCAGCGCTCTCGCTAGAGCCGCCGCCGCCGCCGCCGCTGCAGGCGAGCGAGCTGGCGCTCGAAAACTTGGCAGCTTTATCTCGGCATTGCTCGAAAATTTATTCATATATAATGAGCTACTGAATAATGAACGATCTTAACCCCTTGTTCCAAGAGCGCGCCGAGAGCGAACGAGCCTACCCTCTCACACAGCGAGGAGAGAGAGAGAGAGAAAGCTGCGGAGTTGCGCGGCCTGGAGATTTTCCAGCGTCAATGAGTGCAAAAGAGGGAGAGAGGAAAGACAGGCGCGGGATGAAAGTTTTTTTGGAAAGAGACGCGGAGCGAAGTGGCGCGCGCGCGAAACATTGACGACTGGTGCGAGTGGATTTTCCGAGTCGTTATTCTATGCGATGACCGAAGGATTTCGTGATGTCGAAGATTCACGTCGTTCTTATTTAGGAATCTGGTATATAATACTTTTGTAAATTTTTTTGACGATGGTGTTGAAAACTTTTACTTTTCAATGCTAACAATTTTTAAAGTTATAGGTACTGTTATTAATGTAAAAGAACCTCCTGATGCGTAAAATAAGCAGTTCTATTGTTACTCATAAGAAATGAAATTTAATATTAAAATATTTTCTAATGAACGATAAGTGTACTTGAACTAGAGATAATTTAATAATGAAATACTCTTATTTTACGATTATTGCTGTTGTTTAATTATTTATTAAGAAATAAACTACAAATTCAATACAGATATATATACAACCACATCAAAAAAACGCATAAAACAGCTTTTTCTTATATTTCATTCTACCTCCACTATGTAAACTCCCGTATGCATAATGTAGCATCCGTACATTATACATTGCCGCTCTCAAAATAAAAATTGCTACGTGATAAGTGCTTAGCGCTATAAAATATCAGCTTTATCGAGTAATCCGCTTAGGCTTCACTGGGTCTTGTTTTATCACATATTCTTCTTTATTTATTGAACTATAAACTCATTGACTCTACTAAAGTTTTTCTCCACAAAAATCTGGCTTTTTTATTATCGGTATAACTTATATATACATCACGTGAATGGTATACTAATAAAAATTGTATAGTATTTAAGATGTCGAAATATGTGATAAGTCTGATCAATGTTTGGCTTTACTACTAGTTTTTCCTAATACTCTAATTGAAATATAACAACTTTGAGAATTTCGTTTAACTCTTATTACTCAAAAAAGTACTTTTAAAAAAGTTGAAGATTGTAATACGAGCTCGTATGTAAACATTAAAATTAATGTATCTCCAAAATAAGATACTGAAAACTGTAATGAATATTCAATACTTTTCTTCATCTGTATACGAGTTTAGCCAGTATATCTCTAAAAGAAATCACATAATTTCTACAGAAACACATAAAAAAACCATACCAATCGATCAACCCCACAGCAACAACCACAGCCCCAGATATTTCAACGGAATTAATCAATAGCTGTTTATTTTTTAAAAATTCAGCACGCCTAAAAGTTTTTCGAAAATTTCTCTAAATACTTCAAAAGCCAACCCTCCTTCAGCCACCAACCTATCCACGTGCACACATAAATCTCCAGCCTCCTACTATACTATAACAAACCTCAAGAAACCATCCACTCATCCCTTGTACACGCACGCATCCATCCCTTAACCCTCCAGCTACCAACACGCTCGTAAATCGCGCGGGAGCTGCGAGTCGACCGTATAGTTCCACGGAATCGCGTCGAATTAAGCCGTATTTGATTATTACCCTTTTAATCCAAGGCATGCATATACACATATATAAGTTAAGGTAGCTGTCCGCCCTGCCTGCCTGCCTACTGCTGCCTACTACAACTGCTGCTGCTGCTGCTGCGCGGACGCGGATGGGCGTGGTTCTCGCGCGCGTTCGTCGGCCACTTTTGCGCGCTTCTATATATACGATTGTATATGTATCGCTCTGCGGGAGGGACGAGCACGCACACACACACTCTCATACATACAATGCCCGCGGGAGGAGAGTCAGGAGGGGGTGAATCGACGGGAGGGGGGAGCTTTTATTGCGCGAGTGTGCGGAGAGAGAAGATGCGTTATATTGGGACGCAAGCGCGTGATTGTACAAGGACCGGGGATTCCTCGAATTGGCTGCGGATCCTGGCTTTATGAATTGCGATGTGGTGGTTTATTGAATGACACGTTGCGGGTTTTTTTGGAAAATTTTTTTTCTTTTAGCAGTAGTGTGTGTGTATGATTTTTAGAATGGAGGTCAGAAAAATAATAGAAAAGATTCGAGAAACAAGCCAAGCTCGTGAATTTTACTGTTTTAAAATTTTATCATATATTTAAATATATAACGAAAGTCTCTTGTTACAATAGAAACCTATTATAAGGAGAATTTCATATAAAATCGATGGAGGCAAAATACTAAATAATTGAAGTTATTGTGAACTGAATGTAGAGTTATTGATTAATGTCGCGTGTATCTATAAAATTATTTTTTATAACGTACGCGATTTATAAAGAAACACACTGCTAATAAGTATTTGTTTCACAATTCTGAAATATTTGTCAAGAATAAAGTACCTACATCCACTAAAGCATTGTATCGATTATTATGACAAATGTACAGCAACAATGTGTCCGCGCGGTATCGCTCTACTTATATATACATATATTTTAAATCGAATGCATTATTT
The DNA here is from genome assembly GCA_035583055.1 of Torymus tubicola. Taxonomy (NCBI): domain Eukaryota; kingdom Metazoa; phylum Arthropoda; class Insecta; order Hymenoptera; family Torymidae; genus Torymus; species Torymus tubicola. The sequence continues at coordinate 21,430,860 of JAWWEQ010000055.1, read as the reverse complement.
AACGGAAATAACTAGGCATATTACAAATGTAAACCAGTTATTGCATTTGATTTAAAATGTATGAATAATAAATAAAATCACAATTCCATTAAACACACGAAAGATCCGAGTATATATACACTGTTGGATTATCGCTTATTGCATTTTACTTATTTGCTAATTAATTGACTGTCTCGACGCGATAATTAGATCAGCCGAAGTCTGCTCTAAAGTGTCGGCATTCCTTGTGCTATACCATTTGTATATAGATAACCGCTAGCATAGACTATATTTCCTTGTTGTTAATTGAATAACGTCACTACAGCGTCGACTTGCACAGCGATATTTCTATCTTGCACGAAATGAACGGATGGAACTCTATCAAAGAGACGATTGCAATTTTCTTCCTCATATGTTTATTATGTATTTCAGGGGAAAAGTGTGGAACGCGATATGAGTCATCATGTTACACTTGGTAAATTATGAATCATGTCTGAGCTACAAAAATTACGCTAACATATATCTATTATATATGTGCCTGGTAAAGTATAGTTAGCTCACTTTTCCAAGCGTATCCTAAACATCTAATCAAGACTTTATCTATTCGCACTAGTGATTATCTCGCTTTTATGGATTATACTTCTTACTTCGCGTAATTTCTTAATAACATGTGCTACAAAAAAATACTTTCTTGGATATCTGTTCTCTACTTTTAGTGTTGATATTGTTTCAATCTTAATAAATAAAAAGTCCATTACTCTAATAGACGTAAACAGAACGTTATTATTATTTTGATGTTTTTAAAACCTACAAAAAAATATGGAAATATCCTACCACCTGATATTTCCCCACAGTTTCCAGTACTTCGCAAAACAAGTGAATAACATCCAGTTACCACCAACCCACATACAAAATAATCTCGCCATTATTGAACTTCGTTCTAAACTTACCCTCTACGCAACGTCTAATCACAACCTCAAAAACTCAACACCCTCAAAGCAAACTTCCAAATACACCAATATTACAAATTCCCTAGTACAAATCCCATCAGCGTCAGCTACAATAATAAAAATCCCTCTTATACACGTATACTTTTAGCAGAAAAAAAACTCCAATGACATCGACCTCGCACAATGGAAAAAAGCAGTTTCAACAATCGCAGTCCATACAGCAGAGAGCAAAGTTGAACCAGGAAAGAGCTTAACGCAAGAGCACGCAGGTAGCCTACACACGCACATATACACAGACACTCTGTTGCTAACCGATCATTTATTCACGAGGCATTACAGCCGCGCGAGCGGCACGGGCTAATTATAATTTATATCACGGCGGGCGAGCCGAGAGCGTCGACGCGATAAGAAGAAGAGGGCAAGAGAGAGAGAGAGCGAGAGAGAGCAGCGTTAGGGCGTACCGAGAATCACTTAGGGATTACGAGCGTTAAAAAGGCACAGCCGCGCGCGTTTTCTCACCGCCAAGCTCTCGTATACGTTCGTTCGGCCGAGGTGGATAATGATAATGCTTATGTGCCGGGAAGCAAGTCTGGACCGGTATAAGTCGATTATTTTGCGGCAAAGGGAAATAAGGGCCCACGTACGCCGAAGGTGTGCGAGCTGCTTCGAGATAGCCATGTTTTTTCATTACCAAGTTTAATGTTTGATTTGTCGTTAGTTGGTTCTGGAGTAATTTTTCAATGACTGGTCAATCATTTGGGATACAAAAGCAAACTATTTGTTTGATTTTATATCATGCTTAGTGTCAACTCCCTCTTCAAAGTTGTTTCACAATAACACACATTTACATGATCTCTGCCAAGTATTATTAAGGTAAACTGTACAAAAATGGTTTGAAAATCTAATTATACCTGGTTTTGAAAGTTTTGAAAACGACACTCTGTTTCGCGCTGCTCCCTTGGCCCTAGTTGCGCCACATGGCGCTCTCTTTCCTCTGTCTCTCTCGCTCTCTCGTTCTCTCGTGCGCTCAGCCGATATCGATGTCACCATACCAGGTTGATCGGCGCTCTAGTGCGCCTGCGCTGAATGTCCTCGACGATGTTGAATGATTGAGTTGTGATATG
>JAWWEQ010000055.1:21366623-21428707 GCA_035583055.1 Torymus tubicola | reverse complement strand
ATATATATCGACTTTTTTAATGCTGCATTCAAAAAGTCAGTTGATTGCATTTATTACATGAGAATAGATAGGAACTATAGGAAGTTGCGCATTCAAAAAGCCAGTTTTAGCTACTTATCAGACTTCTGTTTTGTCAATTATTTAAATCCCTATGTAGCCGTATGTGTGTACGTGTATGTGTGTGGATGTGTGTGTGTGGGTAGATATGTGGGTGTGTGTGGATGTGTCGGTATGTTTGTAATATCAATCATAATTTATGTCTAAAAAATATTTCAAAACAACGTGAAAAGAATAAGAATTTCTAGAAAACTTTTCCCAACAAATATAGACACTATCACTTTTAAGAACTTTCTGACTGTTAATAAGAATAATTTTTATAAGTGTAAATATATTGACAACAATTTATTTATGTTTTTTTAAACACCAAAAAATATCTTAAAACAGTTCCGCTATACTCTCCTTTAGGCAAACTGTTCTTTGAACGATCTGTTTTTTGGACTAGCTGCCCTGTATAAAAACTCTAAAGTGTCTCGGACGATAAACTGTCCCACGATAAAGTGTCACGGACGATAAAGTGTCCCGGACGATAAAGTGTCCCGGACGATGAAGTGTCCCGGACGGTAAAGTGTCCCGAACGATAAAGTGTCCCGGACGGTAAAGTGTTCAGACGAAGAAGTGTCTTAGACGGTAATGTGTTCAGACGAAGAAGTATCTTGGACGGACAAGTGTCCTGTCGCGTAAATGGAAGACGGTAAAAAGGGTGACGATAAAGTGGCGGACGATAAAATGTCCTGATACCTCGTTGAACAGGTCTTCATGAAGATTGATTTCCTTCTGAGATTTTGATAGCTTGCGAGCGGTTTGAGAGATACGACTCAATCCATTTAATTACATTGTCAGAGAAATGAAGTTTCTTCAGAATTTTAAGTAATTTGACATGTATTACCCTGTCAAATGCTTTCGAAAAGTCGAAGAATACCATAACCGTAACATGCATTTTCTCCGCCGTCACTCTGGCCTTATCAAGGAGTCTAATTATGGAAGTTTGGGTGCTATGATTTTTTCTATGGGCAGACTGATGTTCGTCAAAAAGTTGCCGCAGCTGTGTCATAAGAAGATGCCTACACGTAATAGTGCCATCGGAAATAAGAAATTTAATAAAAAGGCTCATTCAAGTGGCCCGAACGCAAGAAATACTAAAGGATATGAACCAACATTTGTAAAACATCATATTGAACTAATATTAAGTACAATTAAGGTAATAAATCATTATATCTTTATGACACGGCAGATTGCCTGTCACATTGAAAGTAGTTTGGAATGTGCGGAGTAGCAAAACTCGCATCATCGTATCGCGAAACGAGCACGGGTGCGTTCCCGTCCCTCGCCCATAACCGCAACAGCAGACAACAGCCGCTATATCTATAACTCCAACAAGGAATAGTCAAGGTTAGAAGAAAGTGGCTGTTGACAATGTTAGATGACTAGAACACAGCCACAGTTTTATTCAAGTATATTATATTAAATTTATTCGCCATATACGACGATAGAAGAAAATATACAATGGTCAAGGCCAACTCTCTCTACGCCGGCTGCGATGTAAACACGAGGTTGCCGGTCGGGTTACCGAGAGTCAAGCCCGAGCTGTAGCCGATCTCGGCCGAAAAATGACGAAGAGGGCCAAGTTCGACTAAGGCGAGGTAGCGACGAAAATGCTATTCTTTTGCCTACTCCGTATCAAGCCGCCAGACGATCAACCTCGTAAGCAACCGTCGTGCCGAGCTTACGTGGTACCCGAGTGTATGCCACCCTGGAGAGCGTCCGCCGAGCCGAGGAAGAGTGTCCAGAAACAAGCGAGTGCTGAAGCTTAGCTGGCCGTAGTGTAAGTGGCCTCCCTTTTTCCCTTTAACTTGTGTGTGTGCGCGTAGTAATTTACCGCGTGGTCTACGACGTCGTCCGCGACCCGCTGCTACAGCTCAACCGCCGTACTGGAGCTGTAGCCTCAATGAGATAAAGAATTGATCTTGTGCTCGTTTCCGCGAGCGGTGCAAAGCGTTGCACCTGGCGCCCTGGCTTTTGTTCGTGCCATCACGAACACCTTAGATTTATGTATATTTTGAGATTTGATCTTTGATTTAATAAACTTTATTTCATCTTATGTTTTTTTTGAGTTTACCTGGATTAGCGTTAGTAAATAATAAAAATAATTATGTGTCATCCGGGGTGACCTAATCCCCTCGCCCCGTGATATCCTATAGAAATTTCTAAAGTATCAATCTAACTAATAGAAAGTGTGAATAGCATAAAATTATGTATAAGTAGAATAGTTAAGGTCACTATATTATAATAATAAACAGTAAATCACTATAATAGGTTTATTCTTTATTATTATAACATGACCTTAACTATTCTACTTATACATAATTTTATGCTTTTTACACGTTTTATTAGTTAAATTGATACTTTAGATAGTGTCTAAAAAACAATTATACATTTATAACTAGTATAGAGAATAGATTTGTCGACAAATATATTCTTGCAATGTGTTATACGTGCTAGTTGACTACTGAAATAGTTTGGTATTATTAATGTAATGAATAGTTTTTATGATTATATTTTACAGCTGTGGTGTAAAATATAATCATACTCTATTAAAGAAGCAGCATAAAAATAAAATTCTGTGGAATAAACACAGTAAAGTAATAAGTAAATTTCACTCCGCTAGTCATGTCAAAAACAGGGTTTTTTCATTATTTTAACATCTTTTAAAAATTCATAGCTATTTTCTAAAGGTGTTGCCAATCTTGGTCCTGGGCTTGTGTGAAAGGATTTACAATACAGAATCAGAAAAAAATTTGTCGAACAAAAAATATTTTGTCGAACCCCCCTTTTCTTTTTATAAAGGCACACTGAAAGGCAGCTAATCAGAGACTTTAAAAAAGCGTCATAAAAAAAATATGACTACATTCTAGAAGTAAAATGCAAACTTTTTCCCAATCAATGTTCTATACAAAAAGTTTCAGGATTTTGAGTAAAAAAATGACAAAAGTTGAATTTTCACCAAAAATTGCAAAAAATAAGAATTTTTGATGTGCAATAGCTTTTGTAATTATTGAAATATTGCTCTAAAAATTTAGGAACATGTTTTTTTCATAAAAAACTAAGTGTCTTCAAATTTTGAGCAATTTTAGAATTTTGAGCTACTTAGTTCACGTGAAACAGCCCATACATATATATTCTCTATCATTAATGAAATGTTTTCTCCATAAGTATATGCACGTATCTCTTGAATACATAAATTATACGATACAATTTATAAATAAATGTTATTGTAGTTTTTAGCCATAGAAAAATTTGAAAAATTGGGGGTATTTCTGTTAGAATTACGGTTTCCTTCATAAATAGCAAAAAAAAGGAAGTTGAAACTGGAAGCAAGAAAAGAAGAGCGGCAGGTTATCAGTAACTATCGTAATGAAAACAGATAAATAGTCCAGAATTGGTCTACGCCCTATGAACATTCTTGTGAGATTTATATTTAATTTCAGTTTCAAATCAATAATAATAAACATGTACTGTCACGTGTGAAGGGGTTTGTTTCTCGTGGTCAGTCCGGGTGATGAGCCCAGAAAGGTGCACAATGAAGTAATTTGACAGTAAATTAGAAATATTTATTTTATTAAGATGTATACTAGCGAGTGAGAGAGAGAGAGTCGCTTCTAACGCGGCGCGGTAGATTTGTATATTGGTAGCGGACTTCGTGGCTTGGCTGATAGGTTGATCGTAGTTGCTTCCCCTCGTCCGATGGCAATTTCCTGGCCTTGTTATCTCTCTTTAGCTAGTCTCTTCTTGGCCAGCGTCCTAGCCTCGTTGTCTCTCTTCAGCTAGTCGTAGTCTCGTCGTGTGCTTCGGCTTTTATAGTAAAAACCACTTCAGTCCCCTCTTCTTTCTTTCACCTACCGATGAGGCTATTATTGCAGCGTCTTCAAACTTCGCTTAGCTACCAAATTTCTATGTCGGCATTTTCGTGTCCGAACGAGTCGCCGCGCGATTCTGTGTGTCTCATGATTATTGCTGACTCGCGGCTATCGCCGCGGCGTGCTGCTTCGTTTTGAGCTTCGACTATGTTTGGAATGCTATCACACATAACAGTACGTAGTTAAATTTTGTTACGGAAGATATAAAAAATAATATCAACCATAAAAGCTATTCATTTTTATTGCTTGAAGAGTATATTTTATATAATGTATATTAAATTTAATTTTTTTAATCTACTAAATTAATTTTGTGACATGCACATTGGAATTTTTATGAAAAAGTACATACAAATTAATATATTTGTTCATAATTTTAATGTATATTAGCACTTTTAATATAAATTTTATTTTTTTGTACACATGTATGAAATTTCAGATATGTTGATCTTACATTTTATACTAATACATTAAATTTCCTTTAAAGTCAATTAAATTTTTGATAAAATTACATTAATACGTATTTTATGTACAAATACCGTAATTTTATAATGTACAAATTTTTCAAAATGTACATTAAATTTCAGCCTTATTTTTAGCAGTGATATATAAAATAATAAGAATATATGTTACAAAATTCTGTCAGTTTAAATATCCAGCTGCTTTTTTTACATGCAATTGCCTTCGAAAAACAACGTGTAGAATCACGAGTTATTCTACTGACTTCTTTCCATAACTTTGAAAATCTCGCTGGAAACATGCGGATGAAAATTCTGGAACGACTTGAATTTATCTGTAGAAATGAGTTCGTCGGCATGCGCTGCAATGAACTCAATAGCCTTCGACTTGAGTTTATTATCGTTATAACGCACGGCAAAACCAAGAACATCCACTGCGTTATCGAAGGTGAGACTGTTGCATATGTTCTCCTCGCACAATGCTTGCAATCCACCGATTTTGTAGGCACTTGCCACTTGTAGTAATTCCTTTGATATGGACTCGAGATTTCGAACCCTGCCGGTGTATAGGTATCGTAATGCCTCCTTCATGACGTTTGGATCGATATCAATCGCCTGCACTATGGAATCTGTCACCTCTTTGACGAATAACCCTGCAAATACGGAGCTCTGGGCAGCGAGAATGACTTTGTGCGCAGGAAATCGTTGGCCACGAACCATGATAGCGACGTCGCTGTAGAGTCCACTTTCGAGGAGGGGTTCGAGGTGGTCGGAAAACTGATCGACCAGGACGTTTTCGCCACGCACGTTGCAATCGCCGGAAATTTCTTTTGTGGTCTCGTAAAAGGTGAAGTCAGTAAAGACCTGAACTTTGTTGTTTACTATAGCGCTGTTTTTCCGGTCAAAAAAGAAATCTCTCACCATTATATTTCTTGAGCCACGACCCGTTCCTTTTGGTATTTCTTGTTTAGTATAAGTTATCATCCCATAGTTAGGAGAATTATTCAAAATCTTTAAGAGAGTGGATACGTGGGCAGATGGCAACGGGCCTGATACATATACCAGATACAGCGCAATATAATCACGATATTCTACTTCGTATCCCATTGGAAAGTAACGTAAATTCCATTCGAACGATCTGTTTTTTGGGGCCCAGAATGACGGTGAATCAAGCGCTTCACCGAATTTCTGATTTAACTGACTATAGTTTTCTATCGTCCAATGATGATTGTGCGTTATTGTTTTGATTTCTGCCACAGCCCAGTTGCCAACGGTCCATGGCTTTTCTATTCCCAGTGTAGAATTGGGCACTAAGATCACGAGAAACAGGAAATATAATCCAACACACCATCTATGACAATACTGTCCCTTCTCCATGTTAGTTTTTCGTTAAGTTTAATGCTTGTTTGAGTGTTACTTCAATAATTTTATAATTTAATTCAACTTGGTTTTACGACCACTCTGCTTATTTGTATGCTCTTCTCTGGCTCGGTCGGCTATCAGAGTTTCTCTTATATACACGCTTCTCAGAATCACATAAAAAGATATATTTTATGAATAAAGCGATAACACATTATGTACTGGTCGTTGAATGTTCATGAAGGCTATTGGAAAAATGAGAGTACTTAAAACTTGCAATTGTGTTAATATTACGACCCGCGTAAAAAATTTATATCATTAAAAAATTAAAAAAAATACATCTTTATTATAGCCGTTTTTGATAAAATTTGAATTTGACGTAAGATAATTTCACTTGCCGATAGTGGGATCTATTTATGATCTTAAAAATACAAAGTTTTATCATAAGTTTAAGATGATCTTACTGTTTTGATGTTTTTTTCTGGATCTTAAGTTATAGACGATTTGAAGATCTTTTACTTAAAGTCTTATCATTAAATTTTTTTAAGTACGTTTTAGTGTCGTAAACACGAGTTAGAAATAGCATGATTTGACGATCGCGCGCTGCGCTGGGGCATTTGACATGCAACGCCTTATATTCATGAAGCTTATCTTTACGTTTGGATTTATCCTTTTTGTGTTTAGATTTACGTTTGTCTTATTTTTTACTTCTTTTCCCACTTGTTTTATTATTCTCTTTTTCGTTACTTTTCAAAATTTTACTCTTGTTACTATTTATTTTTTCATTATCTCGACTATCGCTAGTTGTTCTTTTCTTGTTGTTACTTCTACTCTTAGATAGGCTTTTCTCCTTTCGATCTTCTTTGCCTACATTTTTCTTTTGATTTTTTGTGTATTTTTGCTGTTGCTCCTGCTTTTCCTATATTGAATACTACTACTTTTTCTCTCTCTCCCTGCTTTCGCTTCTTCTTCTTTTCTTTCTATCTTTTCCGTTTACACCCTTGTTTGTTGAGAATGCCATAAAGTATACATGAGTAACATGTTGTGGGTGTTAGACATAAATGTGAACAACATGTTTCTAACATTAAAATTACTTTAAAAAAAAAAGTAAAAATATTGGCGAGTAAGTATATCCGTTTCTCTCTCTCCCTCTGTCTCTCTTTTTTATTTTTAAACGTTTATTAAAGACAAGAAAATTATGAAATCAATCAACAAATTGTCGAGTACTTAAAAATCAGTCAAATTTTCGCTGATTTTCTGCTAAATACGCATACTTGCCGGACACGATAAAAGAAAATGAAAAAAAAAAATTGATTTCCCTTGAAAATTGAAAATATTGTTTTAAACAAATATCGTTACGAGATTTTTAAGGATTCCATAAGTATAATAAAAACAATTATGAATTTTAATAGTGAAAATTACTAAAAAAAATTGCATAAACATTCTGATGGTTCACCTAAAAACTACAAAACAACGCACCCGGCAAGTATGCGTATTTAGCAGAAAATCAGCGAAAATTTGACTAATTTTTAAATACTCGACGATTTGTTGATTGATTTCATAACTTTCTTATCTTTAATAAACGTTTAAAAATAAAAAAGAGAGACCGAGGGAGAGAGAGAAGCGGATATACTTACTCGCCAATATTTTTACTTTTTTTTTTAAAGTAATTTTAGAGATCAGTTATTCGAATGAAATAATATCTATAATTGACTTAAATTTTATACAGCTTATTGTCTATACATTGGATCTTTCCTCCTCCTCTTCTTCGTAACATTTATTACAAAACTTCCTGAATAAGCACATGACTTTATCAGAGCTTGGCTCATTCGTATTCAAAGGAACAGAATACCTGAGTTTGGTCGGATTTGTTTAATTTTATCGTATATTATTCCAATCGACCTAGAAGACATAACATATTCGCTACTATCGCGGAAATATTACAGCTACTTGCTTATATAAACTTGAATTTCAGCTGTGGAAAAATAATGTATCACCTTGAACTATTCTAATACAAGATAATTTAGTTTTAACTATAATTTCCGAGCTTACATTGATTCTACTGCCATCAATGCGCCTTATGAATTGATTAAAATAATATAATAAAAAGACCTAATAATTAGATACTTTAATCAATTTTTGATAAGCAACAAACACTCAAACCGCATAATAGTTAAATGATCTTGTTCTTTCTCACTACCATAACGTTAAATTTTGTAAGAGCCTGATTTTTTTTTTGGATAAATAAACAAAACAGAAACTAAATATATACCATATTCTGGATTTATTTGGCAGAAATAATGTGATAGTGATAAATAAAAAAAAGTTAATCAAATCTACAAACAGCAAAGAAGCCGGCTTTGCTCAAACTACCTATCGCTATACCAACTATACCTTCTCTCCTGAGCACTTACATCACCCTGTTACATCCACATATTACCCTAAAAAAAGAGAAGAAGAAACCGCGAATAGGGGAAAGAGTGAGAGACAAAGCAATCCAACAAGCAAGAAAGAGAAACAGAAAGCGACAAAGTCGCCGAGAGACCAAAAGGGGAAGCTACACCACACGCGTGCATACACACCCACACTCACTGGCTCGCGAGCGAAATAACCATGTGCAGGAAGGAAGGGGAGGAAAGCGACTTGGCAGCAGCAGCAGACACATCGGCTTGGCGGCGTCGGTCGGCGGCCAATCAGCGGTTTTTCCTCGACTAGCTGTCATTCAGTCAGCCAGCTGGAAGGACAGCACAGAATGAGAGAGAGAGAGAGAGAGAGAACGGCTTGCGGTTCGGCGGCGCATTATTCATTATGCAACTCCCGCGCAACACGCCGTCACCTGCGCGCAAAGGCAGAGAGAGAGAGAGATAACAGTCGCTCGAGACGAGATGGGTGAGAAGGGGGATAACAAAGGATGGAGAAAATAATAACGGGAATGAGAGAAGTTAAATGCGAATGAGGAAGAGGCGAGTGCTGCTGCTGTCTTCGTTTTTCACGAAGACAGCAGCAGCACGAGCTTCAATTGGCGGAATTGGGTGAGTTTTGACTACTTTGGAGAGGGTAAAAGTTTGATAGGTTCCGGGGAAATGGAGTTTTAAGATCGGAGGGGATGATTCTAGACGATCTATGAAGACATTATGACAATTCATATATTTTTTTTATTGTTATTAAAGTATGTAGGTTTTATTAAATTTTTTGAATGCTTCTATAAATATCTAAATATCAAATTTGATAGTGATTGACTTAACAAATAATATTTGACAATCAACTAGTTCGATATATAAAAATGTATACACTGAGAAAAAAAGATAGGAAAAATTCCAAATGTGTTTGGAAAAATTACTATTTTTCTAGTAAAGCCACCACAGGCTGTAAAACCCCAAAAAATTACCATATTTTATAGGAAATTTTACCATAATTATAGGAAAAATTACTATAATTCTGGTAAATTTTCTAATAAATTATGGTAATTTTTTGGGTTTTTACAGCCTGTGGTAGCTTTACTAGAAAAATAGTAATTTTTCCAAACACATTTGGAATTTTTCCTATCTTTTTTTCTCAGTGTAATGAATGACAAATCTTAGGTTCTTTAGACACTCTTATATCTAGCAATTATTACTATGTCAGCAGTAATATAGAAATGATACACGTATGTAATTTATAGAAAGTCCAACTCAAGATAATAGTTTAATGGTAGTAATTGGACACAAAGACGTAATAGCGAAATGAATACACTGTACCCTACGTGTAACGTCTAGATGTAGTATTAAGTAATTGGTCACATTTTGAGAATTTAATTTTCTTATTAGTAAATTGATTTTTGTATAATAATTAATTAAAAAAATAATCTTTGACTATTTTTAAATACGATATTATATCATTTTTGTAAATGAAAAGGCTTCATAATTTAGCGTATAATTTCTTCTTATTCATAATTCGCACGTCATTTATTGATCTAATATAAATATCAAAATAACGCCTATATTTCTAATCAACAATTACCACTTTGTTTATTCATCAATATCTGTCTTAGCCTTTTATCAAAAATATCTCAAATAAACGCTGCATTCTTAAAAAATACAATTGACCAACGCCATCCGAAAAAGTAAACTCGAGACCTTCGATAATAAATTAAGACTGACTTTCTGCTTTCGTTACAAAAAGTACATCCACTTCGAGATTATAAAATATTTATCAAGAAAAATCGGCATTTACGGCGAGTTAATCAAGTAACCACTTTTAGCTTAGCACCGCCGCGCTGAAACTGGCACAATATTACCGATATTCTTCAGCGATCGGAGCGCATAATATTTGGGTAAATATATGGAATCTTAATTAATTTCACGTGACACGAAAATTTATTAAGTTTCTAAAAGCCACACGTAGAATAATGGTCCTTTAGCAGCAAAGCGAAAATTGTTTTATGGAAATCCTCTCGTGGTAAAACAATTCCCATTTTGAACCTAGCATATTCCTCTTGAGGCAAAAACTTGATTTTTTGCTTCCAGAATATATTTTTCTTGCCCCAAAAATATTTTATTTGTTTCCGTAAAAGATATTCTTTTTTAGGCGAAAGGAATCCTTTTGAAGCAAAACGATATTTTGAAGCGCCTCGTACACCTTCTTATGTTATTCGTTTTCAAAGGCATTGATAGTCTAGTAGTTAAGATACCGGCTTTCCAATCTTAAAGGTCGAGTGTTCGATTCCCCAGCCACTACACTTGAGGACTACCCACGAAAACATTTTTTCAGCGGTTTTTTCACAAACAATTATTAACCATCAATATTAATTACAATCATTTAAAAATTAAAAAATAATACTAATTATGAAATAAAAGTTAAAATAAATAAAATTAATAGAAGTAACATTTTTTTTATTTAAATAAAAAATGAAGAGGAATCCTCTTCGTGCAAGAATAATTTGACAGCAAAGGATGTTCCTCTTCAACCAAAAGGAAATAATTTTAACAGCTAAAGGAAGAGTATTTTCATCTTGGAGCAAAAGGATTCCATTTGCCTCAAATGGATCTTTCTCTACGTGTATTACTAAAGCTTAAATTTTTCTTATCGCTACAAGAACCACAAAATATAATTGGTTTACCGATTAGGCCATATATGGCATTTTTAGTTTCAAATGCTATCTTGTAACTAAGATACATCCGAAACTTGAGGAATTTAATATTTTTTATAGCTGAGCATTGAAATATGGTACGTCTTCTGAATCGATTAAAATATAAAGCAATAAAATTACTCTTTTCCAGTTTCCCGCCAGCAGCAGTAATTCAAACACATTGAAGTCTTCTATACTTCAAGCTGACAAAGACAATGTAAGCCTTGCTATAGGTTCATATACTTTTCCAAGATCTGCAACATTATTGTATCAAAAACTCAAATTTTAAAGTTCCATGAAATTGGTAATGTGCCATAAATTTTACCAATATCATATCCCATATTAACGCGGCCTAGTAACGTCATAACAACTTTCTCTCTCTCTCGCTTTTTTTCTTGGCATAACGATTTGTGGCAATACAAGTATGCGAGCCACGAGATTTAATTCAATAAAGCGAAGAAAAATAAGAAATAACAGCAAATCAATAAATCCTCGAAAGCACGCGCGTGCGCGCGCGCGTATGTGCTGCGAAGAAACCAGAAAGTAAGAAAGAAAGAGCGAAAGAAAGAAGGAAAGTACACGCGCGCGAGAGAAAGTGGCTCAATCAAAGAGAAAGACCGCGCGGCTATAGCGTATATACGAACGAGAGGCGGAGAAAGGCGAGACGAAGAGAGGAGAAAGAGAAAAGCGAAGAAATAAAAGAAGAGCCGGCCAAGCGAAAGAGGGAGAGAAAGAGGGAGAAAGACAGAGGGATATATACTCTTTTCCGCAGTTAGCTGTCCCTTATATATCGATTCGCCGCCGCCGCCGCGGCGACCTCGCGCGCGCCGCAGTTATAGACAGCGGCGACGGCCGAGCGACGACGACGGCGGTGCACGTTTTTCAGCGTCTCCCTTTCCCCCTCTCTCTCTCTCTCTCTCTCTCTCGACGAATGAACGAACGAACGGACGGACGGCTTATCCGCAGCGGGAATCGGGAACTACTTTAAAGTAATTAGGGGATTGTCAGACTAGGCGGAGAGGCACAGAGCGCGCACCCACGCCCGTTCCTATTAGGAAACGTCGTTCGTTCTTCCAACCCATCCCTTGTTCGAATCGAGTGGGATGAGCCCAAATCCCATCTCCCTACCATGCGGCATTGCGTGGGCATCGCACCCTTTCGCTCTGCGACGTTGATGTTGTTGCAGCCTTTTTTCTATATACGGGGATGAGATAGTGAGAAAAGGGAGGGGGGAGAGAGGGATTCTTATGGTAATGGTGCGAGAGTTTTCAATTGAATTTGAAGTGGTTTACTTTGTAGTGTAGCTGTTCAAAATCCGATGGCGATGTGCTATATAGATTGAAGGTTTGTCATTAACGAATGTACATGCATTAGATAGGGTTAGGGTGTGGTATATGCTTTAGTTGAGAATTAACGGGGTGAAGAAAGGCAATTGGATGTAATGATGATTTTATAATTGTACAAAACAATATTTCCTTCATATAGATATTATTGCATTATACTTTGTATATATTATATAATAATAAGACTAACTTGAAATAAAAAATTAGATAAGGAAAATTTACAATAATTTTGGAATATGGATGCAAGTCACGTGGACATATTCCTTTTTTCTAACTTTCATAATATTTCAATTTTTTTACAGCCCATGAAAAATTAACAGTAAATAAACCTATCCTAGAAATTTCAGTAGTAATTTTACTATTATATTATGCACTATTAATATGCACTTGTATTTACTAGTCTAATGTAGTATCAAACGTCCAACATCTCGAAAATAGAAACGTCCCAATATAATAATACTGGCTTTTCATTGCTGCCAAAGTGTAAACTGTGATTTTTGGCCACATAAGATAACGTTATCTAATTCAGCTTACATTAAAAAAATTAATTAATTCATAAAGAATTAATATTTTTCAATATAAAAATATTTTATATCAGTATTAAATCATATAAGCAATATTTAAATTAAAAAAAACCGCTGCCAATTTAGTAACACGTAACTTCCTTTAAATTAATTTATCATAATATATATGTATATTCCAAACATGAAATATCTGTATTAATTTTACATATCTTAAAAAATAATTGTAATATGATCTTGATAAAAACCAACATACAATAAAGTTACCTAGAAATTTTAAACTGATTCGCAAAGCCGTTCTCGAGAAAAAATTGTCACAATTTACCTTAACTATTTCATATAACTAGGATTACAGCATTTTTATTTGCTATAGCTGTAGTATTATAACAGTAATTCTTACAATCAATTACAATGTACCTATATATCAATCGCCTAGAAAACAAACCTGTGATTTTATCACTGAAAATGCTCTATATTTATACCAACCAAACCTTATCTGATATATAATATTAATTCCATTCATTACCGCCCAATCGGTCTAGCTCACTATACTTCTAACCAGCTGAGAGAGTCAGATAGCAGCAGCAATAAGCATGAAACAAAGAGCGCGAGCTTTCGCGCAAAAAGAATCAATATTTATTTATACTGCGGGCTGATCGATATATTCGCAGTAATTTACCGCGAAAATATCTCATCCTCTGACCCTTCCCCTCACGGCACAGAGAAGTGCGTATATCACAGCAGCAGTACAGCAGCACCTGCGCAGGAAAGTGAATTGTGTCGCCGCGTCTTTGCCGCTTCCTCGCGCTTTTTATCGGCTTAATTAAGCTTGCAAATTCCGCTCACATGCGCGTGCTCGCTCGCTCCTTCCATTATTCACATGCCCTGAAAACTCGTGATTTTCCTGAGGACCTTCGCTTTCTCGCTCGCTCTTTATCTCCCGCGTATACGCTTTGTTTTTACGCGAGCGTATCGTTTATTGATGGGCGCAATCATTTTGGTCGCGCGAACGTAAAATAAAATATAGCTTTGTATTTTGCTCGACAGAATATTTTAGTAGCCTCTTCGCGCGTGAAAGCTGTGTGTATATGTGTGCGTGGTCCACAACGATTTTGCCCGGGCGTTTTTTTCTCGTAGCAGTAGTATATACGTAACACGCGTGCGGGCGGGCCACTTATAAACCGGCCGCGGTCATTGATTGCCATCGTGATTTGGAATTATTTATGTATATTGGTTTTATAAAAGAGAGACCGAATAAAAAGGGAACTTTCATTGCGTGTTTTCAATATATAAAATGCTATGTTACATAACAATATCGCAAGGTTGTGCGGAAATTAAAAATTAACGTTTACAAATGTTCGTGCAGTTATAACGGGCTCCGGTAATATGAAAACCAAAACGTATTTGGAAGTTTATTAAAAAAGGTTATATTACATTTCGATACGGGTGCGGGGGTTGATCAGTTTGCTCATGTGACTGTTTGCACGAGCGAAGCGAGTGCGAAGAAGTCACATGTGCCAAATAATCGACACTTTTGCACGAGTTCGAAAAGTATTTTATACCACGAGCGTCGAAAAATCATACCAAGGTTGTGATTTTGAAATTAGAGTGGTATAAAATCATTTAATAAAGTTAAGAATGTATAATATAAATTTCATATACCTGGTTCATGTTTTGCGTTTCGATCAGTACTTAACATTAATAATAATTAAAATACAATCTTATATTCAGAAAATCAAAAGTAAAGCCGAAAATATATTTGTAACCGTTAATTTACTTTTTATGAAAACGAAAAGTATTATCAAAATTTATAGAAATTGGCTGTCTAAAATAATATAATCCCCGTTGAAAATCGTGTATTTTGCGTAGTTTAACAAACGATCATACAAATTATGTGTAGAATAAAAACACAAAATGATTTTGACTTTATACTAGTACTACACAAATACTGTGTACTTTGTTCTTATACTAATTCTTAAGTACACAAAAAATACGTTACTAATTCCGTTTTTAACACAAAAATTATGTCAAAATCGGATCTCATTTTCAACTGTGTACTAACTAAACAAGTTAGTAAGGAGCCGAGGAAAAATTATATTTGTCAATCATCATTCGAATAAACTATTCTTACTTGTTATACACATCGTATTTCTTTTAATTAATGCATGAAAATTCATATCTGAAAAGTGGATGGGGATTTGCAAATTTTTAGTTTTGTGTATTTGAATTGCAATTGCTATTGTGCAGGAGATTTTTATACTTTTAGATCTCAGCAGATAAATGAATAATATGAAAAAATCTTTTATTTTAAGTGTGCTTAGGATTTCAAATCGTTTTAGGTGTAGCTCATAAGGAATTAGTTTTACAAAAAAAAATGTTTTACAGAAATAACAAATTTTATTTTTATATCATTTTTTTACCGACAAGTATTCTTACAGAAAACAAAATTTCGTTAACAATGTTATAATTCTTCCTTTGTATTTAGTCAAAATAATATTTCACTATCGTAGATTATTATTAATTGGTCAAACAATATCGCGGGAACACTCGTATTCAATAAATATGAATTACGATGGCACTACCCAAACAAAGCTAATATAGCTAGATATTGCGTTAGAGGGCGATAACGCGGAAGCTACAGGATTGTCTCCGGGCAAAGGTAACCATGCAGAAAATTTTTATACTCCGGGCAGTTGCTGGCATACCTTTTTAGTTATCGCACATTTGTCATAGATTTACTAAGTGTACAAGCGAAATGTCTCGGTCAAGTGTAGCAGCATATTACTTAATAATTTTTCTATTCCAGCAGTAGTATTGCAAAGATTTTACTTATAATATTATAATCAAATCAGTGTAATAAAGTATCGAGAAAAAATGAATGATTTGAAAGAATTTGCAGCCAACCAACGTGAAGAATGTGACAAACTTCTAAAAAATTGTAAGTAAAGACATAGTTTTTCAACACGAAGAAACCGCTTTCGATGCTAATCTGGTTTGAAATTGTTTATTTTGTATCTTTCAGTGTCTCATTCACATATATAACATTTAAAATTATATTAGATCGATACGCTGCTAATGTAAATTGCTATCAGTTTTGTTATACAATTTGCGCACATATATAATTCACCTATGTAATTCAGGTCTTTAATTGTCGCAATATGGTTAATTGTATTATCGCTTTCAAGAGAATTATGACAACGATTTATTCATCATAAAATTGTATTATAACTGAACAATTATTGGATTGAATAGAATAAATATACAATGCCACTCAGTTAGCACTACCAAAATGGAATCATTAAATGTAAATAAAACGTATAGAGTTTAGATTTTGCCAATGATAGCATCTTTTGTTTTCGTTTATTATTATAATAATGACTGCGTCGTTATTGGTCTGTTAAATCGATTCACGTACAAAATTTGCATATCGAAATTCGTTTCAGTCAACGAAAGCAATTCATGCCCGCCGAATTACGACGGGACGTATTGTTGGCCAACGACGCCGTCCCGAGGCGCAGTCAGATTGCCGTGTCCCATTTACGAGCAGAGGAACAAATCAATAAGCAGATGGTGCTCGGCAAATATCAAGCAGATAACGAATTCCAGCCAGACGATTTTCGAGTGGCATCCGAGCAACGACACAGAATGCGCCGCAATCAATAGCAAGGCTGAGGCAAATTTTTCGCAATCACTGTGCATGCCTCTTATAAATGTCAGTGATGAAGAGCTATACGTGAGTCTGTAAATTTTTGGACGACCAATCTTTACTTTCGATCGACGAGAGTAAATACATGCGATTTTTATATATTTTCAAATGCTGAACTTTTATCTCTTTAATATTTCTGTACTTACGCATCGCGTCCAAATATTGAAATAATGCGTTTAATTTTAATAAAATCATCAATCATAAATTTTTAAAATTCCTAAAAGTCTCCTCCCTTTCTATTATAGTTTGTTAAAATTGAAAAAAAAAATAGCAGTCAACTAAAAATCCGGAAGTGATGGGTAGAAATATGAAATGTGTTTGAGTTCAACAGACAAAAATACTTGTAGAGCACGTGCGTTTGCTTACGTCAATCGAAAATAAAAATTAGTGGTTCTGTTTCTTTTTTAAATTGATCGCTCAAAGATTGAAAACAAAACGTTTTCATTGGGTGATGGGAAAATATTTACTCTCATATTTGAGTAAAAAATACTTAAAATTCTGAAGCAGATCAATTTTAGACATGTTATGATTACTTGTTATTAATAAGATACATACACGTTTTCGAATACATTGGTCCAACAACACAATTGCCTTTCGATACAAAAGATTGTATAATAACAACCAAAAACTGTATTATTTTACTAGTACATTACGTATACTAGCTGTATTGTCCTAATCGAATTATGTACAAATACCATTTATTTAGCTAAAATATTTAATTCTAAAAGTAATTTAATGTTTCTTCGCAGTATTGGCACATAAAACTTTACACTCTCGTGAAAATCGGCTACATAATATCGATAATTTGTTTATTGACTGCTCTCTCAATATTTGCGTTACTCCGGTAAGTATTTTCAGTACAGTACGAAATGACCGAATCTCCTCGCAATTAATTGTCGATGTATTGCAGTCCATTACAGAATACAAGAGTAAGAATACACATGAATTTATTCGTAGCGTTGGCACTTCAAGCATTTGTGCGATTAATTCAAGGTATACTTTATGGACGTCGGATATTTGTAACCCTTGTAACTGAAGACATATCATCGAATAATAATGCTGTAAATGATTTTCTTTCGAAAAGGGAAATGTTCATAGTTGTCCATTTAAAATACATTAATTTAAAACTTATAAA
Source organism: Torymus tubicola (assembly GCA_035583055.1). Classification (NCBI taxonomy): domain Eukaryota; kingdom Metazoa; phylum Arthropoda; class Insecta; order Hymenoptera; family Torymidae; genus Torymus; species Torymus tubicola. Next base: position 21,411,107 of record JAWWEQ010000055.1, on the reverse strand, counting down.
ACATGTGTGAACATGTTATTTTTATAAAAGCTTAATCGTGTAAATAAGAACATATGAATATATAGAAACAAAATATTCATAAAGTCATCAATTTGAAAGTAGGACTTTTCCATTTATTTAATCTACATAATTCTCTTCTCACAATTGTCCACTTGAAAATTTTCTTTTATTTTCATATTTCAATTAATTTTAAGCAATCATATTATAGGTTTTCAACATTCACTTACGTTTCTCGTTTTAAATGGCAACCATTGACATAATCCTTGAAACAATACTGATGCATTATTTTAACTAACTATAACACTATGGGATTTTAAATATTTTACGTGGATATTTTTAGTCACTACCTTGTAGAATTTTGATGGTCTTTGGAAGCTATTTTGCACTCACTTGCTTTACTTGGATCTTAATGGAAAGCTGGTTCTTTTATTGTTTCATTTGTCGAGCACCTTATAAAGGAGACACAAAGATAAAGCCGTTAATGTTTGCAGCGTGGGGTAAGAAGCAATTGTCATCCAATTTATCAATTAACAAAATTACCAAGATATTATTTAGTTGACTGTGTCGTGTAGGTTTTCCAGTACTAATTATGATTCCGTACATTGCTACATACTCGCTGACTTCAGATACGAATTTCTGTTGGGTTGACGTCGACGTCAAAGCAAACATTTTAGCCATTCCAATACTTATAATTGTTTTGGTAAATATGATTCGCCGTTGGTTGCACAGAATTTTGAAAACTCTAACGTATTTACATTTTTTTGCACTTGCAGATAAACTTGTGTCTCTTCATAGTGAGCGTAAGAGTTCTCTTCATCAAATTAAACTGCACCGTCTTACGGCAAAGGCAAAGACATTTCTGGAAATGGGTTAAGTCGACTTTGATGCTGGTACCGCTTTTCGGCGCTCACGATATATTTTTCAGCGTAGAACCTTGGATAGAAGATAAATGGACGAAGAGTTACTTTTACAATGCCGTGAGGATCGTTTGTGCTTTTCAGGTAAGCGCGTTTTCGAACCTCATAATAAACTGGTTCCATAACGTTACAATTTCTATAATGCTTTTTTTATTTTTCTCTCCAAGGGATGCATAGTTTCGATTTTATTCTGCTTCATGAACAATGAAGTAAAAAGCGAAATCCAAAGAGCTTGGAATAATTGGAAGTCCAAAAGAGAAATAGAATGCAATTTAGTGAAGCAACAGTACAATCGAGACTCACGCAGTGAAGAAACTTCAAATTACAGTATCAATCCAAGTAATAATTACAGATCAGAATCAGTTAATTCAGATACGAATAATTACAATGTTTAGGATTTATAATTATTATTTTAAACATTATTGTACTCATATTAATTGATAAAATTTTGATAACAATATGTATACAAAGAATAAAAACAATGTTGAAATACTTTGATAACCGCAAATAAAATATTGATTTCCTTATAAAACCAGTTGAAATTTATTTACATAAAATTATTGCTATTAAAAACTATATTTTTTCATAATAATATAATAATATATAATAATATATAATAATATATAATTTGATAATATATTTATTTTCTAAAAAATCTTCCGCTACCACTATACATCATTTATAGATATTTGTATCATGTTAGACAAATAACTTATGCACTTCATAAAACAACATACGCCCTCACCGCCACAAGTAAATACAACAACCTTTCTTTTTCTTCTTAAAAAATCCCAACGATTCCACCACTCGCATGTATGTACACCCCCGTCAAACACATCCCTTCACGTAGATATATCAAGCTGGCTGTGCGCGCGAGCACCCGAGCTCGAGAGCGCGCGAAATTCAAATCGTCCTGAATAGTTGATGGTCCGCGAGCGAGCCAGCGAGCGCGAAAGGGCCAAGGAAAGTTGGGCGAGGAAAAGGCCGTTTGCCGGCGCATCGCGCATGTATATGCATGCGCGAGAGGCGTCAACTCGATTACCACGCGCTAAATCCAATTTCGCGCGAGTGCGGACCCTCGCACCGATGCGTATAATAAATTGGCCTGCTAGTTTACATTTGAAACGAGCAACACCGGGGTAAACGTACATATGTGAGAGAAAGATAACTGTATGGGTGTGAAAGTGTACGTCGTTGACCGGAAAAGTGTGATGGTGATGCACTCGGACGATCCGTGACTAGATTAAAAAGAAACATGTGGTTGATTGTAGGAGCTGAGGGTTTGAGTAAAATTTGAGGTACTTTTATGACTTTATGAATGATTAGAAATAAACGATAAATTAATCAAGCCATACGGTTTGAATTTCAACGTCATTTGAAATACATAACCATCAATTCGAATGTATTTTATGGTCATTCTAAGTTACAAGGTAAGCAATAAATCAAAAATGATGTACTTCCCTTTTTATCGCTTCCCTTACAATTTATGGTCAATAAAAGGTATTCGATGCTGCTCCGCTAATAAATTTTGAAGGTAATAACGAATTTCTATTTTTTTAGAAACATATCTTCCAGTAAAATATATGAGTAGAAATTCAGTTTTTATATAGCAACTATGTTATTTATAAAATATAAGTAAATTATTATAAACAATTTATAAGCGAACTCTTAGAATATTTGTTTTATTGGATTTGGGAAGTGATAAAAAGTTCTTGGAAAGTTCCTTCCCATTGCCTATAATGCATACAAATAATAAATTTCCACAGTAATGTTAATAAAAAAAATTAACTCTTTGCAAAGTTATAAATAATTGAAAATTCTAAATGCGTAAGGATGGATTTTACATATTTATGAAAAAACATTCTTCAAAGAATCCATAATTATTCCAAAGTGTTAGTAGAATATATTACTTGATTGCGCAATAAATAAAAAGAAATGCATGACTTACTGCATTGAAAAATAACAAGCAATTTAATGCAGGATATGTGTATTTATTATTTGCATAATAAAAATTTAAATTCAATATTCTTTTTCGAACGAACAAATATAAGAGTATGCAAGCAGTAAACAGAGGGGCTTTTGTTTCATTAAAAAAATATGTGTTCTCTGCACTGCTGAAAACAAATTCCATGAATAGCCTTTATTTCTGCTAAAATGCGGTTATATAAATTAATAAATATTTTTCCATTGTAAAACACTTTTCTCGGTAACGCAATATTTTCATGCAATATAATTTTTTTAATTTAAATAATCGCAGTCAAGACTAATATACATAAAATTTTATGACATAAACTGATGGAACAGGAAAGAAAATGAAAATAATTAAAGAAGATTTTGTAAATAGAAAGATAAATTAGGAAAGATTTCGTTGTTTTGTTCTCAGAAATCAAAACTGCTCTACGCACGTCTGTACAGCTGACCTAAAAACACCTTTTAAAGCTAATAATCAAATTGACGTTTGAGAAAATCATAAGGACGATAATTTCCTGTAAGTAAACTGTATTGTATTTAGCTAAGAGCGAGAAAGAGCTTCAGATTTTCATAAGTTCTTATTTATCTCGTATAATATATGAAAGTTTTGATGAAAATTAACAATACGATTTTATAGTTAATATGTTATTAATTAAGCGTAAAATAAAGATCTAACACAGCATAGATAAAGGAATTGTTAGAACTTAAAATATCGAGGTTATCAAATTTAAATGCGTACAATTTCACATATAACTTCGTGCATAATCATCAAATAAAAGTCACAATCATCAAAAACCGTTCTGTTAAGGCTGCTCGAAGTTGTGGATTCGAGTCCCCGTCACTGCTAAATTCCGGGAGATGTTTTTCCAAAAAAAATGTCTACCGATTTTTTTGGTGGCGGAGGTCGAGCTTATGACCGTCCACTCCTACAGTTCAACCACTACAGTACCAAACACGAGTTTTAGTTAGTGGTAACATGTCGCTAATACTCTGACGGTGGATGCGACGCTAAATAACCAGGTAAAAAAAAAAGTCAAATTATTAGTATATTATAATATTAGTGCGTATACTATTTTTCTCCACGAAGAGCGTACAATGCATAGGCTGTTTTTCGCCCACAGGGCTTACAGTACGCACTTTACGTGCCGTGTGGAAAAAAAAGTTTTTCGTCGTAATGATACATAAGATATGAGAATTTAATTTTTTTTCTAAGCATGAGCTATTATTGAATTAAAGGAATACGTAATTAAAAGAGGCTCGAATAAAAATATCATATATGTATACAATAAAAGTAAGTTATAGACATTAAATTTATTTATTTTCAAATCATTCTTTTCAATCCTTTTTCCCGTACCAAAAAACTCCATTGTTTCTCCAAATACAATCCTTTTCAATTATTCACAACCCTAAAAGCTTTTTCATACTCGCAACAATTCTCCCCTTTTCCATTTCTCCATTCTTTTCAAATTTCTACAAAGCCCTATATATCCATCATTCCACGTGCCTTACACAATCATCGCACAATAACTATACCATCTACTTATTAACAAACATTCCTTATACTTGCATATACCATCCCTGCGCAGCACACGAGAAGAACTGCGTCTGCACTCGGTAGCACGCGCACGCGGGATATAACCGGAAATTCCGGCGCAAAAAGCCTCTATATATACTCCCACGCGTTCACGTGTATGTATATATGTATATACACACGGTAGGCTCGCTTCGATCGAGGCTGGGCGCGCGCTCTGCGCAGTAGGCCGCTCCCCGTCTCTCTCTCTCTCTCTCTAGCTCTGCAATCCTGCAAGCCCCCTTAAACCCTGCGGACTGCCGGTAGCAGCAGTAGCGTATAACGGGTGGGCGAGACAGAGAGAGAGAGAGAGAGAGAGAGAGAGAGGGCGTCCCCAGCTCGCCAGAGCTCATGATCTATTCATGCTTCATTATCATAGCGAATCATGGGCCATCAGCTTTTGATTGTCCGCCCGCTCGCTCGCTCGCGCGCGCGCGCGTTGTTAGTCCTAACTAATGCGACTGCGAGCGGTCACCGAGCGCGGCCCTCATACCATGCCCTCTCGCTGTCTCTCGCTCTCTCTCTCTCTCTGTATATAACTGTGAGCGCACGCGGCTCGATTTTCTCCCTGGATTACGATGCTCCGCGTACGCCGCATGAGTCCGAGTGGATATGTATATATATACGAGTGTGTATGTGTGTAGCTATCGATTTTGGGAAGCTGATGGCTCTCATATACTCGCGTTGTACGCGATTATTACTGTCTTGGAGCGGCGCGCAGAGCCTGATTGAGGGATTCTCGCGCTGGATTTGTACCCCGCGAGCATATCACTATAGATATATATAAAGGTACTATATATAGGGGAAATGGTGGTAGTGATGCTGGATCCCGCGCAGTTTATACAGTGACGCGAGCGTGGACACTGCAAAATCGCTTATTTGGCCGAGCGATCGCTGGGTACGCAGTGAGAGTTGCAAATTGTCTTTTCGCTTATCAGAACGATGTATATAATGCTGGACGCGGTTAGTGAATTTTGAGGCCGATATACATAAGCGCGAGATGCTTTATGCAGTATATTATCGTCGCTCCCAAATAAACAGGTGCCATCTCAGAATCAAGGTATCATCTCACACGCTGATTTTTAATTCCAATTTAGGTTGGTAGCAATCTAATCATTGTATACCATTATCAAATTTTAATTAAAAAAATTATAACATATAATAGTATAACTAGACTATTTTCAATGCTTTAATTTCATTTATTTTAATTTTTTCCGCAATTTCTTTATAAAATTTGGGTATTCTAGATAATCTATTGATTTGGAATCCTGCCAAACTAAATTGGAGTTCAGAAAATCAGCGCGTGAGATGGCACTTCTCTAACCGGACGTCGAGTTGACTCCTTCTCTAGCCGGATTCTGAAATGGCACCTTCTCTAGCTGGATTTTGAAATGATTCCTTTTCTAGCCGGATTCTGAAATAGCACCTTTTTATTCGAGAACAACGATATGTGCACTTCTATTCTTATAAAATTTTTGCTAAAATCCGAATTATGAATACGTATATTTTTTTTCGATCACGGCTATATCACGATCTCTATCACGTGGATTTTCTCGTTGTTCATTGCACGTGTGTATAATTGAACAGCACGAACAGAATCCATCGAATGGTAGAATTTTTTTCGAGCAACTTGTCGCAATATTTATTATAACTGACATTTTGAGAATGAAATACTTTTACATGACACTCTTAAATTAGAGTTTTTACGCCATCAGAAAATATTTTAATAGTATAAAACCATATTATTGTTGTTATAAATAGTTAAATAAATTCAAATACATCACTGATATTGATTTTGAAATTAATTTTTCTTGTATTTTAAATACCTTCTGTACATCATCTCATAACGTTATGAGAACCTTAATCATAGGAAACACATTGCAGTATGCACATTATGAATAAATAAAGAGACATCAAAGTAATATCAATTCAAGCTTTGTATATACTTGCTTCCGGAGCGCTTCTGCGCTTCTTTATTCATGCATTTTATTAATTATCATTCGTACACAAAAGATCTTCGTTTTATTTTGGCTATAGACTAATTAAACTCTAACCAATAAATCTACAAATTAACGTACACCAACAATCTTTTCCCTTGCATTTAAATACGAATTATGCAATCTAATCGAAATGTTCTTGAGTAGAAGATAATTAGTATAGAGCAAAAATAATCATACTCCAAGTGCGAGGGTTTTACCTATAGTCACGTGTAGTTCTAAAACTTCTCAAAATTGGAACCGCGCATGTACATTTTCCTCGGCCGCTTACGAAGCAATTTTCAAATACATTCCGTTACTATCGACTTGTTATAATCTACGATAATCATTTAAAAATTGAACTGATACTCTAAAAATTTCGTTATCACATCTACGTATTAAACTTTTATAATTACCCTCGAATACCTGATTTCATCTTCTTCTTCTTTTTTTCTTGACTATTGGGTGAGATCCCTGGCGCCATCACCCGGTATTTTTGATTTCATCTTAAATAACGTCATATTCCCGTTGTAATATTATTGAGACAATTCTTTATATTACGATTTGCACGTTATTGTATATACATATACTAAGATTGTATGAAAACTCCAATCTAAGAATTATATACAAAGAATTTTATTTAAAGCTCATCAATTATGATGAATAAGTTGCTCAATATCAATAAACTTGACTTTTTGAGCTATAAGTTTATCCAGAAAAAGTATAGTACTCGATGGGCATTGTTCATAATGATTCTTTCGTGTATATACTGTACACTTTCTACTAAAAGTTACCATTAGTTTAATTCATGAATTAATTGAGTACAAATTATATAACTTATAAATCTAATCAAGTAATGCTGCAGCTAATCAAATAATTGTGAAGTGTGAAAAAAAATGAAATTTTAATTACCGTTACAGCTCTCAGATATTAGAAATCTAATCAAAGATGTTGTAGAAAATCTTTGAAAATCTTTTTTTTCATTACTGCATTTAATATTACGAAATTAAGTATATAATTGTTCAATTAATCAATTAGATCAAAATTGATTTAAATTATGTAAGATAGTTGTAATAATACATCTACTCTACTAAAGTAATTCTTTTAAAAGAAATCATTGTCATTTTTGTAGAATTAAATATTCAAAAGTTTCTACAAAACTATAGCACTTATCATTCGTCAATCTGAACTCCTATTTAAAAATTTCACATCAACACTCACATAGTTATTACCATTCGTTCAATGTAAAATTGCAGAGACGATACCGCACACGCCTGTAAAACGTGCGGTAATTGACAAGCTCCTAACATTTTCTTATTTATCAAAGTACTTCAGCAACTCGCTTAAAAATACATGTCAAGTTGAATAATAAAAAATCAGATCCTCGACGCGTACTGACAGCGCACGCGCGAGTGCGATGCAAAAAGAGTCTGCCGGGATAAGCATTTTTCACGCGGCGCATCGTAAATTCGCCTCGCGACCGCAGAGTTGGTATATCCATCATGGTATATAAGAATAAACGTACAGTTGTCTATAATACAGATGAGGAGAAAAAAAAATAAATGTCCTGTTAATATTTCAATCGCTACATGTGCATAAATAAGACGTAAACACGATGATTGCTGTGACGAGACGAATAACGAATTCAGCGTTATATATATACGCGTGTGTATCATTATACACGACATACCATTTCGGTGTCTATGTGTGTACTTAGAAAAAATGACAGGAGCTGGCAGCGCTACATTTTCTTGGATGCGGGAAAGCGTAAGTAGCTTGAAATGATTTATTTATATAGCGGCATTAATTATTTAACTGGTTTTCAAACGGAAAAATAATGCTGGTGAAAAATATCAATGATATAGAGGGAAAAATTAGAAAATTAAAGAAATAATCTTTTTATTCTAATGATGTGATACAATTATCAATTTAATATGAATATTTGATTAAAGAGATATAAGGCGTTCATATATACTCATTTAATTTTAGTATGTATTTATTATTATCGAGTGTTGCCGAAGGGTTTTTATGAATTACAAAATGCGCTGATAATAAAGTAAGCTGGGTACCATCGAGTAATGTTTCAACAAAACTTTCTTTTATCACTTTTATCAATTAGTTGCAATATTTATACTTATCAACATTTGAATTCATATTTTCTTCAATTGTTCAACAGAAATTATAGAAAATTAATTGAAATGTTTTATTCAGCATAGAATATTTTTCGTAAAGCAGTAATTCAAACTGTCATTGTAAATGTGTATTTTTTTTTAAACAGTACCACCTGATAACTATAATCCCACTTAACGTAATCTCGTATAAATATACTTTGTAAAATATTATGCGACAAGTACAGCTTTTAAATTTTGTATCTTAAGTCGTTTGCTTCTTTATTATAAATTGTGGGCAACATTATCATCCACTCATTATTTGATACCAAATTTTCAAATTTTTTTTCTTAATTCAATATCAATTACATTCCTCTTTATGTTGCGCAATTAATAGAACACCTATTTTGTCATTCTGTTTTAATTGTTTTGCAAAGCCCGTGTAAATTCTAAAGCATTTTGCACGACTTTATCGTTTTTTTCTTCTTTTTCATGAGATCGAATATGTGGTATACAAAAGAATATTATTTAGAATATTGTACGTGACGATAGCGTTTAATCCTTTATACCTTAATTCCACATCATTCAACACCACAAATATTAAAATAAAATATTTTAATTTTAACAATATAAAATTTATGATTACTAAGAAACGTAATTCGGCCGCATCTTATTCCATTCGTGCTATCCACAACCAAAAGACATCACTATAGAACCATTGCTGATCCTTTCAACAGAAGACACCAAAAACACATCCCCACCGAGTCCATTCGAATGAAACAGTAATAAAAATCCCCAGCTTCTGCGCCTCCTTCGCCTTCTCTATTCCCAGTGTCGAGTTCGGTAAACGTTCTTACCTTGCATAATAAGCGCGGCCTCATGAAGAATTCCCGAGGTCCGCGCATACGCGTGCGACCCGAATAAAAATCTGCTCACTCGCGCCACAAGCCCGATAAAAAGCTCCCCACCTCCCTCTTCCTCACTCCCACGGAGCGGGACGCGGGATTGCGCTTTGACTATCGATTCCGTTTTCCGGTATTATTAGATTTCATATGCGAGAGATCGCGAAGAATCGAGTGAATATTTGAAGGCTGCACGCAGAAAGAGCGAATTATACGCGAAGAAGATGGCAGAGGAGGAGGAGAAGGAAGAGGATCGATCGAAAGGGGGGGAAGGATGAACGAGGACCGTCGCGACGTTTCGTTGCGCGGTCGCGTTCTCTCTTGGTTCTGCACGCGGCAAATCGAATTATACGCGGCACGAGCTCGGGTTATATTTGTATATTGCGCTGCAGCTTGGTTGAAGATGGTCGAGAAGGATTTTGAAGGTTTTCAAATGGTTTTCAAGGATGTCGGTGTGTTTGACGGAGGGATGATATGAGGTTTAGTTGCTGCTTCATTTTTGTAAATTATTCTAGGCGTAAGTTATTCAAATATATTGATAAACTTATATTATTTTGAAGTATAGTGCAGTTCTGTTTTCTAAGGATTGATAATTGAATATAATGAATAAACTAATTAATTTGATCATAATAAAAATTTGAACAAATATTTTTCCATAGGCGAAACAAATAGATATTGTCTTTATCATAATTATTTTAAAATTACGAATCATTCTAGATTTTACAAGAGCTAATCTGTTTTTCTTTTATTTAGGTTAATTTTATTTCTTAAGAGTTCAAACTTTTTTCTGGTTAGAAAAAAAATTGTATTTTAATTAATGTGTATAATTATTTAATTTGACTGATTTTGTTTAGAAAAAGTAAAAAACTTTTTTGGATTAATTTGGCTCAAAACTGCACATAACGAAATATAGTCAAAGCTCCGCAAGTTCTTTCCATCGTAAAAGATATGCTATGTCTTGATGTCTATTTATTAGTTTTTTCTAAACAAACATACATAAAATAGAACAATTTTTTCGCTCACAATAGCGTAACCATCCAAAGTAACCTTACAAAATACATTTTAACAAAAGTATACAATTATACCGACTAAGTACCTTCACAATTGAATCTTTAATTCTAATAAGTGGTGTACGATATTGTTACTTCGGATGATAAATAATTAATGGGAAAAGGGGTAAAATTATTACTTTTTACAAATGCTGACGACAAAAGTATAGGCATTATGTTATATGCATCACGTTCTTTCTCTCTCTCTTCCTCATGGTAACCGCAAAGCATACACACGCAGAGGCACACATTATTTTTACCTCGCGCCTCATCAATGCATGCATGCCTGAAACGCTCTCCTCTCCTTCGTCCGAAAGAGCCGCACGATGACAACGACGACGACGACGACGTATAACACGTGGATCATTCATGAAGGGTATGGGGAAACCTCCCAAGTAAAACCCCTTTCCGCGCGTTTTTGCACGGGTATTACAGTGTATATATATTCTTTCAGGAGAACGCAGGCATTATATACAGCTATAGAGTATTATCAACCTTGCCTTTGACGTGCACACGCGCGCATTATGCATATATATATATATATGTATGTGCAGATATCCCGTATATAAGATGGGCGCAGTTTTATCGAGGGAGCGAGCGAGCTTTGAATTCTGTAATTCGATTTGCAGTGCCCCGGTGAGATTGTGCTGCGCGCACAGAGACATATAAGGAGGTCGGGTAAGACGAGAGAGAGAGAGAAGCATTTGCGTAGCCGAAAGGGGCTGCGAGATATAACATATACGGTATATGGGTTTGGCATTGCGTGTTTAATAAATGCCTGTTTTCGGAGAGTCTGCAATATGATTGTGATATAAGTATTATATATTTGTATTTCTAGAGTTGAAATGACCAAACTGTATTGTTTATATCGTTAAGTCTTTAATAAAATATCTGCAGTTACAAAGTAATTATATATAAAATTACGAAAAATCCCGAATACGAAATGTATAATTATAAAATGCAACTCTTTTGATACACACGCACATATACTTGATTTTTGTTTAATTTTTAATGGCTATATACAGTAAACGTCTATTATGCATGATATCTAATTATCTCTGTTTAAAAAACTTCATGAGGAAACAAATAATTAACTTAAATTAAGTGTCGAGAAAACGCAATATTCATATTTAAGTAATTGCGCAGTTTACCTTCCTTAAAAATGGAAAAATCGTTTAGGAGATATGTTCCAAATGAATAATAAAGCTTGGCAACGATCTAAATACATATTTATCTGAATAATTCGCATCTACGGCAGTTTAGAATCAAATATATAAATTAAAATAGAAACGAAGAAATTAACATTATTTAGTTCAGTAAAAATAGTTATTGTTATTTCGATATTTCTATAACCTTTATTTTTAAAGATAGATTATCGCATAATGTGCTTCATTGCACCGATTACGTTGTAGACTTAGTTAATGCGCAACACGTAATCAAATCCTTCCCCTTGTATTTTTGAATTTTTTTGATAAATTCTTATTTTTTTTGTATGAAATTTAATGTAAAAATTCATTGCAACATCTTTTTCAATTAAAATTAAAAGATATGTACACCTTTCCGACATAACCCAGCCGATCTTATAAATATGAATCGGTACAATCGACCCAGATTACAATAACTCTTTGCAATAATTTTCCGCATCACTTCCATACACTTTCAACACATTGTACCACACCAGCTGAGTAGTAGACATCTCGCACGAGGCAGTCTCGACCGCAAAACTCGCCTTCAGATTTCCCCGATCGCGTTGGCTTAGCAAACCGCACGCACGAGACACGGACAATCGTATAACATACGCGTTCGCACGCGGCGCCTCGCGTGGTAATTACCATCATATGCGGAGAAAAAGAACGACCCCGCGATTCTTTAACAAACGATAAATAACTAAAATCCCTACACCGTGTGTGTGTATATATATACACACACACACATATATACGTATGATCGATATATCGACTATACGCGCAAAGAGAAGAGACGCGCGTTCCTCATTATGCACACGCGGCAAAATATTTAATGATCGGGAGAGAGAGAGTGAAGGGACGTACGATATATATATATATATATATATACACACACACACGCGCGCGCTGAAAAGAGCAACGCGAGCGAGCTGTGTAATTGAGGGTTGTAATTTTTTTTCAGAGGCTTCTCGTTGTTTTTTTTTCACTATACGTATAGATGCGAGTTTATATATGACTGTTAAATTGGCACGGAGTTCAGAGAAAGAAAAAGAGAGAGAGACGGGTATTTTAAAATATATCGTGAACATATGATATGGACGATAATGATTGTACGTATACCTGTGATTCATAAAATTTAAAACGCCCGTGAAATGGGAAGATCTGTGTTTCTGTTAGATTACTATAATTTTAAATGATTTTAGAGTAAATTGTGATACGACAATGAGGTGCAGACGTTAATTTTTTATTGCTCGTAAAAATAAAATAATGGATCCTTATACGATAACGAATCTGCTTTCAATAGTTGAGCGTATCGAGTATATATAGGTTTGTAAATGTAAAATATTGTATATCCTTAATCATATATTTAGTTTCAAGTAGCACGTGTCATCTATTTAGTAAATCGAATTAATATACAATAAAATACTTATTATATACATGTAATAATATAAAATGATTCTTTAATTAATTTAAAATTAAAATATATTATTTAATCACTGTAAAATCTAGACATTCATAATTCATATGTAATTTATAAAGTATTATGAATCTGTTACTGATAAATAAATAATAAACCCCGCACTTGCATTTTCGAAACGACCTTTTTCGAGCTTTTTCCGTTTCGACGGATTAAAAAGAAACGGTATATAATGCACAATCTGTTACCTTATTCATGTACAAAGCAACTCGCGCTCAATTCCCGCATTCGTAATTATCCTTGCGCAACCCTTTCCGCAAATACTCACACCATGTCATTGTACACCGCGTCCATAAAGAAACGTCCTCCCCTCTCTCTTTCTCCCGCTCTCTCTCTCGCACTCTATCTCTTCTCCCAAAAAGAAATCAAAAGAGAAATATGTAGCGGGCCGCCGCACCCGCGCGCGTAAAGAGCTCACTCGAGGGTTAGAAGGATAAGAAAAGTTTGCTCTCGCGGGGTGCGTACGTATATATAACGTTCAGCGGTAGGTATAGTAGAAAGAGAGAGAGAGAGAGACAGAGGGCGAGGGAGGGAAAGAGAAAACGTCTGAAGCGATTTTACGGCGCGCCACGCGCCGCGTAGTAAAAGCGGCGCGTTAAGAGTGTAATAAGAAATTAATTATGAAAGGCCCGAGAGAATGAGATGATTACGAGTGCATGAGAGAGAGAGAGAGAGAGAGAATAAAGGCGCGAGTAGAGAGTGAGCGTATCCGATAAAATTAGGCGTGAGAGGGTCGACGGTTATTTCTTTACGATGCTAATGATTGTTATATCGCGGAGAGGTTAACACGAACCCACACGCCTACATGTACACATACGTGTTATTACGACGAATGTTTGGCTGGTATGTACAATAAAGTATTGATAACTATTTACGAGGGATTCAGTGGTGCGCTCGTTATGATGTATATATCTGTACACATATATCCGGATCGTAATTTTGTTTTTCTTACGACCTGGTCTTACAGAGGAGAGGAGTTACGTGATTTTCCCGATGATGAAGAGGAGTATGAATGTTTCAGTTTTAGTGCGCAGGGAATGGTAATTGATGAATTGCGCTGAAAATGATGCTGGAAGTAGGATGATGGTTATATGAAATGGTTAATTTACGAGGTTGATCGATGCTGTTACTGCGCAGTGGCTGCGTAAGTACGTCAATGAGTGAGCTACGAGATCTGCGAGTGAATATATATATAGGGAAGAAAAGTTACAGTGTAGGAGATCTGTAGAGGCTGTTTACGTTAATTATTAAGGTCGCTTTATTATATGGCTGTATGTAGTTTTTCGGCGTCTTCGATTAAATTATTTATAAGGTTTGAAGCATGCAGGATTACAATGTTCATTAGCATTTTCTTGTGTATTACTGGCCTGCATAATTTATCTGTATGATAATATTATATATTTCTATGAAAAGACTTATTTCGCATGTAGTAATGAATAGAAGGGTTTTATAAACACGACTATTAATGGTTACAGTTAGGGTGAAAGTTATTATAATTAGGTACAGAGAAATTTTAATGGCGATTAAATTTATGAAGGTTTATGGCAAGGTTTGGATTGATCTGTCTGAAAGTAAATAAGCTGAAAATATAGTACACTATAAGGTTTCAAAGGATTGCGTAAGTAGTAAGAAAAATGTAATATAAGAATCAAGGAAGGGGAGATTTTCAAATTTTCATATAATAATGGCAAATAAATACATACGTTAATTCATAAAGAACACTATTGTAACAACAGAAAAAATAAAAATATGGATAAAAAAATATAAAATATATCAATTCACACTACTAGAAATGGTAAATATTAGGAAATATTTAATTTTTTAGTACTCTTTATGGTAAAAATATAATTTCATAAAAACAAACGAATTCAAAAGGCTTTGAACTGATTCTAAAATAATACTACAATAAATAGTCATAGCCAATGACATTTACATGTAATGAACTGCGATTATTTATCAATTACCTTCTTGAAAAGTTTTGAACTGATCGAAACTAATAATTATCTCTCATAATTTAAGTATACATTTAGTGGCTATAAGAATCTACAGTAACTCATTTGTATACTTGAAACTCATCTAATGAACCTATTACAGAAGAATAGGGCCACATACATTTCGAAACATCATGGTGATGTATATTAGGTTCTGCGAAATATTCCGAATCTTACTTTAACCAAAAATATTCAATATTAATTATTATCTTTCACAAAAACCGAATATATTCTATTTATCGCCACATTTCAGATTCACTTATTCCGTCAATAAGTCTATTATATACCGACGTTGTTGACATATATAAACACATACACACACACACACACACACACACACACACACACACACATACATACATACAGCCTAAAAAAAGAAATCAAATCCAGCGCGTTTAATTCAATCATGTTTCCACACAATATGGCCTCGAGTACATACATCGCGTATATACATCCGCTTGTTTTCCTAAACCAAAGTGGCATTCCAAGTCGAAATTAAAAGCACCAAAGGAGCCTTTCATCCAATAAGCTTTTATATATCTCGCGGCTCGACGTCAGCGGCGGCAGCAGTAGCAGCAGCAGCAACGGCGGCAAATGATTCGCTCCAAACTAAACCACTTCAGGCCGTCATAAATCATGCACGAGTGTAATATGGGAGTTGTGCCGCGCTTGGCTCCCGCCAACGTGCCACGCTGTGTGCAGTGCACGCGCGCTTTGAGAGCACGAAATTGTCCAGAGTTCGAGAATAATGATCTTCGGGTTAATGTTGGAGGAGTGTAGACGATTGGCCGTTGATTTTATTGGTAAAGAAAAATCCTTGTTTTATATAGTAATGTTGAAGTATATATAATATAGTGATGAATGTGGGTTGTTTGATCATTATTATATTGTTTAAGATTGTTTTGTCTCATGGATGTTCTTGAAGAACATTTTCTTCCCCAAGTGAAAACAAAAAAAGGAATTTATTATCGTAATATTTATTTTTTATTACTTTCTATTTGAAAATTATTTATATTAAGAGTGATTCATTTTTATGTTGCCATTATTCATTAATAACATTCACATTCAACATTATCATCTAATTTTATCAATTAAAATAAATCTTCATTATATATTTATTATTTTCCAAAATAATCTTTGATTCTACGTACGCTTTGTTCTTAATCATTTTGTTACCCAATGTTTGATTAAATTCACATAAAAATAATTAAACAATTTTGAATTGCATATGATCATAAATTATTTCCAACTTCAACCCTGGGTAATAAAACCTAAAAATAAGTAAAAAATAAAACCTAAAAATAAAAATCATATGTTATGCCCACAATGAAACGTTTACAATAAAAAAATAATAACAACAAATTATAATTTTAGTTTAAACTCTTACTAAATACCACAACAACCAACAAATTGTCAATAAATTTACAACCTCTAGACCATTTTAGCGCTGCCAAAAACTCTCCCTCCTCGCAGAGAAGAAAAACTCGCAGCCCAAAAGCTCTCTCTCTCTCTCCCTTCCTCTCTGTATCCGCCGAAACAACGCCGCTCCCATATATACATATATATACTCGCGCACGCACGCAGGATATATACAGCAACCCATACACACAGCTGCTTGTGCGCGCGCGCGCGCGCGCAGTATAACGTGGGTGTGGAGCGCTCGCGAGGATGCAGCTCGTCGGCGGCCTGAATGAGCGAGCGAGCGAGAGAGAGAGAGAGAGCGGGGGTGGCGCGTGGCCCGCATTGGCTGCTGAATTATAAATGAAGCGGAGCTTAAGGGCCGTTGCCTGGCAACCGCTCGGCGCTCGCTCCCGCTCTGCGTTAAGACAAAATGGAGGAGAGGTAGTATAGTAGTAGTAGTCGTACTGCTGGAGAGAGAGAGAGAGAGGGAGTAGCACAGCGACGAGTGCGGGTGAAAGGGACAAAGGGAGGGGGTGGGAGGAGGCTGCGCGCGTGCGGAACGTATCTCGCTCTCGCTTGCTGCCCTCCCGCGCTGATGTGAATTCACCTCTATGTATATATATGTATGTATACGCGCGTACTCGTGTGCGCGTTTAAGGGCACTTATGCGTACGCGTGGGCGCAAACAAGAGCTTATATCATTTTTCCTGGCTCTCGTATTATACGCCCGCGTGTTTCCGAATCTGCTAAATAGATGCGTGCGACTGTATATATTATATATATTCGTGAAAATTATTGCGCGCGATGGTTATGATTGTATATATAACAGTTTCGTTGATATTGTTGGTGCGCGGAATAAACGTAAGTGACAGTGTACAGGAGTAAACAAAACAAAAAACAAATTCGTTTGATCGAAAGCATGAGCTTGCAAAAACATTTACGCGCATAGAAAAAAACGTTCCTTGCATATACACACACTGATAGAAAAGGTAGGGAAATATTCCCATGTTTTCTAGTAATTTGGCAATATCAACGAAAAGTACAAATTTTTCCATTGAAACATAGTAAAAATTACTAGAAAAACAGTAAAAATTACTGTCTTTCTAAGGAAAAAATTTGTACTTTTCGTTGATATTGCCAAATTACTAGAAAACATGGGAATTTTTCCCTATATTTTTCTATCAGTGCATCCCTGCGTCCTCCGCAACTTCAATTCCCGCCGACTATACACAACTACTTACAACTCGTTTCCCTCTCCATATATATAATCCTTTCATACCTTTCCCTCAGCAGCAGCTACTTCATCCTTCTTTCCCCTTATAGTGTCCTCTCTCGCTCTTTCCTCGTGTACACACACGTATACATATCCTCGAGACTCGCCGCCACCGCCGCCGCCGCCGACGTGTACACATACAAGGGGTCTACTCCTTTCACCGGGGGAAATCGCTTTTTTCTGTCTTCCAAGCAAAGGGTAAAGAAGAGAGAGAGAGAGATCAGCATCTGATTGCTATATACATCCCCGCGAGGTATTCGTGCAGGCGCGAACGATCGGGGGATGCAGTAGGAGGATTTTGTCTTTTTTAAAGAGATAAAGTTTTTGTTGTTTTGAGAGAGGAAGTGAGCACGAAGTTTAGGGAGTTTTTTGAGGGTGTAAAGGATATAGTAGAAGTTTATTAAAATAAATGACGATGCTTAACTTGATTCTTAAGAGGTGTGTCGGTGTATGTATATTTTTTATATATACATATTTTTGTAATAATCAAATATTGAAGTTTAAAGTGAAGTATAAGTATACGTGTATATATAAGTATTACTGTTATTTAATGTACTTTGCATTATTTTCGAGAGTTGAACAACTATTATTGTCTCGTGTGTCTGGTATATATTATCGAATGTATCAGCTTATATATATATATACAAATCCGATAACCGCCCAGTCTTTTTAAAGCTATAGCTGCTATGAATTTATCAATATTTTCGTCTAACCTTTGCAATAATAAATGTACTAATTTTGGTACAATGAGAACGGTCCTCAATGTAAAATGATGAAATTTTAACGAATAAATAACCATCACACGATAAAAATATATCAGCTGACGTATATTTGTGATTATTGGAAATCCTCTCTCTTCTGTAAGAGAATAACAAAAAGGAAAAAAAACAAGCGACGTTCACCGCATTGCGCCGCACGGGGGAGGCAAACCTGCGACGCACTCGGCAAATCGGTCAAGTGGGTAATTCGATCCCGGCCGGCTGACTCGAACGGGACACAGATTCCGCGCGATCCTTATCTCGTTATAGATCGTCGTCGTCGTCGTCACCACAACTGTGTACACGATTCGCTTGTAAGAGACCAAAAAAACGATACACAAGTGTATATGCGGGTTTACCAGCTTTTTGCTTACTTTGATGATATGTTTTATTGCAAATTCGTTGTTGGAAATAGTAATTTTTATGATTTTTTCTATATTTCGGCATTTTAGCTCAGCAACTATAAAAATAACTCTTTTAAAAAGTAAAATTAACTACAAAAATAGTTTACTATTTGATAGATAAAAAATTCCATATGTCAAAAAAGTCAACGCTATATACCGTGAACGTAGTAAATTTTATTATAAAAAAAAGTAAAGTTTGCGAATTATTCGTACATACGTTCATAATATAAATAAAATTACAATGTTTCGTTTGATACGTAGCGACGTACAGTATATAAAATTATTACGAAAATGTCTATCAACATATAACGTAGCATTATTTTTTACAAAGTATTGATATTTTTATAAAACTTTCAGTGCGACCCTATAATTTTTCATCGGTCAATTTTTCCCCACAATATACGAATACTAATAAGTTCTTTTTTTGTAATACTTTAATGGCCGAAAAACCCTCACTTTTGAAACTTTCTCAAACCCGCGAGCCCTTAACAATACTTCTTTTAAATTTTCAAATATAACCTATGTGCGCGCGCGCGTGCGCTCGTAGGAACTTTTAGTTTAAAATTTTCATTCGGAAATTTCTCTTTTTTCCCCTCCTTTGGTCGGGAAATTATGAAAATCGGACCGCGATCGCATAACAGGAAGTTTTGCCGATACTTCGGAAGGGCTTAGAGGTCGGATTATGCGCAGCAACGGCGGCGGTAGTAACGGCGAGCCAATGCGATTTGTCCAGGCTGATGTCTCGCGTTTTTATCGCTGAATAATCGAAAATCTCGACCACCACGAGCGCGTCTTTAATATTTTGATCTTCTTAGCGAGCAAAATT
This sequence comes from Torymus tubicola, assembly GCA_035583055.1. Lineage (NCBI taxonomy): Eukaryota > Metazoa > Arthropoda > Insecta > Hymenoptera > Torymidae > Torymus > Torymus tubicola. Next base: position 21,391,297 of record JAWWEQ010000055.1, on the reverse strand, counting down.
TTCTTCTTTGTCGAAGTTCACTGGTGCTGCATAGAGATGTATATATATATAAGTATGATGACGCCGCAATTCCCCGATAAGGATGGTAATAATAAAAACTTTAGATGTCGCAGCATATGCTCGATATGCAATTTCTGCGAGAATGTAAAAATTTTTGTTTGGAAGTTTTTCACAGAAATTTTGAACAGAACCATAGTTCTGTTAAAAATTAATAGAATCGGTTTAATTTTTAGCTATTTATATACCTTTCGGCGCTTTTTTTTCTCATAAACTTCAGCCTCGTAAAAATTACTACATTGTCTTGAAAAATTTGATAGAATGCAACTTTGTCCCACTGTTCCATACCACTATACTTATTTTTAATGACCATTTCACTAATTTTTCATAAGATATTTCTTTTCTTGTGGTTAAAATACATTGCAAATTTATAAGTGTAAGGGAGGGTGAGATGAGGACAATGTATAGGAGCACGTACATGTTAGTATTGATTGTATTAAATTATACTGTAAAAATAAAAAAATGATCTTCTGCTTATCAGTTATAATAGTAAAGTAAAAGCGGTGCTACCGATTAAAAAAAATAGTTTTAACTTGATCTCTGTGTAAAGTATTCAAAAACCAAATTCTTAAATTCTAATCTAATTACTAATGTTAATCCATTATGTGGTTCCAGCACTCTAAACTAATTCACAAGCCGTTACCCCCGTAATTCAGAACAATCTACAATACTTTTCATTATAAATCTTTTTTTCGCGAAGCAAAAGAAGAATCAGTGAAAATTGAAAATATTCTCTCACTAATCACACCTAACTTCCCAAAAATCTTAAAATCATATTTACCCCTTCACTCTGATTCGATATCCCCCTCTTACTTACCTTTCTACTCACCATACACTACTATAATAGTACAACAAAAAAACACCAACATCGATCTATAGTCCAATCGAAAAGAAAAAAAAGGAAATCTCTCTCACAACAAAAGGCCTAGCACGGTGAGGGTTGCGCTATATGCACCCGCGATCTCTATACATATACAAGCGCGCTAAAAATCTCAAAGTCCCAAAGTGATGCGTGCGCGTGGCAATATGTTTACATTAGCCTGGTATAATGAATTCCCCCGTGTCCGTATACTCCTCCTTCCCCTATTTCCAAACAGGTTGACAGCCGGTGCACGTTCGATGTATATATATATACATCTACAGATGCTCTTTTGCCAGCAGTAGCAGTCGCGTAGCAGATGAGCTCGTGTGCGTTTGGCTCCGTGTATATATATAGGGGAAATATAGAGAGAGAGATGGGTAGGGGGATATAGAGTATACGTGTTGTGCGCCGCGCGGGGCGTTTTGTTGATGCGCTAATGTCTTTTTGAGAGTAGGGCGTACAGGCCCTAAATCTCCGTCGAGTGAAAATGATCTCCGATATATATATATACATGTGCGATGGGGTGGAATGCGCCGATGCGTGTTCGATTGGCCTCTCTATAAATGTATACGAAGAATGGGAGATTTTTGACCTGTATTGTGTAAAGGAAAATCAGTGTATATCTGGAATGCGATTGTTTTCAGGACTTGTGATCTTGTAGTTTCATTGTTTTTTATCGTTTGGGCACATTAACAACATATATTATTGTTACAGTTATAAAATTTCTGTGAACATAAAATTATCTTTATATGATTTTTATACATTTACATATTATAAAAGTAAGCAAAAAAAAGATTTCGATATAAATCTCTATAAAATAATTGAGCTATATTTTTTATTTCACTTTCGCGACGCGGCTCATATAAACCAACCCCAATAATTTCTACCACAATTACCATAAACGCTTGGCGAAGAATTCAAGCTCGCTGTCGTTCTTAAAAGCTTGCACCATCGTCCGATCCCACTCGACATTCGTTTCAATATCACGGAAACTTTCCCCGTGTGAAAAGGCACACACCTCTCGCGACAAACTTTTCCCATCAGAGAAAGAGAGAGAGAGAGAGAGAGAGAGAGGAGAGAGGGAACAGATAAAGCGTTGTGAAAACTAGGTAAAGCCCGGGGCCATCGTACACCCTCCACGTGACAAATGTATATATATATATATGTATACGCGCGAGAAAAGAAAGAAAGAAACATCGCAGCCGCGATGACAATGCTCTCGAGTTGGGAAATCCCGACTCGTTGTTGGCGCCTTGTTTGCTCGGGATTACGATCATTCGCAGTCATATATGTATACATATATATTATACGCACATATACACGCATCCTCTTTCCCCCCCTACATATATACGCATATACAACCGAACAAGCGAGCGAGAGCTAATGAGTCGGACTCCCCGCAACGGCTGGCCGCCCCCCTGCGCGTGTGTGCAACGCATATATATAGCTACCCGCATGCAGCTCGCTCTATGAATTTTCGATTAGCCGCGGGACTTTAGCACTTGCCATTTATTGTCTCGCTCTTGCTCTCTCTCTCTCTCTCTCTCTCTCTCTCTCTTGTGTATGTAACGTGTAACCTATCCTTCCCTCTCTGCACCAACTCACCCATCCCCCTTATACTACTGCGTATGTACAATATACATATATATATACACGCGGTGAGTACATATGCGTATATATAACGGCGCAACGATGAGGCTCTGATTTTCTTCGCGGAAATTCGCGCGGATGGGAAATTATGGGGCTGTGGCCCGACGGCTGGCTTTAATAGAGTGGAAATTTCAATTTTTAAGCGGCTCTGGGAGTTGTTGTTCCCACCGCGTGTGTGGCTGTATATGTATATGTAGAGTTGCGGGTATACCTCAGCTATATAGCTGCGCACACGCTCTCTGCGCGCGCGCGAGCTTTCGATTTTTAATCGTATTAGCGTACGCACACAGGTATATATATGTATATATACGTACGTATGAGTGTGTTGAGTATATGGTAAATTATCGGGTTTCGACTGGTCAATGTGTTGCGCACGCAGATATTATATACTGCGGGAAATGTAATTGGTCGGATGCGCTTCGATGGTTTTATTTTTGTTTTTTAAATAAAATGGTATTTGGTTATATGTGAGTGATGTACAAATGAGTAATGGAAACAAGTAATATTGAAATAAAAAAATAGATATGGCATATCAATTGGGAAACATTAGTTAATAAATAATTAAGAATTTGACTTGATTTAATTATTAAACATTGCAGAGAATATATATACATCATTTGTGCTTTTTCTTAAGATAGAATACGGGTTTTGTAATATTTTTAAAAGTAGCTCAATTTAATTACGTTTCAATAAAAGTATTTTATCGAGACAGCTAGAGAAATATGACAAAGTTCGTGGCAAAAGTGTAAATGAATTATGTTATTATGATAGAAGTGTCTTATAAAAGGATTGAAATTTATATATTAATGCAATAAGGATCCGCTCTGAGCATTATTAATTACTAAAACGAAATTATTTGTTTTATAAATTATCGTAGTCGAACCGCGGGAGAATCGGATCTTAAAATAAAGTACAAAACGGTGTCAATTCATCCTAATGAAAATTTGAAAAGAGACGGCCGCGACGGTATAAGTCATTTCTTCCTCCTTGAATAATTTTTCTGATCTAACCATTTCATGGATATAGAATATATACAGAATCGCCGTTGAATGGATATTTTTAAATTATAGTTTGTGATTTTTTTATCAAATAATATGGTAATATTTAACAATCTTAATGGGTAGAATAGAAAAAAGGTCTTAAACAGATGAAAATATAAATCTCGCATATGTTAAATATGTCGCTATATAGTTGATAAGTACTGCTCTTAATTTTGATTTTTAAAATCAAAATAACTTTTCACTTAAAATTTCTATTCTCGTGTAAGTTGAAATTAATATATCTTTCACATCCAAAATCAGAAAAAGCACGAACTACCGGCTCTCTTGATATGTATACATATATATTATATATCTATCAGACCGAACCCTTCGCCAAGGAAAACTCAGCCTTACAATGGAACTCGCACACTTTCACACCCAAACAACACCTGTAAATACATATATATACGAAAACCGTGAAACTATGTAACTTTTATTTACTCGAAACCGTATAGCACTATATTCTTTCGCTATCCGTTCCACGTGCTCTATCGAGCAACGGTGAATCGAACGCAATCCAGATGCGTGTGTGTGTGTGTGTATGTGTGTGTGTGTGTGTGTGTGTGTGTGTGTGTGTGTGTGTACTGAGTACGAGGTGAGGGAAAAAAGGGGAAAAGAAAGTTTCGTTGTTGATATGGCTTACCGGTAAATCGTTTCTCGGATGTCGTAATGACAATCTTCGTGGCGACAACTGAACGCAGTTTGGAAAGAAGAGCTCGGCACACCGAACGCAGTAAATAAGAGTAATAATTGATGAGGAAATAACCGGTTATGTGGTCTATATCAAAAGAAAGCAGGTATTACGTGGATTTAGTCGAAAAAAATATCTAAGAAAAATTACGTTATAAGGAAATGGTGAAACTCCTTTTGTTATTTCAGATAATGTTATATTGTTTTTTCAGCTAATTGTTTTTTTATTAATTACATACAGTTTGTTTTCTAAACTATTATATATAAATTGTGAAAATTTCTTACTGTAGACATGTGTAACCAAACTATATACGTATATATTTCTTTTAACCAAAAAATTCTTCGGTACCTATTGTATAGATATTTAAGAATCAAAGAGATTTTTTAATTTATATTAAAAACTGGACAAATGTTCCATAGGCAATTGCTAATATGCAAGAATTCTTTTGCGAGTCGCAATCTTATGCATGCAAAGAATAAATTTCCCTTGTGGAAAAAGTAATACCAGCGTGAAATTAGAAGTGGCACATAAAAATTAGTAAACAATACTACTCAATTATGGTTCGCTTTAATTAAAAGTTCAACGTCGTATATCCAACTTTTAGTTTTTTACGACAAAAATTCTCATGAATTTCTGTGTGATTACAAGTTGAAATAACCCTCAGTAAATAGTGTAGTTAAAACGGCCGTAAAAGTATTATCAAAAAAAAAAGAAAAAGTATTCAACGTTCACTGCTAAATTATGGTCAAATGCTTTTCAAGACTTATGTGAAATAATAAAACCTTTCATGATTATTATACATAAGAAATATTGCCTAATATTAATAATTAATATAATAATATGTAATGGTCATTTATTTTATGATGAACAATTCATTATTTTCAAAAATACTGGTTGCGAAATTGCGGATTATGTTTTTTATTTCTTATAATTTAAAATATTCCTTATCAAAATATAACATAATAATTCAACTTGAAAAAAAATATTTTATTACTATTCATGCGCGTATAGAAATCATCAATTTCATGTTAGGAATATGTCTTTCTTTTATAGTAACCAATTAAAAATAAAATAAATCATTTACCTACACAACTTGTGTATTTTATATCATATATAAATTTTCAATTAATATAGTAAAGCCACAACATTAAAAAACGAATAAAAAAATTAATATTAATTCATCCTTCAAACATCCTTAATCAATATAAGAACAATGATTCGAAATACTTGGCCAAAACATTAAAACGATTTGTTATCCTCTCCTCGCATATGTGTGCAGATAATTAAAAAAAAAAGCTAAGAAACACAGTGTGCGCAAATAGATCAAACGAAAGCGAGGCACGAGAGCGAAAAAGAGGTACACCAAGAGAGAGAGAGAGAGAGAGAAAGAGAAAAGTGCGTTCTCCGGATAAAAGTCGAGGGCGACGGATACAAGAAGGAAGGGGATATATAGCGCGTAGGTTCCAACTCGGCGCATCGGCTTCTCCGTTGGGATGGTGAAATCCCAGGCGGTTATATCGACCCTCATAATATTTACGGCCCGCGGGGCGCGAGCGAGCGAGCAAGGAAGGAGGGGTGGCACACAGCCTGGCGCGTTCGTCCTTTTTTTTCTCTCTCTCTCTCTCTTCTTCTTCTTCCTCCAACCGTAAAGGACGCACAAAACGCGTATAAAATCACACTTGAAAACGAAATATTAGAATTTATATGCTATGAGGATGGCTGCGCGAGCGAGCAGAAGCATATCATATCGTACGCGGGTCGCGTATTATACGACGCGGTCGCGGTGTATAGAGCGGGTGTCGCGCGGATCTCGACCCCTCCTATCATATGCAGTGCGACACACGCACGGTACGTATATATATATAGTATAGGTATATATATATAAGTGTCGGTCCGTTATATTCGCTGCGGAAATTTCGAGAGATTTTTCGCGGGGTTCAAAGTGTCAGTGTGTATGTCAATGGGTCCGGGTTATAGGTTGCGCAGCGCATTACGGTAATGGGGGAGGGATTTTAATTTTATGATTAGAACAATCTTTTAGAAATATTTTTTAATAAGTTGCGCTTTGTTTCTCATACCTACGATTTCTAGAGTATATATATATATATATATTAGACATTGAATATTGACATCGTTTTTAAATTACTATACTATATAAGTACACCAATTACTGACACTTGTTTATATACGCATCATTCGTCGGTCCTAACAAAGACTATAGCACAACTCAAATAAGATCAATTTTAATTTACCAACCAAGCACCAGAATAAAATAAATTCGTCTAGGATTCGATTAACTTTAAGTATAATTCATATATTTAAAGTTTATCTGATTGTGGACAAATTTATTTGACTTTGATACTCTAAAATGGTAATTTATAAAACAGGTCTTTCTTGAGTTGTGCTAGTCTTCGTTGGGACCAACGAATTATACATATACAAAAATGTTAAACTTTTTATATTTTACATAATGGATAAAATAAAAATAAATAATAAATCTAAAATAATACAAACAAATCACTTCGAAGCAAGTTTGAAATTTTTTTAAAATTTTAAGCAAAACAACACCGTAAGCCCGTAAAAAATCGATACTCTAACCCTATATATACCTTCAAAAGCCCTAAAAACTCTCCACCTCCGCACTACGTACATATATCTATATAGATGAAGCTACTGCGGTAAAACGCGTGTACAGCACATACGCATACACCAAACGCGTAAAACTGCCGCACCCCATAACGCACTTCGAAAAAGCATCGAGCTTCGGATCGTATATAGAAGAGCGATTCGCGCCGGTCGCAACGCGAATTGCTCACGTGATAATCCGCCCCTGTGATTATCGAATTTCACGCTCGTTACGGTAGGTATACACCTATACATATTGCTCGACTTTACGCTTAAAGTACCGAATGTCGCGGGGTGTGTGTATGTACTATAAGGCTCTCGGTTTAGAGTTATAGGGTCGCGCTACTGCGCGTTAAATTGAAATCGTTAACGTCTTCTCGATGGGATTTTGATGGATCATGCTAGTTGAGTTATGGCCAGCTCCTGTCGCCGAATTGCTATTGGGGTATTATATATATATATCGGCGCAGTGAGTATAAAAAGTCGAATGAAAACTTTTAAGTACATACAAATGGTTGCAGATTTCCTTATATTATTTTTAAGTTTCAATTTAATCGATTATGCTTCAGACGAAGAAAAAAAACATTAGTATATATACTGTAATTGGATAAGACAATTAAGTATACAATTTTTTGTAGATAAAAAATATATAGCAATTAACTTAAATGAATTAATGGAATAACTCAGGCAAGTAATCACCCATCAGCTGGTGTACAATTTAAAATTCATTAACAAACTTTAATATAATTGCTATTACAATCACATATATATCCAGGTATACTGGAATGGAAACACCGCAAACATTCAATTTTCTTTACGATCGAATAGCAAACAAATATTTCATAAATGGCGCGCGAATATAAAAACGTCGAAATAATAGAGTGGGCAGAAAGAACGAGCGAAGTGCGGCCGTATACACCCTATATATGTATATGTATAGCCCCCGACAAAAGCATCGGGACACATCCCAGTGTTAGAAATCAACGGAGCGTAAAGCCCACTTCACTTGCCACCTTTTTTTCTCTGCCGCCTCTTTTTAACTATATATATACCCGCGCCGTCTGTTTCGTGCCGTCACAAATAAAAAGCGTCACTCGAAAAACTGCCCCTTCCCTGCAGTTATAGATACATTATATAGGCCGTGTGTACGCTTTGCAGAAGCTCTATAGGGTGCTAGTTTTTTTTTGTTCTTTTTTTTTGTAAGAAGAAGAAGAAGAAAATATTGTTGATTGTCCTAAAATTAGGTATTTAAAAACAATTAAATTGTCGGTATTCTATATGAAAAATTAAAAGTGCCTTTGCAAATTCCTTATATTATACATGGATGGATTATTGATTATGTATTTTGATGTTTATTAACCCCTTTTTTATAGTAAAAAAACCGCAAGTGACAGAAAATTTATCAAAAGTTATACACATAATTCAGTGTATAATATATTACTAGATAATTGTATTTTTTGATACAATAAAAGTTTCAATGCTATATCGTGGATCAATTAAATTTTACATGTTCATTGCAAATCAACAAATCACAACCGTTAGAGGGGACAATCTCAAGTCCATCTCTTTCTTGTATAAGATCTAGAATGATCAAATAAAAAATCACACTAATAAAAACATTCTGTACCACGGCAACTCTCAATAACCATATCATATCAAACGTCAGCCCCTGAAAATCTTCCATTACCAACACTCAAGAGTCTTCGGTTACCCTCCATACATCTTAAAATCCATAACTCGCAAGTAGTTCCTTCTACAGACAACCCCGTTGATCCGTCATGCAGAAACTGCGTCAACCCAACATCGGTTCATCCATATACACATCGAGTCTTGTACTCGCATTATACGATTGTTGAAGCTGCTGCTGCTGCTGCTACTGCTGCCACGCAGCGCCTTAAAAGCGTGCCGCGCGCGAATCAGGCCGGATTACGCGCTGGGCCCCCTTGGGAGGACCCGGCTTTTATACATACTTTGTACTTTACTTGCGCGCTTGTTGCGTACGTATGTATATACACGTGGTGCTAGTGCGAGATGCTCTATATATGATGGGAGGAGGTGAGCATATGCGGCGCGTTGCGTATAGCTGCAGATTGCCGATAATAGACGTCTAAGTGCAGAATATGAGAGTATATATATTATATAGTAGGCCTGTGCGTGATGATTGAATTCGTTGATCAGGGATGTGTATGTAGCGGTAAATAGATGTACGATTAGGAATATGATAAAAAGTAACCAATAAAAAAAATGACAAAAGTTATAGAAAATTATTGATTCATTTATGTTGATTATATAATATTAGTTCCGTTATCAAATCAATATAATCAGTTGATTTTGATCTTAGAATTATTACCAAATCAATTAGAAATTTATTGTGATTATATTTTAGAAAAAGTGAAGCATATAGATATAATTGAATTTTCAAATCATTCTCAACTCCGGTGGATGGAATGATTGAAAAAATCAATTGGATACTGTTTGAATTTATTTTTCAACTTATTCTTTTGAATTAATAAAAAAACATCTTAGAATATTACTTTTATTTGGTTTTTTGCTTGCATGAATTACTAAAATTCATCCTAAATTAATAATAAGACCTTGAATATTTTTTTACAATTTATCTTATAATTTGCTTTAAAATCATCGTTGGTTTGAGGTTGAGCTTCTAAGGTGCAGAGTAATGAGTATTTTATCTTACAGACATCGAACGGATGATTGGTTAGAAACTGTAAGGTAGCAGAGTTTAGTATATAGAATTATGAGGTTTTGATTATCATTATTACTGTAGAGAATAAATTACTCTTGCGATTAATAACCTCATGTTGCCAGTTAACTTCCAAGACAATTTATTATACGTTTATAATATGCACGCTTGGTGAATAATTGACGATACCGTATAAAACTACAAATAAATGTCTGCAAAACGTCATTAATAATGTAATATGCGCCTCTCGTCTTTAATCGATCCCGACGAATACGTATATATATTGAGAAAGAAAGAACAAGAGGGTAACTATACACAAAACAACGCGGCCAATGAATTGATAATGACTATAGACAGAGACGCGATTGGATCTCGGCAATCGGCACACAAATTATCGGAATCCCAGTATATAGCGTGCAAATTCTTACGAAAACTATACGATCAAATCCAGTCGCGCACATGTACGCGTGTGCGTTTGTGTGTCTGTTTGTGTAATATAGCTTTACCGTAAAGTAAGATAAACTGATATAATGCAAAAAGTCAAAATCGGCTTTTGGCATCGATGATATAACTAAAAAACCTTCCAAGAGTTATACTATATCCAAGATATAGTATTACCATTTTCAATGGAATCATAGGATCTGATAAAAATTTTGACAGGTGAAAGGATTCTTCAAAATCTAATTCATCCAGAATTTTTATATTCTACTGCTCTAGCATCTAAACTTCTTCAAATTTTAGAAACGATCATCAACGACCGATTAACCTTATGAAATTTCTTAGATAATTAGCGCATCGATTGGTAACAAAAGATAAACTGGGACCCCAAACATCTTTGGCGCAGGTTGTGATAAATTGTAACTCTAATTCCAAGAGACAAACGCACTTAAAGGATGCAAAAAAACTATAACAATTATGCTTAGACTTCTACAGCAGCAACTATTAAATTCGAATGCAAAAAAGTTCTTTTTAGAACAATATAGTAAATTGAATATCATAGTAACGCCTTCTACTTATAAAAAGAGTAATTCATAAAGAATTAATGCATCGTCATATATTCAACTGAATTATTACCAATTTCCTTATAAAACGTAATCCAATCCGCTTTAAAGATGCAATACGCTGAACTAAATACAAAATACAAGAAACAATCATGTACATGTAAATAACACTAATTAAAATTTATATTTCGCGATAAAAACCGATAAATTCCCGATCAATTCTCCTTGCGATCTAGTAATTAACACGACGAAATGATTTTCCGCTCGCACGTTACATATTGTATACGCATTTCCAATAAATAATTCACCATATACCGCGTATAAAACTCCAAAATGCGCGCACTGCCCTTCGGCTCATTGATATATCGCAATACCCGTGCGCTTCTTGTCTAATCGATTCCCAAGAATATATATACGCGTGTACGTAGGACGAAAGTGCACGGGAGTATAATATTTAGAGAAACTACTCCAAAACAACACACTGCTAATGAATTCGTAACTTCTATAGGAAGAGCGAGAAGGATCGACGCGCTAATCATCGGGATCGCATCAGTTTGTCTTCGCCCGCACGCGCTGCACGCGCGCGCGCGAAAACCACGATCAAGCCAAGTACTTATATAGTGTTTCGCGTGTACATATAATATAGTTCCCTTGTGGGGTAAGACACACCGCACGCATCGTATATGTATATAGTAAGCAATTCACAAGAGGTGCGCACGCATATAAGTAATGAAAGAATCAGACGTATGTGTGTGCTACACGGGAAGACGATCTCTCGCAGATCTCTTATAATATACTCGACTGCTGGTTTTTCGTATACAAACGTTACGTGCGTTATGTTATATACGCATATATATACGTTTGAATCGATGCGCGCGAGTAGTAATTATGTATCCGCTCTCTTGTGCATGTTTTCCTATATATATATACGTGCGTTGAACCGAGGACAACTGCTGTCATATGTATGTGTGTACGGAGCGGGGGTGGACTTCCGTATTGAGTACGCGGTTACTGTTGCGGGACAGCAGAAGGGCGCAGGAGGAGGATAATATATAATTACTGATGTGGAGGTGTGTATAGCCGGTTAAGGAAACTCGAGTGGAGTTTCCGTTGACAAGCCCCGCTCTCTTTTTCTCGCTCTATACCCTCTTTCGTGCTGTAAGTAGTTTTCTCTCTTTACGCGGGACCCGCTGTCAGCTTGCAGAGAGAACCTTTAAGGGTGCCGCATCATAAGTGTTTTGCATAATTATTGTAATATCATTTTAATTAGTTCATCATTTTATAAACGTTAATATGAAGAAAATCTCGCTAAAAACAATTTGATCATAATTCACGGTAATGTGAGTTTGTTATTCGCACTAAAATTATTACGATTTGTTCTGCGTTATTAAAAACAAAATTCTTTTAAAATTAATTAATCTGAAACTATGCGTTTGTTTATTGATGATTTGTGCTCTCTCACTTGGTCCCATCTATGTCTTCTCGCGAATTCAATGCATTATAACTCTCAAATTTGTGATGATGTCCAGATGTGTCGAAATTTAATTTTTGAAAGCTTAGCGCACTTTGTGAGGCTCTTACTTTGATAATTTTGCACTGGCCTTATTTGCATTAATCGCTAGCTTTCGAATCAAGTCGTTATAAGTTTTTAAATCGGTTTTATTTCAACGCGATTGTATAGAGCTAAATGTGGATTTTCTTAAACGAAAATTCACGTTCAGTCTAAATAATTTATCAACTCCATTATAGACATATTCTCAATCACTGTATTTTTCTATACTACACAAGCTTATATCGTTTGCTTTGATATAAAAATTGTTCACATGATACGTTAATAATTAAACACCTTTAAGTTTTTTGCTTTACAAAGTTTTAATATACTTTTCTCGGGCTACTTATAGTTATAGTAAGTAATGTAATATTCTCGTTTTAGTATATAAATCTAATAAGCAATGCGACAAGGGATTGAAAATTGCAATTACATGTAAATAATTCATGTAAAAATGATCCATCAATATTTTAAATGAAACCTGCAGTTTCTCCTATCCACTACCCTCTGAAAAAATATTCAAGCACTGTCATGCACTTTGCATCAATAAAAAAAAAACGTGCAAATTACACTACGCCGTAATTGATCATGAAGAATTCCCCTTACATATATACATACACCACAGTCATAGATACATTGTATAATTTTTCAACGAAAAGCTCGCGAAGATTCAGTTCTCCGTGAATCATTAACTCACCGAGTATCACTTAATAACGTGTGCGTATATATATATATATCACTTACAAAAGAGCTGAGCCACATTTTGCATAATACATTTACTATATACCATCGACCCTCCGACTCTTCGTCAATCCTTTTTTTCGCTCCCTACACCGCGACATGTTGCAATTACATCAAGTCGCGTCCCTTAGCGATGACTTTTTTTCGTCCCTCCTCTATCTCCCTCCCATATATCCCTTGTAATAAACGTCTCGCGACCGTCGCATTTTTTTCGATCCGAACGCGTATGTTATATACCTGTAGCAACGTTTATTTCTTTCTCCGTCCAATTTTTTTTTTACACGGCGCGACGTAATTGCGATGTGTATAGGGAAACGATACACGGCAATCAAAGGGTAAATAAACCGAGCACGCGTGTATATATATATGTCCCGCTTTCTGAATTATGATTGTCGCGCGCGTGTGCGTATATTTAAGCGGAGTGGGAGAAAAAATCTCTCATGCACGGGTTCATGAATGTTTAAGCAACGCGAGCGGCTGAAATTTTGTAGAAAAAAAAGAAGAGCGAGAACATGACAAGCGGAGAGGGAAATAACAATATTCGTCGCCGGGCGACGACGAGTTTTACATATAATTATACTATGCAATATAGACTTCAATAATGACAGTAGAAAAAATAAAATCTACGTTATTTTTGCGATTCTACGTAATTGCAGTATATAGTTTCTTAGAGTATCAAAACAAAATCATCATAGAGGTAATAATAGTCATTATACAAATTGTTCAAACAGTTTCCAACCGTGTCATCCAGCACAGACCCTTAAGAATTAGATTTTAAGGAAAATTAATTGCTGGTATATGTAATAATGCAACTTGGCATAATTTCATTTCAATATAGGCTCATTTTATGATTTTTTTTATTAAAAAGTTACGCCTAGTTTATTGCTTGCCACCTTGCATAATATCATGTTGTCCAAACCAAGAAAAAAATTACAAAAGTAAATAGAAAATGCTAAGATTTAAGCTTTGGTTGTCCCAGAAATATCAATTCCTTAAAAACTGATAATGCAATCAACGATAGTATAAGAAACTACTCAACAATTTATCTTCTTATTTAACGATTTGACGCGGTTGGTATTTTTAACCGTATTCTTGTTAAGTTATCTTTCATTGCTTGTGTTTCTTTGAAGAACTAATACTGTTGGACGAAACATAGTTTACATTTTAGCTTTTTTTATCTACTATTATAACCTTTTTTGCATATTTTCACAATGAAAATACTTGCAAAATGACATGACATACTTTTCTTATAAGTACATTCTAAGTTAGTTTACAACCATTTAGCGATTATATTCAAAACATATTCTACTATTTTTAAAACATGAGAAATAAAACTATAGGATTCGGCGACTATTTCTACTCCTTCCTACTCAAGCGTCTTCATTGAATGGCATAGTTGTCTTTTAGCTAAATTAATATTTTCTTACTTGTTTTTATATATGCGCTAAAATAGAATTGAATGACTAATATAGTTAAAAAATAAAATCAATTTTAAAATTTTAATTTTGTTCTAATATCATTCATGAGTGCACTGAGAAATATGTTTAAAAATATTAATTTTGGTAACCATTTGTAAAGATATGCGCAGTGTAAAAAAGGATATTAACAAATACGATTTTAGAAATCGAGAGATCAACGTTGACAAATAGATAACAAGTAATGTAATAATAACAATAAATAGAAAAACGTTACACTGTTAGAAAGCTTCCATATATATATAGATATACTGTATTTACATTTTGAGTTTCCAAATGTATACATTGTATATCTATATATATATATATATATGGAAGTTTTCTTACAGTGGAAATTTTTTACTATAGTAAAAAATCTCGTTTATCAGTGCTTTAACTATTAAACTTTTAATAGATATTTTTGTTTTAATAGTTAATGGCAATAAAAATATTGCACAAAACATACTGATCATTTTACTTGTAATAAAAATTATTTTATTTTGTTTGGAAGAAAGTTCTAGTTCGGTTGGACGGCTTACAAGTCATATTGTCAAAAACATTAACTGACCATTACATCAAAACAGATAGGAGTAATGTTCCAAATAATAAATAATATTAATTTCTTAGGTATATGAAAATCCATTGAATATATCTAAACTTTTAATGTTGTGCCAATATACGTGAAATTCATCATCGTCAGACTAAAAATAAGTTTTTCTAATTGTCGCGGTTACGATTTTGATGCCTGCGATGATGCCTGCGATGACGCCGCGGATTGAAAAATATTTCGTACATTGTTTTGTAAATGATATAACCTATTACTGCGGAAAGAATTTGCAGAATCATTAGAAATTGTTTTTGAAAATGTGCATCCGGCATGATTAAATTATATCCATTCCTTAAATCACTTTTGTTGTTTATTTTGTTAAAAGGTTATCCAACGCCATCTAACAGTGTTTGTAGAAACTTTATAAAAGTTACATATAGAATGGTGTGATTTAATACATGATCGTGATCCAATAATCAATCACGATTATTACAAAATGATTTTATGTTTTTACTTTTTCCATATCTCATACTATTATTCACAGTAATAAGAATACATTTTATTATAAGCTTTCGACTGCATTTTTTTTACAATCTGCTTATAGTTCTAGAAATAACACAATATTTCGTTAAATTCTTGAAAACTATATTGGTATAAAGAAAGTATTTCCATTAAAACTACTTCCAAAATCTTCCGATCGTTACTACCATACAAAATGGCCCATTTCAACCTTTGTTCTCACAAAAAAAAATAAAATAAAAACGTATAGCCCAAACTTCGAACGCTCCAAAAAATTTTTATATAAAAAAGAAAAAACAAAACTCAACATTGCTCCTCTCTCACTCACTCTCTCTCTCCTTCCTATCTTTCTCCCTCTCTATGGAAATAAACGAGAACGGGCAAAATTTGAAAGGCCGTTTGTAAAAAATTCAGAAACTGCGCGCGGCGCACACGCGTGTGAGAGAAAGAGACAGACAGAAACGACGAGAGATAGAGAGAGAGAGCAGAGAAAAAAGCAACTCAATCCCCTTATACATTCGTGGCGCATAAGCGAAAACCCAGCGTGCGCGTTGCACACACACACACACACACACACACACACACATACATACATAGACGTAGACACGTACACATATATATATGTAGAGTCGCGTATTTTCCGGACGCGCGTCTTTCTTGATTTGAAAGTGGCGAGGCAAGTGACCCACGGGGAAATCAGTCCGACAGGAGTGTACACGCGTATATATATACATATATATAAACACGAAGCACAAGCGCCGTTGGCTCATTTGTCGGCGTCGCCCAATCGCTTTACATAGAGCGCAATGCCCGAAAAAAAACACATGAGAGAAAAGGAAGGGGAGGAGAAGGTGAAGCGAGGCGCGCGCGCAGTAGGAAAGCTCGTCCACTTTTCCGGAGTGCGATATGCGCGCGCGTGAGTTTTTGTGCGTCCCGGGGCTCGCGTGACTTCCCTAAATTACAAGCGCTCGCGCGTTCTGAGCAAAAGTCCGAGGGAAATGCGTAGAATATATGTATACACACGTGCATTTATATACACGTGCGTTCTCTATATTACATGAAAGTGAATTGCGGATATATGTGTATGAAACTCGCATAGTATGTAAGACAAGAGAGAGAAAGAGTTATAGGCAAATTATGTCAGATGGTTTGACGTACAATTTCCTCGATTTCTTATGTAATAGAAGTGTTGGAAGTAAATCGCATTAATAGGTTATAGTCGTGGCGAAGGAAACGTTATTAAAGTCAATGGGAAAAATTTCTGCAAAAGTTGGCGACTTCTGCTGCGTATACCAGTTTATCTTTTATTTGCCGGTGTTGTCAGCGACGCATTATTATTCTTTTCTTCCGGGTCATTATTATAAAGGGATAGTCATATATAAACATATAGTTCGGTTGTCGGCTTGATGCGCTTTTCGTTGCATACTGTATATGATACGTGACAAAGTTATGGCATGACCGTATTAGTCAATTAAATGAATTTTTCCGCCGGAAAAGACACTCTTTGAATCATCACTTTTTTATCAGAGGAGATATCTACGTCGACTATATCGTCCTTATACTTTACAGCTTGAGAATAATTGAATGCAAGAGTTTGACAATGATACAGATAGAGATATTTAATTCACTAAACAATATCATTTTGGAATTCTTATTCAACTTTTAATATATCTTTTATATTTGGCCCTTACATAGAAGTATATCTTGAAATATTCTCGGTTTTCACAATAAAAATTATAGATAGTTTCGTATTCTAAGTTTGTATATACTTATATTTGATGAGCCAATTTTTCTTATATATATATTAACATTTAGTTTATAAACTGTCTATTAGATGGCGTTTATAAATACAATCTTGAATGTATGAGCTCATTACATAAAATTTCAAATCTTTAATACATATCTTAGAGTCGAACCATATAAAATTATCTTGATACTTAGTTAGATTAAATAGCTATTCATTTTAATTTAAAAATGGTTCGAACTCTGACTATATGAACTTATCAAAAATTAAAATCGTTACATGCATCAGATGGTTTTATTCGTCAGGTGTACATACTCTTTTAGTCACATCTAAAGGAAGAACAAACCTATATTAAATATATAATTATCGCCATTTTTTGTCCTTTTAGTATTTATTCATTTTTTCAGCTGACCATTATTCACTTGAATAAAACCTATAAAGTACATTATTAATTTGGTATAGTCAATTATAAATGTTCTTGGTTTAATTTTGAAAGTTAATAATACTGACATACACAAAAGTATCTGCCAGAGAAAATCTATTTATTATTGGTCCAAGCAGAAAATCCGTTTCATATAAAATGAATCTTCTATAAGTAAGAGGAACGTATTTAACTGCAAACTTTACAGAATTTTCTTTTTGAATTTCTTTACGAATTTTCTGTTTGGACCAATTTGCATCTATCACCTACAAGCTACTTTTGAGAGTGTGAAAAGTAAGTTAAAAGACTATAGAATTAATGATATCACAGATGGATTAAAAAATAAAAAAAAAATAGTATATATATAAGAAAAATTGCTGAAGTAGCCAGATCGTACAATCTAATACTTGTAATTTAAAAAATAATAATTAGCTAAGATATTAATCTCACACGTGCATGTGTGAGATGACGCATAAAGTATAAATTAATTAACATAGAGTCACCCATTTTGCGAGTATGAATCCAAGATCAAGGAGATGTCTTCTCCTACATACCTTGTACACTTACTGGTAGAAAGGATTCTTTAACCCAAAGTATTCATTAGGTATCGATGATGTTGTCTATTCTTTAATTCGTGGCAAAGTAAAATTATTGTTAACATTTTCCGAGTATTTGATTTCTAGTATTCTAGTAGGTTTTGTCGCCATTGGGTAAGTATATCTCATCTGCAAAAATTTACTACGCACGCGCACAAAGAATAGGCCAGGGTCACAAATTTTCAATTTCGATCCGGTCGTCTTACCCCAATTTCCCAAATTTCCCATGTGCAATTCCCCCCGGAAAAGCCCGTGCCCTCTCCCTTTTTTCTCCCTCTTTCTCTCTCTTTCTCTCGTACACACAAACGTCCAAGGGTTAAGGCAATCGTGAGTAGAGAGGGAGCGGATACCAAGTCCGCACAGCAGCAGCGTGAATTTTTCACGGCGATGAATTGAATTTATGGCGTTGCGTGACACACCGCGCGCCGAGACCAACGGGGGGAGAGAGGAGAGAGAGAGAGAGAAAAAAAACACATCGAGAGAGGACGAGGCTTATACTGGACGCGCGGAAAAGATAGTGGAGCCGACGGGCTTTGCTATGGAACGCGCCCGACAACCGAGTCCTTGAGGGAGCTGCACGTGATTTATGCGCTGCGACATGTGCTCGCGTCCACGCGCGTGTTTGGTTATGGCTTTCCCGTCGATTGTCTCCGCTGTAATGAAATTACGAGGTGCAATGGGTGTATATATATATGTGCGTGTGTGTGTGTGGAGGAAAGGGGAAGAGAGGATAGCTCAATTCTGATCTAGGGTTTTCTTATTGGATTCGTATATTATTCTGGAATAGTGCTGACTTGTGTAGTAATGTATAAATGTATAAATGTTTAAATATATAATGTATAAACGTGAATGTATAAAGCTCTCTTTAACATTATAGTATTCGCACTTTATTCAAAGAAGGATTTGAGCAAAAAGCGATGATTGCTGTTAATCGTTCCTTTATTCGCGGGATACTTTGTTCTACAATATACTTTTATAAGTTTTATGAGATAAAACGCATAACATTACGTATAGTAATGTGTTTGAACGTGATTGAAAGACGAAATAATTTTTTTGCTAAAGATTGCTCACTGAATCAAGTTCTCTGTTTATAGATGCGTAATCTGCGCGAAGCCAAGATTGAATATCCATTCGCGCGCGCAACAATACATGTCTCTTGTTTTATATAAAGGGAAGATCAGTATGCAAATCGGACAACAGCATATAGTTATGCACAAAACTGAAATGGCTAATATAAATAGTTCATGCAACTATACATTCGGGCTCTAATGCGATAGGATAATAATAAGAAGAAGATGCGGGCGAGGTCTTCGAGTATAAGCCTAACAACATGAGCTCAGTGGTCAACAATAGTATGATAAATGTCAGTAATAGTGGTCGCAACAATGAAAAATCCATTATTCGAGGTTACATTAAAATTCGAACTTTTAATGACAAAATCAAAAGTTTATAACATATTAATATACTGGGATAATTCCAGCGTTAAAATTTCTTATGGATGTGTGAGGATATTTAAATTCATAGATATATATATAAATTTATTATTATAAATAAACGTAAAATACTAAGTCGTTTAAATTTATTTTATACTTTTATTGACTTTATCTATAATAAATCTGTTTTGCTACGCAATCCCTCCAATTTTATATAAACATTAATTATAGGTAGTACAAATAAACAGACGCAATAATTAATGTACAAGTTTAAGAAAATTATGTATGAAATCCTTCCACTTATAGGAAACAGTCTTTTTTGCTCTCTATTAACGTCAATCCGTCTCAATATAGTATAATTCTAAAAGAATAGTGACTTTAACGAGTTGAGACGCAATTTACTGGATAAGAAAAATAATATTATTTATTTACTTTTTTATTTAACGAGGAAACAGTATTTCCAGTCAAAACCACAGTTATAAACTATAGAAATTATTAAAGAAACGAACCGCGAACAAAAGAACCTGAGAAAAAATCTGTACATCTATAACAATAAAATATGCATATCGTCAGAAACCGCACTTCATGTTTCCATCATCCACTTATATACCATCAACGACAACAAGCTTTGCAAACAAAAACCAACCTCGCATCTAAGCTATATACATACCTAAAACATTAAACTGAAACATTTCCAACTCAAAAATCTGCACTCGTCGTATATAAAAATCAATCCGTATGTATCAAATTATACATCCACACCCCGCTAAGTCATCAGGGAGGAACGAAAGCCTGTCATCGGCAGCACCGCGTACATATACGGGACTTTTAAATAAAGCGGCTGACGTATTAAAATTTCAGCGCGCGTAACTGCCGCACCGCGCGTCGTAAAGATCCAACGACATAATATACTTACCGGAGAGAGAGCGTATATAGATATATATATATATATACACGCGAGCGTGAATGACAATGACTGCACGCGTGAACGAGTGCATAAGTGATTGCAGAAGTGCACGGCTACACGCGTGTATGTTGTGGTCTTCGATTGACGAGGGAAAGATTTACGAGAACCTGCGGACAAACGATCTGTGCAGCTTATTTTGCTCTGGTTGTGGAAAGGAATTGTCAGATGGAGAGGTGAATATGAAAGTTTATTTTTTAAACTCAAGTTATATAGTTATCACTATTATTTTATATAATCATATATAATTTAGAAAGAAAAAACATTTATTCTGTATAATTTTTATAAAGTATTCATCGCAACATTTGAAAAAAAAAATCATCACCAAGACCGCAAAGTCTAATCGAACCGCACAACCCAGCCTATAAACAAAGAGAACCTCGCGACTATCCATCGCGACAAACCGCCTGCCACTTCTCTCTACGCGGCCGCGTAAATCATGTACAGCCCCAGGCGCGTACATTACATGCTCGTCTCCGCATGGGTAATTAATACGTTTATCCGTGCAGTAGAGCGAACCGAGTGCGATCCGTCCGCGGCAACAGTACAGCGTCCACCCCGCTTATTATATCCGCACTCGCCCCGGTTGCAATTGCTCATTTTCAGTTGTGGCTATTGTCTCGAGAGCGCGTGGTAGCAGTAATATATAAGTACCTCTCGTGTCCCCATAATATACATTAAAACCGTGTTTTCCTTGTACCCAGCGTTTTTCTCTTTTTCCGGTGCCGACAAGTGTATATACGCGTCTTTCTTCGAGTTTATATTTTTATACGGCTGTTGATGGTTTTTTACGCGTAAGTAGACACACTTGTATAGGGCTTTGTGAGTTTTTTTTTTCTTTTATAATTATGTAATAGAGACGAAAACGTGTTTGACAGTAAAGAAAAGCTGTAAAGGTTTCGTGAATAAGAAAGAAAATTTTGTATTTTTAGTGCCTTTATTGTTATGTACTTGGATTTGTTAATGGTGCTGTTGTTGAAGAATTGCCTCTACTTCAATTATAAACTTTTAAAATTTCAAATGACAACAGTAAAAGGGTTAAAAATAAAGGCTACCTAAATATCTGTAAAGCTCTATTTGCCTTATATATACCAACTGGATGAATGTAGTTCTTAGACAAACTTGTTAATTTTATTCAAAATTTATTAACAAAATTAAGTATAAATATTGAAACACAATAATGCTCGAAACATCATTAAAATATATATCCCTCTGGGACCACATCATAATTTATTATTAAAACAAATCAGCATCTCGCTTATTATACTAAATTACACGAAAACAAATGATACTCGTAATCCTCTGTAAGTACCCACTTACGTTTTCCCTGTATTCATCTCGCGAATCACCCGCAGCGGCCCAACACCACACGCAGAATATAATAACACAATCGCGTGGTCGCACTAAGACTGCGCAAAAATCATTTGGCCGCAGAGCAACGTAACCCTTTTCCACACCGCGTCATCAAATCGAAAATTCATATACTCCTAAATTTCCCCAGAGACACGTGTATATATAGTATACGCGTACTCGCTCACCAGTCCTCGTACTTATAACATACACAGGCGCACATACATACCGACAATTATCACATTTCCTTTTGTTTTCCTTTTCCTTAAACGATCGTATATAATACGATCGTCACTCGAGCGCGATGTGTATATTCCCGCGGGCTCGCCCTACTTATACTCCTTAACCCTTTTGCGGGTCAGGCACGTTGTACGCGCACGCATACTGCGAGTTATATATGTATATATATATACGCAGGCTTAAAAATTCATAGACCAGTGGAAAGTTGAATGATCGTAGAGCGTGGTCGGAAAAATGCGAATTAGAAAGATGTGCCAAGGGGGTTGAGGATATAATCGTAATTAAGTTGCGGATGGGGTTTAATAATTCACGTATAGCGAGAGGTTGTTTCGCTAGCTGGTATAGGTATATATACGCTTTTGCTGTGACGAGGAGACAAGTGGCACGGATGATTTGTTAGAAGTTACGATGGAATTGTCTTGGAGTAATTACTATATTAGCAGTTTTATTAGAGATGAAGCGTTTTTTTTTTCAAAAAATTTATAACACAATAAACCATTCATAGCAGCCCACATATTTATTTTACGTAAAATGTATAAATATATGACATTGATTAAATTCAATGTGCAATATTTAAAAGTAAACAAACTTTAAATGTCTTGTGAAGTCTCATAAAATTGTCAATAAATATCATTTATATAATAAAATGGTATATTTAAAAATAGTATGATATATAAACTAGAAAATTACTTTTGGAATATTTATACCGTATTCGTGGTACAAAATTTAGCGAATGTATTAAAATATCGTTATCTAAAAGAGAGAAGAATCGCGGAATGTATGTCGAACTATAGCTTTCAGACTAATAAAAAGATAATTTCTAACAATTCAAAGCTTTCTAATAATTCAATAAGAAATCTTCTAAATCTAATTTTAATCAAGCAGAGGATATAGCGCAAAGTTTAATATTTCAAAGTATGAGCTAAAAATCGCATAAAATCGTCGTCGAAACCTGTTTTTCGCCGATTAAAGAATTGCCTCTAATATACATTTGCTCTGCGGAATAGCTCGCTCAGACTGAATTCAGTTATTTATGCATTATATGAAAAATCGAGAGTATAAATTTTACACCGTTTATAAAGCCCTGTTTCAATTAGCAGACGATAATTCGATTGAAACGTACTTAAAATTTATACAATCGTATAGAGATTCATCGGGGTCTTTTCTTCTTTATTTTAAATTTTATATCCTATAACATTGGAGCTGCAACTTTTCTTAGTATTTCATTTAATTTTGATGAAACGAAAAACTATATTATCGAAAAAAATATATATATTTCTCCATAATTTATATTCTGTAAAAGATACTTCAATGCGCAAGGACCTCTCCAGCAGGTAGACACGGAAAGATTTTCAAACGAAAATTAATTATTTTTTTGTTGCTTCGTTACTGAATGCGCGGTGACATACATAATTGTAAGACAAACATTCTCGGTCTTCGTGAATATACAAGATAGCTTTCCCAACAGTAACTATATTAAAGTCGAGGGCATTTTTATACGTACTTCATTCCGATTATTGCACTTCTAATGAACAACCCAATTATAATATACCCTCGTATGTTTATATTATTACTACGCTTTATACCATTTACACAAATCTCAAATTATATGGAAAATTGTCCTGAAGCATAATCCAAAAGAAGAGAAACGAGATTTAATTCCCTTAATTCCCTTCAACTTCAACTCTCCGAGTCATGATCATTATTCACGTGTGCGACAACACACGTATAATATATATAATGAAAAAACTTGGATCGATGCGTCGCACAGCCTTATATATACACATAACATTAACGCGCACTTATTTCGATATACCTGCACACCAATATCAACCGCATACATACATATATGCGTTTATTTCTCGCACCTCGTGACGCCCGCACCGCGCAATCATTAGAATTGCGCGCTTATACACCACAGCCGAGACAATAAAGGAAAGAGCGCGAGCGCGCGGAACGGGCAATCAATCCTCCCGTAAGTAACGCTCTTTTTTTTTCCTCCATTGTATAGGAGTGTGTTTTCACTCGAGAATGGATAGGTGGTCGCATGGAAAATTCATGGGGTCGAGAGAAAGACGCGCTCGCGCGGGGTTTATCGCCTTCGTGATGCGGAATTGTGAGAATTAGAGAAGTGAAAAAATGCGGGTTTTCTATACTAATATTTCAAATGAAATTGGCTGATGATGAAGTATCGATGATTGGATGAAATTCAAGTAAATTTAAACATAGGAATACGCGGTACAATGAATTAATAACTTTGCTGCAGAGAATTAATAAATACTCACAAGGTGAGTGCACATCTTCCAGAAAACGGATTTTAGCAAAGCTTTGCGACTCGATTTTATAGATGCATAGATGTCACGTCCACCCTGGTAGAAATGAACACCAACCCTTTGCCATCCGTTCGCCAATTCGCAAAGGTTTGGCCAACCGTTTAACCAATGGTTGGTAATAAATACCGCTTATTTCGTTACGGAATTATCCTTGCG
>JAWWEQ010000055.1:21335711-21366523 GCA_035583055.1 Torymus tubicola | reverse complement strand
CTATATTTCTTATTAGTTAATGTTGTTGTTTCATAAACTTTTAGATATTTAATTATTGATAATTCAGCAACCGTTGGTTAACCGTTGGTCAATACTTCTGTTATTCGTTGGCCCAAAAAATTGACCAACCGTTGCAGTTAAACCATTTTGGTTGGGTTATTTTCTACCAGGGGTTTATAATTTTATTACGTAATTTTGTTTTTAGACTTCTTGATTTTTCCATTGCATAGCAATGGGCATTAAAAAGGTAAAATTTTAGCTTTAATTCGTCAAAAATATAAATTGTTTCGAAAAATATGATCAATTAAATACAGCTTATGAAAATGGTTAGAAATATGATAAATGATTGAGACTCAAAGTAGAGAACTTTCTATTGCCATTTTCTTAAAAAAATTTCAACTTTAAAAAAAAGCGAAACCAATTAATTGTACACGATTTTTTCTGTATACTTATAAGTGTAAATTTATTTAGATTTCTTTATACGCGAGTAAATCTACATTGCTACTAATTATAGTGCAACTATTTTTTCCTACATAGTGCCAAATATTTCCAACAATATTTTCCAACAATATTTTCCAACAATAACAATATATTGCCAACTGATAATTGAAACGACTATTATTGAATCAATTGAAAAAAAAATCAATAAACATGGTTGCACCAACTATAATATTAATTTATTTTATTTTTTCTATTTATCTCTTTTAATAAATATAAAATTCTATCTAGGGAACTGTAAACTATTTATAATTCTGCCATACACATATCTTTATATAGGAAATCTAATTAAAAAGAAAACAATGGTCAGGACGTCACACTAATCGTGCAATGTATTGTTTTGATTTTCAGTAGGTAGTTGAAATGAGAAGGAGAGAAGGTATTATTATATATATGTTAATGTCATCGAGGTCTTCTAATTTAATTTCTTGAAATATTTTATTTCATAAGAAGCTAAGACATTTTTTAATTTATTTTAATTTTGATTTCGTGCTTTATACAGTATTGTGGGCCTGGAATAAAAATGGTTTAATTCAACATTGACTTAAGATATACTTATTTCATATAGGTAAAAAGGATTTTCACGAGTGCAATAACAGAGCCAGGCAAGCATACCTATCAAGTTACAAGTTTTACTTCAAACAAATATGAGTTTACATGGCAATTGGAAAATTGTCAATTAATGTTTGCCACCAATACTGCCAAGTCATTTATCTCTAATGAATTCACATTAAACAAAACTAACCAGAAATGTTATTTAACTCTCGATATCGACGAATTTCAAGATAATAATGAAACAACTGGAAGTAATTTAACTGTTACCATTGGAAAAGGCTCTCAAAAAACAAAATTATTGATAGAAGTAATGATCTTAGATCAAATTCTTGAGCAACATTATATAGTCCCGCCCAATACAGTTATTGTTAATAAATTAAGAGAAAATTGTATTGAAACGAAATCAATTAGAATTCCAGACAACAAAATGAGAATAACAACGGAACTGTTCAAGTCACTTTATTTACGTAACGAACTATACGATGTAACATTTATTTGTGGTAACGAGAACATCCAAGCTCACATTTTGGTACTATCGGCAGTTTCTTCTTATTTCCGGGAGATGTTCATCATCAACAGAAAAGAACAATTTCCATGCATAATTGACTTAAGTAATTGGATTCTAGTTTTTACTCAGAAATACGACTTGAAAATATTAAGGAAAAAAGCACTGGTCATCGCTAAGATGCACATGGAAGATTTAAAAGATTCAAAAGAATTTGAAAAGATTTTCGAAGATACGGATTTATTGAAAGAATTAATGACTTTCAAGTCAACTACAGATATGGATACCGGTATTGCATGAAAGAAATATAATTTTTTTCGCATAAAAAGGTTGTTCACACATTGTTTTAAAGTTTGACAGATAATATTATTAATTGATCATTTTATGTAATATTTTATATTGAATAAAAATTAAATAAAAATTGAATATACTACATTATATATCTATCGTTTTCGAATATGCATAATAATTTTTCACAAGATAATTTAAACACTTTTCTCAACTACTGAAATTTGTTTTACTGAAACTTTACATGATGATGGAGAACAGAAATACATGTTAAACTATCTTATCATCTCTATTAAAAATTTTGTTCATGTATAACAATGAAATTGTACTTGTTGCCATGATAATCAATGTAAATTGGTTTGCTTTTATACGAATACAATAAATACTTTTATTTTAAATTTTTTGTCTTCAACTTTTTAAATTTATAAATTATGCTTTTGTCATTTTTCTTCTTCATTTTTATCTCCAAACGTGACTGAATTTTAACTTGTAATTTACAAGTTTTTAAAACTCGTAAAATAACAACAGTAAAATATTAATCGTGAAAAAAAATTCAATATAAAATTTTGAATAAATGTCAAATAAATTATAACGATACAATTTTAGTGCAATAAAAAATAAAAAAAATATGTGTAAAAATATTTTAAGAGAAGAATAACATTGTTTAAAATCAAAATGATAATTAGTAATTTTGTAGAACAATAACAGAAGTGAATCTTTAGCTACGTTCATGAAATTTTGCAAAGAGGCAATTAGTTTTTTTGAATATCATCCAATTTCGTCGTCCAAAAAAAAATTCTTAACCTTCTAATACAATATAGTATTAAATCTTTATTGCACGTAATTATCTTGGTTACAAGATATACAAGTTGTTTAATTCCTCGTTACACCAGTGAAATTTACGTTAGTGAGTATGTCGCATAATGACGTTTCTATTTAAACTCGCAAAAATTCAATACGCTTGAAATGACTTCTTAATTTTTGTATACATATAAGTTCAATTTTCAAATCCCATGATGCTGGCTCAGCTTAACACAACAGCCCAATTCATTTTTCCATCCACTAAACCGCAAAACTCCCAAAAAGCCTTTTCGACATTCCCGAATCTCAAAATTCCAGCAGAACTATGACGACCCTGTCCACCTACACATACGTTGGCGCACAAGGCCACCCGCGACGGGATAAACGCGCGCGCTCGTCGCATTATCCGGGCTTGTTTGCTAGGGCCGTTGCTAGGTTACCAGCGCGAGCGCCGGGAATTCTAGGTTTTAGCATATATAACGCGCGCGCGTGCGCTAGTCTTCTATATATGTATATAGATATATAAGCTTTCCTCTTTCGGCGATCTTCTTCGTATTCTACCTGTATTATGGTCCTGAGTGGAAAATTTGGACGCGCGGTGAAGAGAGAGAGAGAATGATTTTTTTGGGAAATGATGTCGGTCTGTTTTTTTGGGTTGTAGAAGTTACGTACAAAATTTTTAGTATATATAGCAAGAATGAAATAGTATAGTTTTCAAGTAGTTGTGATTAATAAATTTCTTGCCACACTTTAGAGCATCTTGTTATGTACGACAACACTCGCAATTCTCGAAACAATTGTTTGTTTTATTTTTGATCATTTTATTGAAAACAAGATTCAGAGTTATTATTAAAACAATAATTTATGATTTTAACTTAATCAATGTTTACGATCAAAAGCGGCTTATAGCACAGATGATGAGGCGTGCGCGTACATACTTTTTTTATTTTAATAAAAATAAGATTAAATTTATTGCTTAAATCCAGATGACAATAAGTCTTGTCAATTCGGAAGTGCATAAGTAAAAAGAAGTAATAGAATTATTCATACGGATGAATCGTAAAATTATACAATCTATTATAAAAGTAGCATTATAAACATG
Source organism: Torymus tubicola (assembly GCA_035583055.1). NCBI lineage: Eukaryota > Metazoa > Arthropoda > Insecta > Hymenoptera > Torymidae > Torymus > Torymus tubicola. The sequence goes on along the minus strand of JAWWEQ010000055.1, from coordinate 21,362,774 downwards.
AATAATTTGAATGTTAACTTAAATTCCTTAAAAATAGTAAAACATTTCTAGATGTTTTCTATATATCCTTAAAACTGAACTTTGTATTAAAAATATATGTAGAAACTAAATTAATAATTATTGTTGCTTATATAGTTTCATGATTTTCTCCGCACGGTCGAAAGTCAAAATAATTTCTTACTTTAATTATTTAATATTGCTATATTTTGTAATATGATTGTATTTTTTATCAGTTAAAAGAAAAATATCAACATTTTCTGTCAGAAATCTCCGCCCTTACGGATTATTCATTTCACCTAAAGATATTTCACCAGATTATATAGAGCAAGATTTAGTTATTTATGAAAACTGAACAAATGATTGATGTATCACTCAGACATTTCACAATATTTTTTTCATAAGAAATCTGTCTTTTTATACATTATATATATATATATATATATCGCATCGATTTTGAAAATCTAGAGTTTTATTTCGCGCGCGCGCGCATCAATAAATGATTCAATGTACTTTCCGATCAGAGTCTACGATCGAGCCATAAATAAATGATTTATTTATGAACAGACGGCAATCTTTTTTTCTTATGAATTGTAATACATCCGCGGAATATCATTTTCAATGATAAGAAGTAATTGTGTTAGTTAACTTTAATACATATGACATTTGCAACCCATTCAATATTTTTTCATTTGTGTTTTATAGTTTTTTTCACATTATATTATTTATCTAAAATAAAAAGCTGTCGAACAATAACTGGTCATCGAATATTTGAAACATTTAACAATTAATGACCATATACGTAATTGGGAAAATTTAAAACATTTTCATTTATACCGTTGTATAGATGATACTAAAAGAAAAATTCGCACGGGTGCACCGACTTCTCCAACCACTAGTAAAAGTATATAAACTAAATAATTGTTTTCATAGAAGCACGACGAGATAAAGTTCAGAGAACACAAATAAAGTTGAGACTTTCGACATATACTTGCCAAAGTATTCCCAAATGACCAACAATCGTCTCCTTTCCTCGAACCTGCCAATATATAAAATCTACCTGCCTCTATATATAATCACTCACAACCCAAAATCCTCGGAATCATATACGAATCACGCGTCGCTTTCTCTCACCTTACATCATCGATAATTCGTCTATATACTATAGACGACAAAAAAAAGAAAGAATCCTCGCGTAATTTCCCAAAGGTATCGTAGCCTGCGTGTATATTTATATATACCACGTATGTATACATATACACGGGTCCCGGGAAATCTTTATCGGCTACTATATACCGCGTCGCACAACGCGGTAATTAATTGCATGAACGCGCGACAACGTATATATAGAGTTTAGCCTCGCGCAGAAAGATTTACGACCCCTCAGCTTAAAATTCCGCGATCGATGAGAGTGTGCCGCGCGGCTGTTATCGGACCACGGATTAATCGCACCGATCGCTCGAGCCCTATAATAAGCTGACGGTCGACGTGAAAAATGCGTGCACATGTGCTTGCCGACGACGCGCAGTTTCTGCGATCTATTAGTTCAGAGACGATAGCTCCTGCGTTGTATACGCTGTAGATCAGTGATTAGACGCAAAGTCGAGACGAGGTGCGTGTGTGTGTCCTTCCTTTTCGAGATTTTTGGTAAAAGAAGTGTGAAGGAAGAAGAAGTGGCGACTGGTATATAGAAGCGGAAAGGGTTAGTGGATGACCTTTGGTACAATGCGTAGAAGGAATAATCGGTGATTCTTTTAATTTGTTCTCCTATTTTTAAAATCTTCAAATTTTAATTAACTTCAGAAAATTCATCTTCTTTTACGCATTAGTATACTAAAGCGAAACCATAAAGATTTAAAAAAAAGTAATTAATTAATAAAAAATTATCTCAAAATTAGGATTTCCGTGATTCGAATGAAAGAACGTGAAGATTGTGACTGTGAAGTGTACCATAATCACCGAATTCTCAATTCAGTTGCAAGTAACTGTCAATGATGGGGTTCAAAGGTGCTTTAATCTTGACGTTGAGTATCATTCTAACAGTAGAATGCCGTCGGATAACGAAAGACGATATACCTCCGGGCAAAGAGATCGTTCAATCTATACCTGAGTCGGGTAAGTTCTTTTAAGATTTTTCTCAAAATTAAGAATTTGTGTTGATATACTGTAATGATATCAACCAGTTTCTTTATGAAAATTTTCAGCGTATTAATCGTGTAAAATGACATTGCATTGCATTGGTTTTCTTGAAAAATATTGTAAAAAAAATGTAAAAATAAACATGAATATAAGCAATGTTCTTTCTTTTGAAGTATAACAATGTTTTAAATTAAAAAAAAACTTATGGTACCTATAAAGTACAATACAAACAGAGAACTACCATCTTTATTACGAAAAAGCACTATAAAATATATATGCAATATTTTTTACGAACATGTTTTTAATTTAATATGTTTAAAATTTTTTGTGAACACTAAACTGTAGATTTCCATCATAAACATTTAAAGTATATAGAATAAAATATTACTATTGTTGAATTGAGTTGAATACATTCACCTAAAACAATATAAAAAGTCGATTGAAAAGATTGTTTAAAAGTTACAAAATTTTGGAAATGGTTATTTTAATTAATAATATTTGCATTAAATAAATACAATTTTACTTTTACAGAACGACCCTTATTCTTAGCATATGCACTAGGTCATGGTTTTATGGAGCAGTACGATGTAGACAGCGCAGAAAGTTTTCCGTTCCCTACATTATTGCAAATACCGAAAAAATTGGAAGAAAAGTTCGAGGTAAATTATAAATTTGACTATTTTTGTTCTATAATTAAGAAACCATTTGATTCATCGAAAATAATCAAACCTCCACTTCCTCAATTCGTCTTGAAAGCTATAATATATAATATACATCTAATTCATCTTGAAAGCTATATTTACATCAACATAATTACTGATTGTTTTAATGCAAATTCATCACAAAATATTAGTAAATCAAAAACTATAAGATATTCTGTTTAAGAAAAAAGCCTTTCTCTCTATAAAATTGACCCTTGAACACGAGATCGCGAAAACTTTCTGAACCACAAGCGTAATTTTCACCTGCAACCCGCACAGACCATGATAAAAATATTACCTACCGCGCTCATCCATAAAATCTCATCACAATTCGTCGCAATATTTATGTTTCAGGCGCTGGATAAACCTCGCAACTTCACAAACGATCTCTACCGATTCGTCAAGGCGACCTACAACCTGGCCTCTCCCTCCATGTTCAAGCTCATACTACGCAGACGGGTTTGTTTGCCGAGCGGCAAGTGCATCAACCTCGAGAACATCGGCGAGCTTTGCTGTCCGTTTTGATTGCGCGTATGCCTCATTTTGAATCGTTATTATATAGGTATATTGTAAGGTAAAGCGAGGTGACTGTAGTATACAAGATCGAAGAGACATCGGACGTACATCGAGGTACTTTATAATGAGCGTATATGCCCCGCATTAAAGAGAATTTAAAGAGTAAGATTAGGGTAAGAGTAAGATTAGGGGATTAGGGGAATTTAAAGAGTAAGTATTAGGGCTATAACTTGTATGTAAAAATATTTTTTACTCTAATGGAATAAAAATTAAAAGATGTACAGTTTGCCTATAACTTCTTAGGCTTTCTTCTACTGAATAAAACTAAATATATTAACATGGAAAAGTGCATCCTGATCATCATATAGTATTATTTTTTTGTGATATTACGTTAAAACGAACAAAACACTCATTGTGATATGTTATTTGTAAAAATTATCTAAAAATAAGATAACACAAATATATAGTTACTCTGAATATTATCTTGTTTATGACATTTTATCTCGAACTATACACTTCTTGGTATGCTAAATCGTTTTTTATTACCGAAACTACTCATGTTGCTCGCGAAAATCCTCATAAATTTACTCACATTTAAACCCAGAAGTGACATAAACTTCCAATATTTCATGAGTTTCAATGTGTGCTTGATCATAAGCATTTGTTGTTGTATAACTAATAAAAATGTTTACCATGAAAATGTACTTTTATTGATTTTATAAATATTTAAAAAAATATTTTTAGTGAAGTTCAGTACGACTTACTTATTGTTATCACATTTCTATTGTAAGAATAGAATATATTACGTAAATAAAGGACTTGTTTAAAAAATATTTTCACTTTTTTTTTTAATAATTTCAGATTAAAATAAATATTAGTAACTATAAATAACAGTTTCGATCATCAAAAGATAATCCATCCTAAATTTCTAAGCTATACTTATCTCAAATTGTTATTTTTTAAGTTATAACAATATATTAAAATTAATAATTGTTTTTTACTGCTTTCTAATATCAAACCTATTTTTCATATTAATTTATCAATTTTATAAAATTATGTTTACCTGAATAGTGGAGAGTATGAGGATTTTGTGATGTATTAAGAAACAGACGATTTCGAAACTATAATTTTATTTTTAAAAGTGTGCTGTTGTGAGCAGTGATACGCATACATAACAAAATATAATTAATGTAACAACAAAAACGAAGTCATTACGAGAACCTTTAGTGAAATTCGATGAATAATACTAAAAGTTATATGTTTTAGACTCTTTTTGAAATAACATTGCGTGTTTCATAACCCTTCGTTATACGTATAACTACAATGCATATAAATACAAATAACTTTACATAATATGGCATCGTTTTTTCTGTATGGTGAAATCAAAGCGCGACACGAGTTAAGAACAATTGAACAATTGAAGTTTCGAAAGTGAAAAATAACACTAACGAAATGATAAAACATAAAAATATAAAAATTCGTGTTGTACTTTGTTTGGTCAAGTAGTAAGTGTATATAAATAAAATTTTTATGTATATTTAAAAAACTAAACAGTTACTTTAAAAAAGAAAATAACATATTGGATTAATACGTGCGAATTCATTTTGTGATGTTCATATTATCGATTAGTCATATATAAGGTGCATATTTAAAGGTCTTCTTTACACTTTACAAAAACGCCGCAAAAGACCCCTAAATAACTTGGCAAAACTTGAAAAATTTTCTTTTTTTTTATCTGATATTGACTTTTTAAAGCTTTTGTTTTACGTACATAAGATGATTATATTAGACTTCAGGCGCAATAATCTCAAAAGAACCTAAGCGAATATTAACTAGATGTTTCTACGATTTTTCATCAATTCCTTCGATATTAAAACACATCTTCGAGCATTGATCATAAAGATTATATTTTACAGTCACTGGATAAAAATAATATATGAGCTACGTATGTCGATATGATAAAATAAAAAAAAACACATTTTTTTTGGCATTGCTTCTACAGAATCAGTCACGTTATTTCTACTACAGACGAGAACGCATTTTTTTATGAAATGTATGTGATATATACCGTTTTTGAAAGTGAATGAAGACAAACACTGTTTTTCAAAGTATAAATGTATGGTTTTAAACATGTCACATTTTTACCTTATGATTTCTTAAAAACCAATCTTTTCAATTTAATGTTAAACAAAAATTAATATATTTCTTCTTGAAAATACGTCATCGTCTGTGTTGCGAACATTAATATAATTAATCTCTTTTTAAAGAACTCCAATCTGAATTCTAAATGAAACCTACGTACAAGAATTATATGCGGGAACTCAAAGCCGCTGCGTTTCGACTTTTACGCAAATATAATTCGCCTTTCGTACTAGATTTAGAAAAGTCTTTTCTTCGTGTATATATTTACCGATCATATTGATTTCGTGCAGATAACGAGTAATTTAACAGAAAAAAGAAGCACAGATTACATATATATTGTTTACGCTCAAGAAAATCTTTATTCTCACGGCTTAAACGTATTCAAGAAGCAATCGACAATTAAGTCAGTCAGTCTTTTTCTCGAAAGCGAGAGACGGGTATTAGTGATCATTTTTCGCTTACATATTTTTATCATACTTTCTATATAATGTAGCAAATTAGAAGCACGTATATCTTATCAAAGATCCACGCATTTAATCATTTCAAGAAAACTACTTTAAAAATAAATCTTCTTATTGATCTATATTAAATATAATTTTGGCAAGAATTTTTACTTTGAACTATATGTAATTTCTATAATTAAATAAGATTATTTTTCTATCGTTTTAAAATAAGTATATGTAACTATTAAATATACATCGTTTTTCAATATATTACGTAATCTTTGTAACAATGAAATATTCAACTTTTTCGCAAAGTGTTCTATTTTACATTGATATAAAAATATGTTTTGTTAAAATACAGTTGAAAAGTTTTAAAATATATAACAGTAAATGTTATTTACAACTAAATCTTTCACAAAATAATTCTTTAAACATCAAATAATTAAATGCGCAGATCTCTAAAGTAGTTATTTAAAATTATTTGTTGAAGCGCTGTCCATGACAACTTATGTTTTGACGTTTGTAGAAAAGACAATAATAGCTAGTGTTAATCCGTCTCAATGATAATGTGATTTTTATATTAATCAAAAATGCGATACGATAATCCATTGAAGGCGACAATTTTACAAACGGTACGGCTAAATCTAGCGGACACTCATCTAACTACAAAGACATTCATTCGCTTACACTTTTGTCTATCAAATCTTGGTTACAGTTTTATAACATCTGATCAAGATACTTCCCATCATTATCGATTACTTTTGATGTTTCAATTGATGAAATTATTCAGTGAATGTTGTAACATTTTACTTAAGAAATTAGATAACATAAATTTATATAACTTCATCATAAAACAACTTATCATCATTTGATAATCATTTTCTATTTTAAATGAAAATAATGTTATACCATTATCAATGTCCAAATTCTTTTAAATATTTTCTTAATACTTCTAATAGTATTAAACAATATAATCGTTATAATATTCTTAATTTTTGATGTTACATAAAAAACATAGATCTCCAACAATATAAAAAAACTATGAAAGATGAAGTATCAATAAAATGATGAGACTATCAATCGATGTTTAATCTAATCTAATGTTAATCTAACGATGTTTGTAACTAGTAATGAGAGGAAATGTGACGAGATTATTTTGTACGAATCGATAAAGAGTAGATAAAGCAAGATTATTACAAATATTTTGTCCGAGATATCACTTTAATTAGCAAAAAATTGCTAACTTTCGCTGATAACAGCGAAAACGATGGTAAGCGAAATCCCTGTCATGAAATATTATCTCAGCAAACTCTTTATTCATTTCGTATTACTATCAATCGTCTTCCCCTTAAAGCGTTTGCTGAATCTTTTAAAGAGAGGAAACTCAGTTCTACGAGGTTCGAGGCTCGGAAGCGAGTATGAAGCTTATGTAAGAAGTCAATAAATGACTGGTCAATAACCCTGAAAATCTATTTATCGTACAAAGACTGTACACTTCTGTCGAGTATTCCTATGTCAATTACTTTATTTTAAAACTTGGCCCTACTTCGTTTCTGGCAAGTATTTTTTAATTATTCCGGTGGCACCTTACGAAATATATTTTAACATAGCTACTTTGAAGGAATTCTTTGAAACGCAAGAGTACAAAGTGCAACAACGGTAACAACTACGAAAGCACTATGTAACGTATGATCGTTACAATCATCCAAAGCAACTAACTAATTATTTTGTTGAAAAACTAACAATTTTTTATAAAAAAGTGAACGTACAAATTTTTTATTTTTTTTTTCAACAACTAACATCAAACATAAGAACAAATTTTTTTAACTTCTAGTAATTGACGTGATTCACAAGACATACGTATTAAGTTTTTCTTGCTCTCCGAATATTCGATCTTCTATAGTAAAGATAAGTCGTATAACATCTTTTTCAAGAACCTAAAGATTGTGTTTACAGCGCGATCAAAGACAAAGACTTTAGTTTCGAAAATAGTAATCAGTATTTGGCTGCTTTTTCAAATAAAAAACCGTATATACTAATTGGTATTTTAATAGAGCATTTTTCCAATAACCTCACACTCTTTCCTCGACAAAACTGCAAAATCCCTCTTAAGTTTCGTTAGCGTTCATTCAAAATGCTCAATGTTGTACTTTTTAGACAGTCTTACACGACTATAATATAATGTTATTTCATTTATTCTAGTTTACGTACGCGCAGCTTTTCTTTTGCTCTGCATCTATCTAAAAAGAATTTTTGTAACTACGAACTACGTACTTAGTCTTTTATACAGATAAAGTAAAAAAAATTATCGATACGATAAATGTGATTAAAAATTAAATAATATAAATAACGAATATTGTTAAAATATACTTTACATTCAGCTAAATTACAGAAAAGTGTTGGATACTCCTAACAATAGAAAAGTCTACGCGTGGGTTTTAATTTGTATTTTTTTTTTGTTTTTGTTTTTGTTTTTTAAAGCTGAAACCGATATGTGTGACAAATGCATTTTATACGTTATAAAGATTCTTTGATATAGTTGTAGGCGATTTCTGTCGCGATCCTTAATAAAGTATTCATAAGATTAGAGAGCGAATTTGACTATAAATAGTAAAAAAAATTATTGCTCTGTAGATTTGAGTAATGATGAAGCTTCGAAGACGTATTCATTTTACGTTGCTTAGTAAATATATCCTTAAACGAAGCCAGCGTAGTCAAAGTACGAACTTTGTTTCGATATGCTTTTATATATTCTGTGTATGAAGTCGCGACGAATTTTTTCATGAACGACAATTCGCAATAAAGCTTTCCAACGATGTAGCAACGAGTTAGTATAATCGACCGCTGTTTCTTGTAAGCTAAAGAAGAACAACGGGGATATACCTTCGGAGTCGTTTTCATTCGAACGACATGAGATTCGCTGGAATAGGCTTTCGGTCTGTCGCGCCGCGAACAGTTGCTCGTAATTCCTTCAACCATAGTTCCGCCACTTCCGTCGACGTAGCTCGGAATTTGTATACGTTTCCTGAAAGATGTAAACCATCATTTATAATATAATATAATTTATAATTTAATATTTTTACATAATATTTTAGAATAGTTCATCGTAAAATGATTATCTTTACCTTTCTTAGGATCAGCCAACAAGAATGTGTCTGTATGACATGTATTGTCTAACGTCTCGACGATCCAGCCCAGTATAGATACCATTTTGTAGGGATCCCGCTTGAAATCTCCCCTATCGTTACTGTAAAACAAAAGTCTTTGCTCAATTAATTAGCCTGAAATCTTCTCATATAAAAAAAAATATTATTTTTCATTGCATTTGTTAAAAAGTGTATTAAACAAATACAAAAATATGAATATTTATTATGCACTTACCCTTTGAAGCATTTAGGAGAGAAGTAAATAATCGAAGTTCCCCAAAGCTGGACCCAGTATCTCTGCCAAGTGGACACTGCGGGCTTACGTCCATCACGCAAAACTACTTTTCGCCGCAACGAACCTTGCAGTATACAACGAGGCTCTATCGAGCCATCAATATCGACTCGTAAGTTTGACATGCTGAAAAGACAAAATTGATCTTATTAATTATAAACATTTCTATATTTCCAATTACTTTCAACACTTAAAAAAAACGTAAATTTTTATAATAATTACTACAAACAGGTCAGAATGACTTACCTAGATTTTGACAATAGACTGCAGTCATCGTTAATAGCGTCGGCTGGCGAGCCCGGCGAATTTTGATCGAGGTCCACGATCTGAGCAGCCAAGTGTGGCTCCTCGAGGACCGAGTCGTCGAGCAGATGACGCACGGTTACGTGATTCGCCTCCAGTGGTATCGCAGCCTTGCCGAATATGCTGCAATGCAAAATCGAAGTGGCATTAGCTTTTCGCCCGCGTCAGCACATCCTCGAGAGCTTATTCATGCAATGACAATGCTTCATTAAATGGTCAGTCTCGCGCTCTGGTGTTCGATTCGTCGATGCATCAAATAATAAGAAAAGGAAATGGAAATGTATGTAAATGCGTATAACGAAAATTGAATTGAATGGGGATAAAAAAACGGTAATCGAGACATCCAAATTCAAGATTTGATAACACATACCTACACATAATAACGACGTCATTAATAATAAATAATATTTAATTAACATTGTTAAATATAATTTAAAAGAAAATCCGATTGAAATATTCACGTCTAAAAATGTATTCATGCTTCTTGGTATTTAAATAAGTAAAGTTAATACCTATAAATTAAAAATTAAATTCAAGGAATAATTTTAGAATAATTTTTATTAGATGACATGCTTTAGATGTAATAATAAGTTAATGTTAAACTTAAAATAGATATTGAGAAAAAAACGGATGAATAATAAATTTTACTACTTCGCTAAAGTATTGTTTTCTTATAATTACTAATAATAAAGCATAACAACATAATAACACACATTATTCTCTTTATGTACAAACACATTTTTCTCAGTGAATACAATAAAATTAAATGAATGCATCGCATGCACAGGCTGCACATGGGAAATTACTTGGGCATACTTGATGGTCCAGTTTGTAGAGTATTCAATTGTAAAGAATCTTTGTGAAGTAAATTTTCCACATTTGAAATTAACAATGGAAACTATTACATTAAAAAAAACTCCAACATGCAAATGATTATAATTTATAGGTATCTATTATTCAAGAAAATTTAATTCTAGGATTCTGGACTTAATTGACCAATACCTAAATACACTCCATTATAAATATCAAAATTTTAGAAATTCGTTACAATTTACAATTTTTAATCTCCACCAACTGGATTTACCATGACACTATGAAAAATGTACTAAAATTATGTAAGCACTAGTTAAATGATTCGTTTCGCATAACCCTAGACGCGGACTCTTGGGACTCACCCAGGAGTTGTCAAGCTAGGTCCATATTTGCCTCCCTGCTTATGGAAGTTGCGTGGAAGACTCGTGCTACGAAATCTAACAAGTTCACAATTGTCATTGCTAGTTCTTGGACGCAACGAGTCTGAATGAAAATACTCTCACGGTATTCTCTTTTGTGTCTTTATTAATGGCTTTTCCCGCGTATTGTACGCACAGCGAAATAGTGTCAGATGGTTTTAGTGCTTGTTTTAGTGTGTGTGATTTTGATTTTGAATGACTGTCAATGAAAAATAGTAAAGTGTCATGTAGTTGATGTCATGTGATGTCTTAATTTAAACATTTAAAAATTTTTACGATTCATTATCATATTAACATATACGAAATAAAATTTATGATTGTAAAATAAGAATAAAACTTAAAAATGAAATTTATTTTAAATTTATTTAAAATATGTAAGATAAATAAATATCTGGAACATTAACAAATATTAATTTACTTTATAGGGAAAGAGGTTTAATGTCACGAATGATGCAGAATGCCATCCTCTTCCTATAAGCAATTACATATTTTAATGAGTCTAATACTTCAGTATGTAAGCGCGCGCCACTGATTCCTAATGTGTTAATAAATTAAAAAAAACACAACCACCACCGCCAATCTTTTCATGATTAATCAAAAAGAATGCAAAATAAAAACACTCTTAAGCCTGGCTTTCATTAAACATTTGGCAACTTACTTTGTCCCAAGGCTACGACACTTGCGATGACCAGGTACGAATTTGTTTGCTGCTGATGCAGCATGTAAACGTAAGGATCCAGCACAACCTCGTGCGGGCGATAACGATAGGGCTGCGACCCCGGTAACTACGTCGCCTACCGATTCTTTGCTACTGCTCGAAGAAGGAATCGGAGAGTTTGGCTCTAATTTCATGGATAATCTGAAAGAAATGAATACGTTTATAGTGTTGAAATGTATTACTGTGATTGTAATATATACAAAATATTTTGAAAAATCATTAAATCATATTTTCGAAAATATCACGTGGACACGTTTGCGTAACTGTCAATTTGTTGAGAAAACACTCACTTAAAATGATCATCCTCAAGAAACTTTTGCAGTTCTTCAATATATCGAACACTATTTAAATATCTTTGAACATCAAGTAGTGGAACTATGCCGGGATATTCACTGGCTTGAAACATTGCTACTTTGGTTAAGACTGCATCCATTTTTAGGATTCGCTGATGATTGTCGCCATTCTGAAAAAATACGGTGGTTAATTAAATGAGAAACAAATACTCAATAGCGCATTATGTAACAAGGGAATAAAGTCGTAAACTGTTCCCGCGAATAGGTTTGCTGAAACGAATCCCGACTTAAATGTGGTCACATTATTGATTTGTAAAGTAAGACTAACGAAGAAAGCGGAAAATAAAAGAAAAAAATAGGAATTAAAATATTACTTTTTGTGAGAATGATGATTATTGCAGTAGAATTGGAAAAAACTTATGTATGTAAGAAATACTTTAATTAATATTAACATGAGTATTTTTTCAAATAAAAGAAATAGTTTAATTATACTATTAATTCATTCTATTTATTATATATGTATGTATATATATATATATATATATATATATATATAAAACTGTATTTACTTTTTTGTATTCAATAACTTACTTTTGATGTTGGATGGGCCATATCAATATATACAAGATCTGTCAAAAATAATCCCAAGTAAGGTATACATGGCAGTTTAATGCTATCCATATGTTCTCGAAGATTCATCCAATTGCTTTTATCACTAAATACTTCAGCAAGTTTGTCAAAAGTAGTTTTGTCCTTTTTCGATAAACAAGCCCATGTTTTATTTAATCTACAAAATAAATATAAAATTAATTAAATTTTTTCATTTTTAGCTTTAAAATATTATCAAATCAATAACTTAAAGAAAATAAAAATTTTACCTGTAAATTGAAGCACTTTGTAAACCAGATATAATAGCAAATAGAGAATGTAAATTATTTAAATCATAAAGTTTTTTTGCTATTCGTATAAAATGTGCCAAAATTTCAGATCGTTGCTTTGGTGTTGGAGCATTTAAAATCTCTTGAACTGTCCAAAAACTTACCTAAAAATTTAAACAATATATAATGCAAAATATTAAATATACCTAATGTTTAGTAAATTTAGTAATTCTTATACGAACATGGTTAAATCGTCTTGTAAAACTGACAACATTTGGAGCAACTAAAAGTTTATTTTTTTTGTTCCATGAACAACTGGAGAGTTCTTCAGGTCTTATGCTTTTGAAAACCCCAACATCTAACAATGTTAATTGTGATGCTAGGTCTTCAGCCGGGATCTCGGTAGCCACAGTTGCATTTGGCACTGGTGAATTGACATTGCAGCGCCCAGGCAATGAATTTGATTTGCATGCCACAGATCTTAAAATTTATAATAAATAAATAATGTTGTTTTAAGAAAAATTTATACATACAATATAATATAATGTTAAAATAAATAGAAAATTATGTAATTTCATGATAGTCATAGTTAGAGGTACACACCCATAATTGTCATAGCAGCTAGATATGGTAGGAGGTGTCAGTTCAGAGTATTTTCTATATGTCCTACATTTTTCTCGGTCTTTACGTTCCTTCAGATTCTTGTCACCTGAGTTCACACCACTTGGTAACAAGAGTCCACTGAAGGAATTTGAGTCTGGACTATATGATTTGTCAGTACAATCGTTTGGTCCATACTTTAATACAAAAACAAATAAGCAAACAAATTAGCAACAGTCAATATTTTAGTTTACAAACAAATTTTAGATCATTATGTTATTACACAAATTATGAAGACAATCTTTTCTTACCTCGGACAACCGTAGAGTGGACACTGATTCTGTAGACAAGTCACGGGGCATGGAGGTATAATGCAGATCAGCCATGAGGCCACACTACTCAATGGACGCATTGCATCTTCCATGAACTCCTAAGTGCTTGTATGTTTTGAAAATCACTTTGTTACTGCAATTTAGAAAATACAAATTGTTTAGTATATAACTTTCTATTTATTAATTATGTTAAGCCTTTATACAAATTTATTAATTATACAATTTGAAATAAATAAAATATTTATTATCTTGAATTGCATTTGATTCTCTTTCTTTGTATGCTTATGTAGACTATCTATATCAAACTAAAATACAAATCATTTGATTTATATAAATAGGAATATTATGAAATCTAATTGTTTTTAAATAGATGTAACAACTACTTTCCTTGCATCATTTTAAAACATTAAAAAAAAATTATTTTGAAATACACATAACTGTTGTAGAAACTTACTATATAACTATTTAATAATGATTTAATTCTTTCAAATAGAATGTCAAAGATAATCATCAGAGAAAAATCAATAATAAAGTGATATTTAATGGTATTATTAATAACAAAATTCTACACTGAATTATTAAGAGTGCAAAATTGTATCATTGAAGTAATAAAAACTTAAATATGTTTGTAATTTTGTAGATCTCAAAACTTAACAATGAAATAAATACTTGGGAATTATTAATCTAAATCAGTGCACAAATAGTCTATTATCTCATGAAAAAGGAAATGAGTATAAAGCATGATATTGAGCTAATTGGAAAAACCACTCATGCTAGTAAAATGTATACAATCTTGGAATGTGATTGTAGATGTAAATCACTCATGCACAACATGTATGCTTTATGTACATTCACCAAAATGTGTGACGAAATCTTTAACTGAATGACTTTCCAATCTCAAATACTTTGTGCATTAACAAAATGAAAAAAGTACTGTTATTATCTCCCACAGTCTGTATATATAATATATATATATATATGCTTGACTACACTGTTGAGTCTCTCACTCTCTATAAAACCAAAACAACACAAACATGTTTTTCGTGGTTTCTGACCTCAGAATATGCAGATACACTTAATAAACATTGAAGCGAGAAAGAATGAAGAAAAGTTGAATGCTAGTGATAGCGAGAAAATCACGGTGTGTCTTTATCTCCCGCTCCGTATATGATAAAAATCCACAGCCGATATTAGGCGTTAAAAAGCCACTTCGAACGCAAACAACAAGAGCCGAAAATATAACGCCTTCCATCGAAACGCCTCACCGACGCCAAATCCCGCGCATCCTGACGTTTCTCCCTGTCTCTCGGTCGCGCGCGAAAGTCAGCGCGTATTTTTACCCCCCAAAACACGTCCCCATATATACATATATACTTATGACGCGTACACACAGAATCAACAGCAAATCCTCATTTCACGAGATGTATAAGCAAGATGCAAGATCACTAAGTAGTAGTATCAAACGAGCAATAACCTCTCGACTCTCCCCCTCGGGCGGAGACAACAGCAGCAGCAACAGCAGAGCAGCAACAGCAGCAGGCAGGCGATGCAGCAGCAGTTCTCAACGCTCTCTCAAAACACACGGGCGCGCGCACACACATATACACACTTGTAATAATATATACAGTCCGCACGCAGCTGCCGCGGTCTACTAGCATCCGTCCAGCATGCTCGGCTTCACGAGAGACACACGCAGAGGCAAAGGAAAAACACTATAATACATAGCGCGCGGGCGGCCGCTGGTGGTCGCGCTCTTGCTCGCGCTCACTGCTCGCGCTCAAGGTCGCGCAGGTTCCGGAAGCGGCGGGCGGGGGTGGGCGTCTCGTGACGACGACGATGAGAGAGAGAAAGAGAGAAATACTCTGCGTGCGTGCGCTCGCGCGTATATAGAGCGATAGGGTGTATATATATATTCACATGATCGACTCGTTTAAAAATACTGTAATGTCGCCCGCCGCTGTCGTCAATTCACGACGTATATAGATTCGGATTCCCCGTCAGCGCGTCGCGACAGTACCTCTAACTCTCCTGCCCCCGCGGCTACTGCCTATATGTGTATATATATTGTTACTCGAAAAATGACGTTACACAACAAACATCTGCCATCTCCCTCTTTCTCGCGCACACAGCTCATATAGGCGGGGGGTTTTCCGTCTCGTTTCCACTGATAGGTGGATATCGGAGTATCGGAGTGGTATATATATAATGTGTACAGAAGTATAATATCATGCCATCAAGCGCGTAGTATATATATATATATATATATATGTATATAGAGGTATGGCAATATGGGTGCGCGTGAGAAAATTTGGGAGTCGGAAAATTTGTTAAGGGAGGGAGCTTGCGTTGAATCTACATTTCATAAGATGTTGAGTACAGATGCGGCTGCCTCATGATGGAAAATCAAAGTTTCTTGTATACATTTATTATTTCAAATGCTGTTGTAATATAATGGAGTATATTTTATCGATACTAGGTAACTTATACGCGAATCTCCATCGCCTGGCTGCCGATACTATCACTATCTATGTTTCCTTCATCACACCAACCAAACACCATGTCGCAAACGCGGCGGCAGATCGCACGTTTTCGAGACAGCCAACGGGCGAACACGTGCGCAAGTAATCAACCTTAAAGTTCCGGGCAATTTTCCCTATTAATACAATGTTATTATAACGATTGGGAATTATAATTGAAATATTATTGTAAAAATGTTATATTACTGTTAGAATAGCGGAGAAAAGTCGACGAAAGGTAGTTTTGTTTTTGTAAATTGAAGAATATTTAGTGAGCGTGTTGAATCAATGTGCGGGGTTAACGATCGAATAGTTTACATTTTCGTTTAAATACTATGGATAGTAAACAAGATAATATAATTATTGATCAAGAAGATTGCGATATTAAGGAACCGACTTTAGAAAGTAGCAAACATGTAGAGGAATCGACCAGTTCAGTGAAATTTAATGAAGAAAAAATGCAGTGCTGTACAAATATTCCAGAAGTTAGCCAAAGTAGTGAGCAAGTTGAAGGTCAACTGAGAGAACCATCACCGACCAATGAACATTCTTATGCTAGTGTTAATAATGAAAGCCCTCCTGAAAGTGACTTATTGTCTAGTATTCATAACAATATTTCAAATCAGTCGTTGAACTCAGAAACAGTATTACCCATGGACATAATAGATAATATAGTCTCTAATGAACCAGATCAAAATGAAAATAATTATGATAGTGGAAAAGATGATATCATACCTCCAATCAATAATGAAGTTGTTATAATTCAGGAAATTATGACTATAGATAGTAAAGAATCGGAAAAAGATACCAATTCAACTGTACATAAGAAAGATGAGGATAAGCAAACAAAAGATCTGTTTTATATGGGTAAGTTCTATAAAATTGATATTTACTTAAATAACAGAATCACCAAATATTGTTTATAATTTTACTGATTATAATTGAGTGAAAAAAATCATTTTATTTTAGATAAAAATACTTCATTAGGAGCAATAGCTCAACTGTATGATAGTTCAGACTCTGAAGATGAACATAATGGCAAAACAAAAAGCACAAAAATTTCAAATGATCAAGATTATAGAAATAAAGAAATTGTAATCGCAAGTGATGTATCTTCTGATAGTGAAAGTGATTCAAGTAGCAGTGATTCTGAAAGTGATTCAGATTCTTCTGTTGCAAAAAGTGGTAACAGTAACAGTGATGATTCTGATGAAGATGATCATCAGCCTAAGTAAGATAAATAAACAAAAAATCATTGTAATATTACATTTTCTTATGCTATGGAAAATTATTTTTATTTTATAAATAATTTTTTAGAACCAAAGGAAACAGACCAAAAAAAATTGTTAAACAAAAAGGAGAGTTTGATGATCTTCCACCTATTGAAGATTTAAAAATTAGTGTACCTGAAGTTCTCTGTGATCCATTAGGAGAGGTAAAATTTCTATAGCAATCATACATTATTAATCAAATATGAATATTTTATTAAAATATTTTATTCTATTTTTAAGATTGCTTGGACTGTTGATCAAATGGTTGTTGTTCGTCCTAAACCTGGTAAACCAACTCTTAATTTAGATACAGTTTTATTTATTGAAAAAGGTCAACGAGCCTTAGGTCATATATTTGATGTATTTGGCCAAGTTACTGAACCACATTATTGTGTAAGATTTAATAGCTCAGAACATATTCGGGAGTGTGACGTTAAAGTAGGCATGACTGTGTACTACTGTCCGAACACACCGTACACATCTCTAGTCTTCTTAAGTGAACTGACAAAGTGAGATAATATAACATTACTTAACAAATAAGAACAAAATTAGGCTGCAAAATTTGTCTATATTATGTGATAAATTACTTTTTACGATATCTATAATAATGTTTAGGTATCAAAAAACAAACTAATTTTACAGTTTAAAATTTGTTCTTTTTTAAATTAAGTAAACTAACTCTCTCCTTTTATATTTATGTCTTTAAAATAAATTTTAGGATGAAGGCTGCAGATGATTTAGGAGAAGATGAACCTCCTCAATTTTCAGATGATGAAGAAGAACAAGCTTACTTAGCAAATTTAAAAAATAAATCAAATAATAAAACAAAAGAAGCATCTAGCGAAACACCAAGTAAACGTAGACGAGGTAATAAAAATAATTTTATTTTATATTATTCTTCAAAACTTTATATAAACTTTAATATCGATGTATTAATTTCGTTATTGTTTAATTTGATCATTAGGTAGTAATAAGTCGGGTTGGCAATCCAATCATCCTTGGAACAGTAATAGAGAACAGCAGAATCAATACAATTCACATAATCCAAGGCCATTTTACCGTACTCATCATCCATGGTCTCGGCCGCGATTTCAACCGCGGGGGCCATGGAATCAGTACAATTCATTTCCAAACAACCAGTGGACAAGTCAATATCCACAGTACAATCAAATGCAAGCTTATAATGAATATGTAAGCACAGCAGCAGTACAGCCAATAGAAATGCAGAACGTAGGATTTCCACAAGCACACTGGAATGCACAGTACCACATGCCACAAGTTAATGCTGTACCACTCCAAGGATACCCGCAGACATTAGTACCACCTTTCACACTATCTCCACCACCACCTCCACCACCACCTCCGAATGCAGACATGTAGTTTTATAGAAACGTTGTATAATTATATTTTTTATAAATAAGTTTTGTTAGCAGAAAATATATATTATCTTTATATATTATTAAACTACCTAAAAATATTATTCAAGTTAATGCACTTTCGTCTCAAACATTTCACTTTTAGTCGACATCATTTATTTCAGCTGTTTAAAAATGGATCTCCCTTGTACTTTACACTATTTGTTTCTTCGAGAGAATTTTTGGCTATTTCTATATCACTTTTGATTGCATTTATCAGTTCATCTGTAAAATAAATAATTCATGTTAATTTCTCAATTTTTTCATTTTACAAAGTGCTTCTTATTACTCTAACACTTACCCATTGATGAAAAGTTTGTCTCGGGTCGAATGTATCCTAATACTATGACTTTCAATTCCTTGCCATAAAAGTCTTCCTCAAATTTGTGAATTAAATGTATTTCCTACATAAAAAGAAAAAAAAAGAAATATTTGTAACAAGTTCACAACCTGAAGATAAAAATAATCCATTTGACAAATATTTACCATAGATTTCTTATCATTGTTAAAAAATGGATTCCAGCCAATGCTCATAACCATTTTGTAAATTTGTTTCTCCAAACTGGCCCATCCATAATAAATTCCAGTCTCAAATTCATTTGGCAGAGCTTCAACAACTTCTTCTGGAAAATTCGCTGAAATAAAATAGAAAAATCGTTATCAACGAACGATGAATTACCATCTACAGCAGCTTTATCATATTGAACAATCGGTATCCAATCTTTGTATTATTAAAATAATGACTGACAAATTGTTCAATTAAATTACATAGATAAACCGATACGTATATTATCTATTGAATAAATCGGCGACAGATACCTGTTGGACATCCTAGCGACTTGGATCCCCTCCCGAAGCCCGACACGACTTTTCCAGCCGCGTAGTACGGCAAATAATCCTTGAAAGCCATAGACACAACAGTACGTTTTCCTCGTCTGCTCGTCACTTGGTAGCCTGAAACAACAAATTTCTAAGAATTTCTGCTTACAATTTCCTCCACGGGTTTATATACGATGCGATCGAGTGATAACTACCACAGTTTTAGCAGTAGCCACGTAGTAGCAACGTTTGATCTCGACAGCGTGGTAGGAGAGGAGCAGAGACACAGATATATTACTCATTGAATTCCACGTAACGAATGATTGCGAGCGAGAAAAAAGGAGCCCGTGCACGATTAGAAAAGCGCGAAATTCGAAAGAATCCTCCCGAGCAGACGACGCGTCAACAATCCAATGAAAGACAATGTTACGACTTGTGACTTCGCTCCGCATGGACATTCACCCGAGCAGAAATTAGTTCAGGCTTGCTTGTTCGCAAACGTATATAGGCCCTTTACAGGAAACGATCAGGTTACCTATATAGGGAACGCACAGGCATGTCACGAGGTCTGAGACCGACTTTAAAGAGATTGCCGCGTAAAATCAATTATTATAATCCATTAAATATTTATTTAAACCTAGATATATTGTCATAATACATTGTTAATGTGTCTAATAATTTTAAAACAAAAAATAATCCAAGCTGTCTATCTAGACCATGCACTGCACCTAATTTAATTAACTTCCTTCGAAACATACGTGATTTAGCAGTACCAGCCCTGCTTTTTTTATCTTAAATGAATTTCTACTTGGGTAATTTTATAAAGTTTTCCTCTAGTGGATACTTAAGACTGAAGTATATATAAATATATGTTCTTACCGCTAGTCGTCGCCACTCCGGAATAGGTTATATCACCTACGCGTCCGCATGGTTTGACGCCAATCGACTCTATCTGGCAATTATGAAAAAAATTAAAAGAGTAAGACAGAGATGGAGATGACGATGACTCGTCGAATTAATTATCACTCGTCGTGTCTTACACAAACACACATAGACATCAAGGACTTACGAGTCCGCGGGAATGATTTAGCAGCGAATTTTTCAGCGTACCGCTTTTATGGAATAACAATCGCATGTTCAATATCAATCGATCTATGATTCTTCTCTCATCATCCAATGATACGGGATGTTTATACTCTCAGCTGCTTGCAAAATTATTCGACGTGCGAAAAGAATGGAAAAAAGTGAATTTTGATTGACAAGTTACTCACACGAGTTGTAAGAGGTGGGGGTAGAACAGCTGATTGGAGAACGAGGCAAAGGCGGTGTAAAATTGAGACACTACGAGGTTGATTTGTATTGGTCCGAAGAATGGTGAATGAATATGGCAGATAGGAGTTTTAGAATTTGAATTGACTACACCTAAATGAGAAGTGAATTATTGTTAGGTAAAAATTACACGGAATTCGGGTAAATGTAAATTAGAAAATCTATAAAAATATGGAAGTTACTATTTTTTCATTTTCATCGTCTATTTATACATGTGTATAGTTTATAATTATCAGATGGTTTTAATAAAAATAATATACAATTTTTATAACTAAGAAGTGAAGTATTAATTCATTTTGGAGATGATAATTGAAAAACAACCTTGGAAAAAAATTATGAGTTGTTTTATTTCCATAATCTTACTACTAGAAGATTCCCCATCAGTATCACTTACAAAATAGCTCAAGAAAATTAAATCTTAATATATTATTAAACTATCTTCAGACCAAAAAATGTAAGTCGGAAATATTGTTGAAACGAATAACAAAATGTATTAAAATATAGTTTTTAAAGTTGAAAAAATTCTATTTAAAATAACGAACCAATATTCCACCGTATGGATTTTCAAAAATGCCCCAAAAATTAGGTGTTTATTGACACACTTGTTAATTAGCTCAACTATAAAGAGAATCCAGAAACCATTGAAAGCCTTTAGTGGTGGATGTTTATTTAATTACATATATATATGTGTGTGTGTGTGTGTGTGTGCGTGTGTATGTGTTAAGAGCTCGAAACTAGCTATAATGTTGAAAACCCTGCCGTTAAAATAATAACACCTAATGTTGGCATCTAATAATTAATGATTTAAAAATAATTTCTATATAATCGTAAAAGTATTTAACGTTACACGCGCAGGTTCTTCAACTGATAGGGGAAGGTGGGGCACGACGAGCTTGGCGGATAAATTTGGCATCGCAATATTTAAATGATTAATAAATATTTCGTAGCAAATTTTTGCAGAAATCAAAGACAAATACTTCTAGTATTTGACCCTGAAAAAATATTTGAAAAAAAAAATCATATTAATTTAGTTTAATGAGAATTAAATTTTCAATAGAAAAAAAATGGTTAATTCCATATTTCATTGACCTGGCAGAATGCAAAAAAAAGATGAATCGTTTAAAAATAAAGCATTATCTGATAGTTAAGACTTTTAACTTTAAAGCGCCGTTTTGTTTTTTAGATAATAATGCTTAATAATTAAGCAATGACAATTTTAAAAAACATTTAAAATGGGGCAGGTGTGGCACCCCGGGTGGGGCATGTGTGGCACATAGAATCGAAAAAAAATAATAGAGGCCAATGAGACAATAGTATTTGATCAGCTTCCAGAAGTAACTGATACAGTGCCAACTTCTTCAGAAGAGTTTTACTTTATCCAAAATGACGGATCCCTGATAGAAATTAATCAAATCATTTCTAATCCTTACAGTTGAAATGATGTTATTAGAAAATTATATAAGTAGTAAGAACTGACCAAAGTGTTCAACTGACCAAACTGACCAATCTAAAATTCTAATTTATTAAATATTTTGTAAATATTTTTTATTAACTTTAAAATACATGAAGAATTTTATATATTTATTTGTTTTATTGAATTGTAGCTTCATTATTTATCATTAAGTAGTGCATCTATTTCATTATGTTTTTATTTAATACTCGTTATGGTACTCATAAAAGAGTCTGTTAGTTGGGTTCCCAATCCTCCTGCCACACGTGCCCCACCTCCGAGCCACTTGTGCTCCATAGTGGGGCACAGAGCATTTTTAGGTCTCTCCAGTATCAATTGTTTTAAATAAAAAAATAAATCAATATAATATTTTAAACTATTAATTTTAATTCTCAATATAATTAATTATTCAACGCAATTTTAGATATTATTTAAATTGCTATATTTTTTCTGTAATTTTAAATTGAAAAAAGGATGCCCGTACTCCCCCACCTTCCCCTACGTTTACATTTATATTTATAAAATATATTTTTAAAATAAATAAAATACTATACTATACTATACTACTATTTGCTCCACCAAATTACAGAATTAGTAAACAGCAAAGAAAAACATTACACGAAATTGTCTTGTCACAACAAACATACATACATATTTTGACCAATTAATAGATGTAATTAATTTTAGACTAATGTGTGATAATAATTCGTGGAAAAAGTTATGCATTATTAAAAAATTACTTGTTATGGTATGAATAAGTTATGAATATGAATATATATTACTAGAAAGTAAAATAATTTTTTACCGGACAGTTGTAAAATCCAAAAATAAGGAAAAAATACCAAAAAAACCTTTATCATCAGTATTTTTAGCTGATAATGCACAAATCAAAGATGAAGAGTAGAATTAAGTGAATCAAAGATCAAGGCATCTCCAAGTGCTTGTAGCAGTCTGGTTTTCCGTTGTTATTTTTCATTGAATAGCCGAAAAATATTGGCAGCAAGAGTTGTAAATGTTTCTTATCTATTTTTTCGTATAGAATATGATCGTGCTATCCGGTTTATCATAAGTGCCTTTGATAAGGTGACAGAGGCCAAAAGTAGCTGAAAATTTCTAAATAAGCAATTTTCTGAATTTTTAGGCATGGCCCACGACTCCAAAAAATTTGAAAGAACTCAGGCACATTAAGTGCATAAATATGAACATTTCCACTGAATTTCATGCCTGAACCACAATATGGCTCAATTATAGACCGATTTTAACTTAATTTAATTTTTTTTAGGTTAGTTTCTGAGGTTCTAAAATCATGAAAAAAATTGAGAAGATGCGTACTTTTATGTAGAAACGCTCATATTTTTCAGATTTTTACGAAGCAATTATTTTGATAAATAGAATTATTTGTGAAAAAATCAGTTTTTTAGCTGGTAGGGGAGCGAGGGGGGCTGAATATACCGCGATAGGAAATCATTTTGTACGCCTCAACAACTACCAAGATTTTTTGGAATTCCAGGAAGGGTGTCTTTTTCACTATTATAATGGGGGGTACCCTTTATATGGCGCCAGACCAGGAGGTCACGCGAACACTCACGACCTGATCGAGGCTCACTTCCTGGTTGAGGTGGTTTGCTTTATCCTGCTCAGGCAGCAGGATTCGTACTCGCTTGCACTTATGTAGATTACTCCGCGCGGCCGGTACGCAACGTCAGTGCCACAAAGGCTTCTTTCTCGTTTTCTTCTACGTTGGAAAGGAAAGGCACCACTACCGGCAGAATATCGGCGATCGTTTCTGACCTTGTGCTTCTTGGTATCGATCTTGAAGAGCAGCAATCTATCATACCTAGTCAGGCACTTTACTTTCTTGATCAGACTGCTTTGTTTTAAAGGTCGTCTGTACAATTATTTATTGAAGTGCAATCACTAAGGAGCTTTATGTATTTTTTACTATTTTGTTTTTAATTCATCTGTGATCTAGGTATAAGTTTTACTCATTGTTTTCGTGCGTCTTTTTGTTGTTTATTTTTTTTTATTTTTTTGCGTGATTATACAACTTAATTTTTATGTTTATTCATCTATTATTACTAAGTTTGTACTTATGCACTATTACTTAAGTTCAATATGTTATTATATTTTTTCTTTGTACTACTTCGGTTATGTTGGACCATGAGTCCTTAGCTTTGAAATAAACTATCTCTCTCTCTCGCTCTCTGTCTCTCTCACTCTCACTCTCTCTCCGGCCGGGTAAGTGTCAACAGCGCTTTATATCGCTCCTG
The DNA here is from genome assembly GCA_035583055.1 of Torymus tubicola. Taxonomy (NCBI): domain Eukaryota; kingdom Metazoa; phylum Arthropoda; class Insecta; order Hymenoptera; family Torymidae; genus Torymus; species Torymus tubicola. The sequence goes on along the minus strand of JAWWEQ010000055.1, from coordinate 21,337,972 downwards.
CTTCATCTCGAGCTTTACTTAAAGCCTTTTCACTCCTCGAAGAGCATTTTTGCAGGAAACCAGCTCCACCGGCTCTCAAGCTTCCGGTCCAAGTGCCCGTGTTTTACATGGTGCTCTATGAGTCAGGAGTTGCTTTTCTTTTTGAAGATGCTTACCCTAACCTCCAAGATCTGCAAGCTTCCGTCTACAAGCGGATATTTGGATCCACCATCCTGGATTTCAGCTCTCCACTACTCCAACACACCAGATACGCAACTGCAATTCATTGCAAAGCCTCACCTCCGACAGTTTTTCATTCAAAGGGCAATACTAACGGTTTTGGATCATGGCGAACAGGTGCCTCGGGTGGCGAAGCATCGACAAGACAACTGGAGTCGTGCACCAAATGCCAACGACCTTGACATTCAAAATACTCCGGCAAGAGGAAAGGTGCACGTGCGACTTATGCGGCGAAGAGGCTGCCCGCAGGCACCCAAGCCAGCGCTAAGTAACAGTGTCGGAAGGGTCAATGTCGTTCAAGCGCCGACATCGACGATCTCGAAAGAAGAAGACGAGTATATTTGATAAAAAATTGGACAAAGCGATCAGCAGCTACACAAGTCTCCAATCTGCTCGCAGGGAAGGCGTGTTAGTCGATAATTTAGAAGACAATATACCTGCGCATCGCGAGATTGACAGCTCCGCCCTCTCTGCCCATAACAACTCCGAATCGATTTACGCTCTCTCACGCGATCCGATGGCACTGACTCTGAGTCCTGCGAAGTAATATTAAATGGTATTGTTTGAGAATGTCGATATAAATTTATGAGTAGCATGCTGTGGGTCGTTTTTTAAAATAAGTTTTGAGTCGAACACACTTTGCCATATAACACTGTACAATATATTATAAAACTTACAGTAGAAACATAAACAATATAATTAAAGCTAAATAATGATTTTTTTTACAATGAGTTTGTTCGTAGAAAATTACAGTATAATGATGTATGAATACAATATTTGTTTTGGCTGTTCGTGTATATTTACAATTTCTATAAGTGTTCAGAGCATTACAATGAGTAATGTATGTTGTACGTAGAATACAATAATTGACTGAATAAGCTCCCTGTACGAAGAAACTGACCTTTTGCGTAGAGAATGAGTATGTCTGATAAATCGGTCAATAAATGAAATTCCACTGGATGAAACCGGTGAGGAGATCTAAAGTTGAATCTGCTTCGGCTGCTGCTGATGAGTTTTAATAAGATGCTGCTGGTATGAGTGTTCACAATTAAATGTTACTGATTTAAGTGTGGAGGTTATATGAGTATGCACGATTAGATATTATTGATCTATACGATACGAAGGGCAGATCTCCCAGCGGTGTTCATCGATGTTGATAAATCTTGTTGAGTTGAGCCAGTTGAGTAGAGCCAGTGAAGTTCAGTGAGTTTTCCTGGTAAAATTTGTGTGTTTCCTTGAGAGTTGATGTTGCATCGAGGCTGGCGAAAATGGGAGAGAGCGAGGGCGAACTTCCTTCTTTATCCTTAAAAACCGTCACTCGCGGCGTAAATCAAATTAGTATCTCTCCCATTAGATAATGGGAGAGTCCTACAATTAAATGGGAAAATATCCTCGGAACGCGTGCCAAGCATGTCCGAGGCCCGTCCACACTAAAATAAATTTTGCACAAGAGCTACCTTATTTAGCGGAGGGGGAAGCGGCTATGATCAAATGCTTGAGGGGAGCGGGGCGGAGTGGGTGGGAGCGGATTGAGCAGCTCTGTAAAAAAAACTACGGCTTCTAGGGACATTTTTACGTTCTTTTGAGGAGCGGGTGGGGAGCGGGGAGGAGCGGGGCAGGGGGAGCGGAAGAAAGATATTCAGCGGCAGACGGCCTCGCTGGCTCGGTAACAGAACTTAATGGCTTATTATTCAAATGCTTCGGCGGCGTCACAAGTTGCTTAAACTATGTACATAATTTGCAGTTTTGTACTATGTAACATTATTACTTGATAAAACAAAACAATGAGGAGAATTTAATTTTTTTGTCAGTTTTTAACAACGTAATTATGACTCTATTATGAAGAAAATATTAACTACTGAGAAACAAGATCAACCATCTACATCTACATCTACGTCGAGCGTGAAAAGTGTTTGTGAAGTATTTAATGAACAAGAAAGTGAAAGCTACTCACAGTCAGTAAGGTCATCAGCCTCAGAATTCCATACTAAGAGCCAAATGGAAATAAATCTTGACTCAAAACTGATAGCTTTGGGTATTCC
>JAWWEQ010000055.1:21288150-21335611 GCA_035583055.1 Torymus tubicola | reverse complement strand
GTGATAATGCAACGCCGGTAAGAAGACGCGATGCGTTTTCATGGATTGCGTAATATTTCGCGTTATTGGCAAACGCACGATAAAGAGCACAGGAAGTGTCTTTATGAATGATTCATTTATTATAGTTGAGAAGCTTTAACAGAGTGTATACTTATGTTATGTACGCGTGTGGCTTGTTATTTAAAACTACACAATACGAAAGCTTTCTTCGATGTTGTTTAAGATTTAACCTATATCAACTGCGTCCGTAGGATATGTATACAAATGTCGGCAAACTTGGAAGTATACGATTCTTCCATTGATTAAGTTGTTGTGTATACAGGTGATCCATGTGAATAAAGCGACTTGAACATAGTTGTAATGTACATAATATAGCCCTTTATAGTCGCTGTATTTGAAAATTCTGATAAAAAATTTTTTAACGTATATCTGCATTTTTGTTAAAAAAGTATTTGTAACAATGAAAAAACTTATAATTTCGGTAAATTATGATCAGTTAGTTAATAATGTAGGTAATGATTGACCTGGGAGAACTGATTATAATTTTATAGGCCCCATTTCTTTTTTTAAATAAATTAAAGTAATTTATTTCAATTTCAGTTATAACTCTTTTGTGATTTGTATGCTTATTTCAATATTGAACGAAATTGAATTATCATAAACGAATTGTTTTTAAGTTAACATAATTTTATTAGAGTAAACTAGGGGGGGGGGGGCTGTGCCCCCCTGCGTGTCTCGCTGCATTCGTCGCACTACCTTCAACTTTATGTAAAAACTTCCTTTTTACATTATAGGCACGACCGCGCATTTCTCAGCATAACCTTATATTTTCACGCAGAGCAAAAATTGCAAAACTTCGAATACTATAATAAAAATAATTTTTTATTATTATCCACAGTTTTTGTTTCACACTTTTTGTGTAAACCAAACCCTTGTTATACAGTAACTCGTCAGCAATTGATTGTACATGAAAATATTAAATGAGAAAAAGTTTTGTTTTATTATTATCTACAACTTTTGTATTTAATGTATATTTACGCGTTTAAAAGCGTTTTATAGGTGAAAATCGTCCTTTTTTTTCGTTTTTGCTATTTTTTCGCATTTGTGTTGGTAAATATTGCTTGTAGCAAAAAACTCCTAAACAGAAAAAAGGTGTCTTTTAATTAGTTTTATCCGATAGGTCAGTAGATATTAACTTAAAATTAATTTTTCTAGACATTAGGCTTAAAAATTGATTTTTTGAAATATTTCTTTGTGCTCGCATTTTAAAAATTTTTCATCGATCTTTCTCATTTGAGAACCACCAGTTAGGTATAATTATAGGAGTATATTTCCCAAAGCCCGTTTAGATCCATCGAAAATTCACTGAGATAATGAGGTAACTTGATTACATACGAACATACAGACATACATACATTGTGGAAAATGCCTAAAATGGACTCTGTATCGAGGGAAAATCATTTGTATAGCTCAAATTTTATTTATAATAAAGTTAACAAATTCTGCTCTGACAAAATTATAAAGCTCTCCCGAGCAGCGGTCGTGCTCAATAAGGATTTTGACACAAAATAGTTTTATTAATTTTTTATTTATTATTTGTGTATTATTTATTATTTTTGTCAAGTTTTTAATTCTGTCTAAATAACATATTTGATGATGCATCATAAATTAATAAAAAATGTAATACACTTAACTGAATTTCACGGAGCTATTAAATAATCCACAGTTTATTAACTAAAGTGTATTTACTTACATTATTACATACACAATTCCAAAAATACGAATGTTTTCGTAAGAGTAGTAATGCGAAATTTCATTGCTATATTTAATTAAGAAGTGGAAGAGAAATATTAATATTTCGAAAGTAATTACTTAAAGCATTTATATGTATTACACTTTATATTCGCGAGGTAAATAATGAGAAAGTTATTAAAACTATATGTGTACAAATTAATTAAATAATTTTTAATAGAAGTTAAAATAAAGAATAGAAGTGGAAATTCCTGAATATCGTTCGCGTCAGACGATAAGGTAATTCTTGAATCAATATAGTTTAATTATGCAACGAAGACAAAAAAACTACGAACCGTCATGTGTTACGCGTATTTCGTTAAATACTACAGCAATAATCATAGATGAAATTAGATTTTCATAGTTTTTACATAGAATTTAATTTTTTGAATTCTAATTGGTTATTGTATGTCTAAATAGCCAAAATCGAATCTCGAGTCTATGAATTTTTCCTGTTGTAGCTGATCTATGCACGGCTTCTATTGTTCCATGGTTTTGCATACGAATTATAAATTTTTACAAATTTATGCAATATCAATTTTATAAGTATTATAATTAAAAAATGTATGTGGAATATTTAAATTTAAAAAAATACGTGCTAAATTGTGTTATAATTTAACCATTTGCGTATATGTATCACATTTCATTTTAATTGTAATCTTATAAAAATGCACTATAGTTTATTGTCCAAAAGAATAGCTTTTCAAGGTCAAGTATTTTTAACCATGACAGAAATAAACATACTGAAATTTGGTGCATTTGCTTAGGTGATACAGTTTTGCAAATAGTATAAAATATCAGATTTTCGTTGAGTATTTAACATTTATCGAAATTCAGATTATAGGTGTATGTATTTTTTAATATGTATAACAGAAATGTGAAGGCATAAATAATATTTCATAAAACCTAAAAATAAAGTCATAATTTGATAATACTCTAGAAAATTTCTGTATTAATTTATCTTGATAATACAAATAAGTATGCAATACAAAAATTTCTTCTATTCCTAAAAAGTAACAACATCGTCATTAGTTTTATCCAGGAAAAACATTAAACCAACTATATTGTATAGTGTGATGATTATGCTTTCTAAAAACTTATTTTCAGAATTCACAGCTACTGCTAAAATAATTGCGCAATATGACGATTTGGTTAAAATTAATATATATTTTAATTTAAATATCAAACATTTTATAAGATAAACAAATATTACGATTCTAACTTTATTCTTTCTTTGAAAATGTAAAAGTTAAACTAAAATTAAAAAAAAATAAATTGAATATGAAAAATAATTCATTCGAGCTCTATAGAATCTACTAAGTTCCTTGTACTTTATCAAATATTATCTCATGAATCACTTTATCATTGCATATAAAGAAGCTAATAATTTGTTTTAAAAAAATCAAATTTTGAAAAGTTATATTTGATCGATTAGTGACATACTATAAAGTTTAAAAGTTAGAGCGTATGTTTACTGAAAACATCCAATTGAATAGTACAACACGTATAAAGTTTTTACTAACAAATATGAAATATAAAATGCAGCACCTGCATTGAACTACGACAAGTTCGGAACAGCTATAATATCGTAGAATTGAAATATGCATTCAAGAAATGTTTTTATATTTACGATGCATCGCGAAAGCATCTCTGACGTGTTCAAACATCCTCTTCGATAAGAGTAACGAGTTATCGGAAAAAGCTTAGTGGCACACAATCTGCACTTCGCGAATCCCGTCGGTGCCTATAGCGATAAACTAAAAAACGAAATTGATAATGTTGCATTAAAATTTTCTTAATTAATGTCGGTCAAAATTTTATTCTTGGGAGACGAAGAAACGAAATTATTTGAAAAAAAACTTTTGCACTTATGACAGATGTGTTATACTTACTTTATTTTTATTTTAGTTATTCTGGTAGAAAGTTAACGATATTTTTAAAGCAACGTGTTGTCAAATGGAAGCATGTCATATTGAACAAAAAGCAATATTTAACAATAACACAATGTGATATCTATTTAAAAATATACTATGTAGAAGTTAAAATATCATCAACTATCTGATACATAAATGCCAAAAGTTACTTTAAATTGGTAGGTACATAATTATTATCAAACAAAAACAAAATATTTTTCTTAGTTAAGTTAGTTTAATAATAATAGACCATTTATGATTGTAACAATTTCAATATGAAGTTTGGTAATTTTATAAACTTAATGTTAAATTTGGAATTAACATAAAGTTTGAATTACAATCTTATATTAGTAAAACAGGTTAACATTTTAAATATTTATCAGGATGTATTAATTTAAGTTTCAAAACTTATCTCGAAATTCAGTCAAATATTTGTCTTCCTTGACAAAAAATGCAAACTGTTTTGCCCCAAAGACATTGAACTCATTCATCAACTAAGCTTCGTGGGCGCGAAGCTTGCGCAACTACACAAGCTTAAACTTTGAATATTCGCAAGAAGTCGTCACACAGATATTGAAATGAAAAAAAGACGACAGGGGTATGACCTATATATGAAGTCTATAGGCTCAATTGCTCAGCTTTGTTAACAATTACATTGTCCGAATTGTATGGACGCGTGTCGAATTCTAACGCCTATAGATTCGAGTCGTCATCCTATATATGTACCCGGTTTGATTATTATATGAACAATACGCTCTGCAGGGTAAATATAGCTGTAAATGAAGAATTAAAGTTGCTTGTCTACTAGCTCAGTTATTTTTATACCGACAGCCCTTTCTGCAGTCTATGAAATGGTTGAGAAAGTAGTTGCATTTCTTGTATAATTGGCCTCGTTTGCTTTTCAAATGCTCCTGTAATAGATCTTAATTGGATTAGAATGATACGTTCATACGTTATATAGTTCTTGAAAATTGCAATTGAATTAAAGTAAGCTGAAAAATAATGTTAAACTATATAACTATAACGAAATTTTCAAATTTATTCAAACATTTTGTAAATATTTATTACTGTAAAAGTAGTTAATCAAAAAAAAAAGTTTGCTAGAGGAAATTACCATAATTTGGCTCAACTTAAGGATACACTTTTAAATTTTATAAAATGTTATAAAAAGATTATTATAAAAATCGTTGATAAAAAAACAGCAACTTATATATGCACGGAGAACAATGATGTAGAAAAATTGATTACTTCTTTATATTAGCCAGGGGAACACACTCAAATTCTCATGAAAATAACTACCATAAATAGTAAAAATTGCTATTTATATTGTAAAAATTATATAGTAGCAATTTTTATTAATATATTCTTTATTAATTTTTAAGTGAAAATGAGTTTGTCCCTCCGCTACTATAAAGAATAGTATAATTTTTTAATTGTTTCCTTTATATCGACAAATCACTTCCTTTTTTAAAAACGCGCAAAACATCCAACATTTTCGATCGCACATTCGTGTTGCAAACACCTGCATACCCGACCCTTATACTGCATCTATATACCAATCCACGCTGTCACCTAAACCTTCTATATTTGAAAACAAAGCTCGTACTTATCCCTCACATGCCATCGAAAATTCCTCTTCACGTCCCTATCACTCACTCGCGGAATTCAGCGCGAACCCGTAAATCACGGAGTATACGCAAACCATCGTCGCACCATCTCCAACTCCTCCTCCCTCATATGTATATATATGCTTGTATGCCCTCGACGGTAGCGCGCACTTTCGTAAGAGGCTCTTTAAAAATAAGTATATATACACGCAGACTCTCACACACAATCCCTCTCTCATCGTTCTCCCTCGCGTCGTCATCGAGCGAGGAACGCGCGCGGCGGCTTCCTCTTATGAGAGTAGCTCTATACTAGTTCGACTTTCACGCGCGCGCATCACGCATCATATACATACATCATGTGGCCCCGGTACACGTGGAGGGACAGAGACAGAGTAATACACCCTTATTGCATTAACTGCTATATATGCATGTACATATAATGCATCAAACTCGTCGGAGCGCGCGCGTTGACAGTAGTTCGCGCGCTTCGCTGAAGGATAGATTAATATATAATAATACAAATGGAAGAAGAACCGGCGCAGGTTGTCCAAGTTAACGCCGACGACGGTGACGACAAGGTCAAGGTTTTTAGGGCGCCCGGATACGTGTAGTGTAGATCTTGAAAAAACACCGAAAAGTTCAACGTTTTTGTACGTGCGCGCGCGCGTAGTGCGCGTTTATAGTGAAAAGAAACATGCGGATCCGTTTCTGGAGCGATGATTCAGATTGGCGCAAGTTTTATAAGTGTATATCAGTGTCGCAAGAGAGACCCGCGCGCGCGGTGGAATTCGATCGGGATTACGGGGCGAGTAAGCTTATAGCGATATACCGGCTGAAGAAATGCATTATTAATCTTTTCATTGTTATTTGGCAGAGGGAGATTACCACGCGCGCGCGAATTTACTACCTGTGTTTTTGCATTCTAAGCGAGGGAGAACTATAAGCTTTTTATGGGGCCCACCAAGGTTGAGCTTTAGCGCGCTTAATCACGCAGTTGAATTTCGTATTGTTGTAAGGTATAAATAGCGTAGTGGATTTCAACAGCAGAGGTCTCGGATTGGAAGAAAAAAAAACACAAAAGTTTGCATACGCATGCCGATGGTATTATAACGATTGGTGATTTTAATTGACGATCGTTGTAGGCTGCTTCTCGATGAAATCAAACCGGTAGAGTAAATATATGGTTAAAGGATGCGGCGTGTCGTGAAATTCGTTTAGTTTAAAATTAGTGCTGCGATCGTATAGGTTTGCGACGCTTGTAATTGCATAAGTAGCTTAGATTCAATTGTGCTAATGCGACGAGTAAAAAAGATTATGACTTAAAGGAGAATCGATGCTTTATGTAATGCATCTCTGTCGGTAATAAATCAAGGGAAAACCTGTTTCGAGCGAAGTATACCCGAATTGAGATACGATTAGATTGAGAGTATAAGTAGTACAATGAAAATTTACATATTTAATTGCTGTTCGTTTGCGAAAGAATTGTTGATGTCTCTTATTTTCTGAAAAAAAAAAATAAAAATTAGTTATGATCTGCGGAAATTTTCGATACGAATAAATACCCGTATGGAAAATACAAACGTAGAAAATCGTAAGAAACCGTAGAAAAATGTAGAAAACCGTTCCAATTCGGACATATTTCGTACGTTTTTGTACGGTTTCTTACCTTTTTCTGCGGTTTTCGGTTATCTACGATTTTCTACGATTGATAAAATTCTTCGATTGGTACCTAAAAATTAAAACGTATGAAAACGTAAGAAAATGTACGAAAAAATACGAAAATATAGGATAACGTATGAAAACATACATTTCCGTAAGTTTTAATGAATATTACAGTTTTGTACATTTTATTACGATTCGTAAATTTTTTTATATATAACAAATTTTTCATGTCAAAGTAGTAAATGTAGAAAACTGTACAAAACTGTACGAAACCGTACGAACGATTTTCTACAGTTTTGTATTCTTTTCTACGGTTCTATACGATTTTGTACGGTTTCCTACGGTTTCTTACGATTTCCTACATTTGTTTTTTTCCACGGGTAATTACACGAAAATTCTTGTCGTATTCTTTAAAATTAACTAAGTATATGGAAAAAAAGTACAGTTCTCTTATAGCATCAGCTTTTCTCCCTGTCAAATAACTACTTGACGCGCCGCGCGCACAATGTGTATTAATAGAAAATAATTTTCTCTACATACATATACTCGCACACTATAAACATTAAACTGTAAGAACATATATAGTGTACACACAATTCCTCCAGAACCGACGATCCAATGTCACCTCGACATTTTCGCAATTATTGCGTATGACCTTCCCCGCCTACGTTACAACTACATAACTACCCATATACATATTTAAACCGGCGAGCAAACTTTTTTTTTGTACTACTTCGTATTATTCTGTACCTCCCTGTGTATGCAAAATCAATCTAATCGATAATTCCTTTTGTTATATAGGACTTTCAGAAGACGCTACCGGACGGCGAGACAACTGTTCAGCGTTTGATTTATGCGCTTCACACGACGCGTGTTGGCTTCAAGCGGCTGCCGGGATTTGATCCGAACATTGACAACACGGAGTATTACCGAGAACAGCAAAATCTCGACTGCGATGAAGTCTATCCTCGCATTTACATCGGAGATGGGTATGCTTGAAACGTTATTTGTGAAACGGAAAAAATATTTTTTTATGCTTTGTTTTTAAAAGTTATTGCGAGTTGATGTTTAGGCAAGTTTTAACGAAGAAAACTATTTTTGGTTTTAACTGTACCTTTACCAATATATTCTATAAAAGAATATTACGCACTAATTTTCTAAATTTATTTTTATAAGTACTGATATAATAATATATAAATATTATTTTTCTAATGTTATTATGAGAAATAAATGAGTTATTTATTCTGCACTATTTAATTTTTCATGCAATCACTTATGAACTATACTTTCATTGTACAGTATTACTGCCAGAGACAAAAAGTACCTTAAGAAGATAAGAATCACTCACGTTCTCAATGCAGCTGAGGGAAAGAGATTTGGAATGGTAAACACAAACAGCAATTACTACAAAGACATGGATATAAAGTATCTTGGTTTCCGCATGCTCGATTTGCCAAGTACAGACATCAGCCAATACTTTTATGCCGCAGCGTCTTTTATCGAGGATGCAGTTAGCTCCGGGGGTAAGTGACAATATTGAGTGTTTGTCAAAAGCTTTACAAACTTAATTTCATAAATATGTAATAATAAAATTTGATAAAATTAATATTTACTATGTATACAATGTACTATTGTTCCAGGTCGAGTCTTCGTCCACTGTGTTCAGGGCGTCTCGCGCAGTGCAACCTGTGTCATCGCGTATCTGATGATCAAGAAAGGTATGCTGGCCGCGGATGCCATTCGCACAGTGCGCCTGAGCCGAGACATTCATCCAAATGAGGGTTTTCTCACTCAACTTGCTCGACTTGATAATCAATTGCGCAGACAACGTTTGTAAGGAAAAAAAAATGAAAAAGGAAAGAGCGCGATGTGAACGTGTGATCTTGCTACGAGGCCCTGGGAGACGTTGTTGATTCACTTTTTTTCAAATATATATTTTCGTATGAATGCAGAGTATTATTAATTATTGTTGCTGCTTGAATAACAATTAATCGATTGTAGCTCGATCACTCTCGATAGTTTCGATCTTGAGAATCGTGTTGAGCATGATTTCTTCGAGCATTATGGCGTAGCACTTTTATTTTTCGACGCTGTTACATTAATTTATTAAAAAGTATTAATAAGCTTTATCTTACTATATTTATTATTCTATTATTTTATTACTGTCAACAAATATTGTATCTTTATCATTTGCGCTGTTGCACTTTATTAGTTAGAAAAAAAAATATTTTTTGCTCTTATTTTATAATTTTCTGAAAAATGTACAAAGAATAAAGAATTTGATACACTAAAAAGTGAAGCGTATTTATTTAAAATTATCACCATTTTAACGATCGTAGAGGTTGAAGTAATAATAAATTAACAACCAAAAATTGATGGAAAAACCATTTATTTTACAAATTTTTACTTCTTAGCTTTCTTCTCTACAACTTTGGGGGCTTTTGACACGTCATCAGGGTTTTCTGCGGCATCCTTGATGCGCTTAGCTCTGATACCGACCAGCCTGGCGTCGGCTCTCGCCTTGCGTAGCGTGATGTACGCATTGAACGTCTTCTCCTCTTCGGTGATGACGCGGGCCTTGGCCTTGGCTGGCGCCTGGTGAAGTCCGTGTGGCATGACCTCACCCTTCAATTGCGAGGCGACCTTGCATTCCTCGGCGGTGGCTTCACCCTTCTTGATCTAAAATAAAATAATTTTTGTTTATAAATATGTTTTGAAATATTAATTTTCAAAAAGTCGAATATGTTATCTTCAAACTCTAAGTGCTATAAAAATTTGGAGCAAACAGAAGTTTCATCTATGTAATGTTAAGATTTTTTATAATAATTTGAAGAATATAGAAATTAAATAATGCATTTTTAGATTTTTTTTAACATTAAAATTATCAGTTTTATTTTTTAATCAGCTATAAATAAATGTTAACTTTAATTTTATGTTTGTAGTTTATGATATTTCAGAAATAATAATTAGAGAATGTCTTATTAAGAACACTACTTTTTGTAAATGTAGTAATAGTTTTTAAAGATATTTAGTAAAATTTAATTTTTGAGCAATATTAGATTTTTTCATACATTACTTAGTTGAAGTAAAATATTTTGAAAAGTTTTTAAAAAATTCTGGATTTATATGTTTCAATTAAATATGAATTTAACATGTGTTAATGATAGTGTACTAAATGAATAACTATTGCATTCTATAAAAAAGGTTAAGTAAGTTTAATGAAAAATGAACAAAAATTACTGAGAACATCAAATAAACTATTATTTTTACATAATTTAGTAATTATTGACACATGTGATTAATAAATCATTTAAGAATATTAAAGTAACATTAAATAAAATCACTTATTTAATAGTAACAATATAATATTGTTATATGCGAATGTTAGTATATAATTTTTTTTATAATAAATTATGATTATTTTTAAAATCATCAAAGTAGATTCTCAGCCAATTTTTCTAGTTTAAATTACAATGACGAGAATTTTGGAGAAAATTATGAAAAATTTTGATTTAATAACATAAGTATAATAAAAATAATCTTACCTTCTTCTCATTCAATGGGAAGAGTATCAATTTAGCTCTATATTCTTTGAGCCGCTGAGTGTTTATCTGCAGAGATTCTACGGATTTCGACCGCCTCCTGGGGTCAACGGCAATCCCAATCGTTTTGGCGAATTTCTTCGACAAACCACTCGCTTTGATTTCATCGAGGCTGAATCCTTTGCCTGCCCTAACTTTAGCATGGTAACGGAATGTGGGGCAGTGTACAACTGGCCTCAGAAGGTTGACGGGTCTATAATATTAAATGGATGGTAATTAAAAATTGTAATACATTTATCAAATTTTAACACAAAGTTACAGAAGATAAAAAAAGGAATTGGAGTACTATAGATAACTAAACGTACCTTGGAGCAACAGCACGGGCCTTCTTGACGCGGTTCGTCTTCCTGCGGAATTTGCGGGCAGGTTGGTTGAACCAGGTCTTCACAAAGCGCTGCCAGTCTTTGTGGAAGTGCCCATTAGGGATCATATTATTCCGCTTACCCATTTTTGAGCTGCCACAAAAGAAAAATACAAAACTTTATTAATAACTCTGTTTGGAGGTTAGGTCACATTGCTTATCATACGCGCACTGTCACAACTCTTTTTTCAATAAATTACACTTTTGGATCCCGAACACTAGCACCAACAAATCGATTTTACGTATCAATATACATATCAATATACATAAACCGAAATAAATTGATTAATCCTCCTCTCAACAAAATGTAAATATGTTATCATAACCTATGTGATACACGTCACTTCAACTATCCGCTAAAGACAATATTTTCGACAAATTTCCAAAAATACGATTATGTCGGGAAAGCAAAATTGTCGAATAACGTTATCACGTTAATTCGACGGAAAAAACATCGCGATGACAGTGATTATTAAGGATCCGATTTTAGAAAAGCCTTCTTACCAGCTTCTCTTAGCCTTGCGAACCGGAAAAAGAGAGTTCGTTGTCGACCGTGCGGTGAACAAGTACAGAAGCTCAAGCGACCTACTGGTCCTACTACGTGATTCATATCTTCTCGTTTTTTGAATCAATTGAAGTGGAGGCGCTTATTTAAATATAATGTTTTATTAATTAATCACCTTAAATATGTAGTAGTTTTTTTAATGATATATATTTTTAAGTTCGAAGAATTTGATCAAATTATTTTTTAACTGTTCTTTTTCTGTATGCTTAAAAAAATAATATTTTCATGAAAACTTTGATTAATAGCTACTCAGTATTTATCATTAATGAAGATAGATTATTAATTGAGATTCTTCTTGAAATTGTTCAAGTTGTTTCCTAATGTTTTCTACCAATCAAAAGAATTTTTAACTATTTTATAAATTTAATACGTTTTTATTTATTTAATAATCGTTAAACAAACGAAAAGGTTTTCAAACTAGTGTATTTATTAATATAATAATTATACTTTGGATAGTGCATAAATAACTATTATTAATTTCTTAGTATAATGGTATGCAAAAAGATTTGCACTTATAAAATAAAAATGTTTAATCTTTTACAGTCCATGACTAGCGTAGTACAATAAATATATGTCTGCTTTCGCTAGCCACTTTCCAAAACATTGACGCGGAAAAAGCAGTTTTTTCTTTATTTAAAACATATTGATTCTCTATTTCAACGATGACTTACAGTTTGTTATCTACTTTTAAATACTTTTTGAGGAATAATAATAAAATTCAAAAACATATTTTTTCAAGATATGCCTCTACCGGGTTAGGACTTTGGGTAAGGTTACGTTTTTGCAATTTCAAAACAATCAAATATAATGATAAATTTATTCATTAATTACATATTTATAACACAATTGATCAATACTTTATGTTCATTAGGATGAAACTTTAACAACTGACAAAAAACATGAAATAGAAAAATATTGGAAAGATAAAATCCATAAAGTTGACAGTTCATTAAAGTACAAACCAAAATTTTATGTTTTGTCAATGTTTCCATATCCTTCTGGATCTCTTCACATGGGACATGTACGAGTTTACAGCATAAGTGATTCAGTTGCTCGATTTTATAGAATGAAAGGTGAGCAAGTTCTATAAATTGAATTTAAGCTAATCCACAATAATTGAAGATATGCTTATAAAAAATCAATTAAATTTAGTAGGTTTTATAAACACTGAATAGTAAATTTTGATATATTTTGCAATAATGTCGAAAGATAGTTTTATATTTATAAAAATTAATTTTTCTAAAATTATTTTAGGAAAAAATGTTATTCATCCAATGGGATGGGATGCGTTTGGGTTGCCAGCTGAAAATGCTGCTATAGAGAAACAAATTGATCCTGCTGAATGGACAAAACAAAATATTGAAAATATGCGTGAACAATTGGCTAAACTAGGTTGTACATTTGATACTGAAAGAGAATTTGCTACTTGTAATCCAGATTATTATAAATGGACCCAAGAGCTATTCTTAAAATTGTATGAAAATGGACTACTTTATCAAAAAGAAACTTTCGTGAATTGGGATCCTGTAGATAAAACTGTACTTGCTGATGAGCAAGTTGATGAAAATAATAGATCTTGGCGATCAGGTGCTATAGTTGAAAAAAAATTACTCAAGCAATGGTTTGTAAGGACTACAACCTTTGCTAAGTATGTACTAAATAATATTAAACAATAATTATAAAAATGAATGAATTTAATTTTTAATTGACTTTTCAGATCTTTATTAGATGGCTTAAAAGATCCAATATTAAAAGAATGGAAAGATATTATAAAATTACAACAAAACTGGATTGGTGAATGTACAGGAACAAATCTTGATTTCGAACTGATTTCTGATATTGCTGGATACCCAAAATCTGTAACATTATGGACTGATAAACCTGAATTTATAGAAAATGCAAGGTTTCTTGCCATATCCAACAATAATATTCTAGCGAAAGTTGAGAAAACTGAATCTCAAAATTCTATAAGAAAATTAAATGCTACAGTTGTGAATCCATTCACAAATGAAATGCTGCCAATCTATGTTACTGATAAAGGTAGAGTAATTAAAAAATAAATCATCTTTCAAAATCTAAATATATTAAAGATTCTTTTCTTTATTACTATTATAATGTCATAATTTTTACATGAATTTTTATTTAATTATAGCCAGATTTAAACTAAATTATTATTTTTCAGAAATTTTACCTTATGCAGATGCTAGAGATGATTATCTAGGCATTCCTTTATCTGAAGCTGATATTGCATTTTGTGAAGCCAATGGAATCATGTATGAAGCCCCTCCTGTTTATTCAACTCAAGAATTAGAAGAAAAACGGTTTGATGTGCTTCAAATAGCAAAAGAAAAAAAAATTGGAGGATACTTAGTAAGTTCAAGACTGAGAGACTGGTTAATATCCCGACAGAGATATTGGGGCACACCAATTCCAATTATTCATTGTGAAAAATGTGGTCCTCAACCAGTACCTAGGAATCAACTTCCTATTGTACTTCCAACTTTAAAAAGATCTGCAGAAAGTCAAAGTTTAACTTTGAAAAATGCTGAAGATTGGATCAAAACATCATGTCCTCAATGTAAAGGTCCAGCATCTAGAGAGACTGACACCATGGACACATTTGTTGACAGTTCATGGTATTTTATGAGATATATTGATCCAAAGAATCAAGAAGAAATGTTCTCAAAAGATAAGGCTTTTCGCTATTTACCTGTTGATCTATACATTGGTGGAAAAGAACATGGTATGTCCCAAATATTTTATTATAAAAATATTCTAAAATATTATTTATATTTAATTCAGTACGTAATTGTTAAAACGAATTTTGTAGCTGTATTGCATCTCTATTATGCCCGATTCGTGAATCATTTCTTACATCATTTGGGATTGGTACCAACAAGAGAACCATTCCAACAACTATTGGTTCAAGGAATGGTAATGGGACAATCTTATAGTACAAAAGAAGGCAAATACCTCAAGCCAACGGAAGTTTTACTTACAGATGATGGATATGTAGAAAAGATAAATCATCAACCTGTTGTTACAGCATGGGAAAAAATGTCAAAATCTAAACATAACGGCGTTGATCCATCAGAAATGTTTTCAGAATATAGTACAGATACCATTAGATTGTTAATATTGGCTGATGTTGCACCAACTTCTCATAGAAATTGGTCTCGAGATAGTGAGTTATTTTTCTTCTCATTATAGATAAATGATAAGTAACGTAATTTTTTCATGTTGTAATTATTTGTTTTATTTATTTAATCAGTATAAATAAAAAAAATATCTTAAGGAGATTTTTAGTTCTATTTTTGCATAAATTATTTATTTTTTAAACATGTAGAGAATTTTACTAAAACAATCCATTATTGCATTGTAGCTTTTCCGGGTATCATAAGCTGGCAACATCGTCTCTGGCAAACAATCAGCGAATTCATTCAAGCCCGGCGTATGCTCACGCCCGAGGACCTGGAGAACCGACCTAAAGACGACAAGTTCATAAAAGAGGATGACTACATGTTTGATAGTCGCAACTACTACGTGCACGGTGTTACATTTAACATTACAGGTTCACAGCAACTGAGCGTTGCCATCTCAAAGATGCAAGGTCTGACCAATAGTCTCCGTAAATCGTCGCCTTCATGTGTCGCTCGAAGCCGAGAATACGAGCGCGCCCTCGCCGTGCAGATCATTATGCTGGCACCGCTTGCGCCGCACTTTGCCTCGGAATTATGGTCGGGATTCTGCTCGGCGCCTCATCGACTCTGCGACGACGGTGAAATTGATTGGGAGCGTGACGTACTCGAGCAGACTTGGCCCGAGGTCGATATGGAGTACAAGCTAAAGGTTCGCGTGCGGGTAAGTCATTCGATGCGTTTTCTTACAGTATAAGTTTGTTTTGCTTATGTTTATAAAGTAAAATTGAAATTAGAAGAAATTAAGAAATTCAATTAAGAAACTTCAAAATTTATACGTATTTATTGTAGCATTGTAAATTACATTTTAGTACAGATTAATTTTCACAATTATCTTTCTATCCTCTTGTAGGTAAATAGTAAGGATTTGCTGACGTTACGCATCGCTCGTCGGCAGTTGGATACCATGAATCAAGATGATGTATTGGAATTAGTCACGAAGGAACCCAAATTTCAAAAGTATATGCGAGATAGAAAGATCACCAGAATTAATTTTCAGTCAGAGATAGGCTGTGGAGCAAATATATCAATTGGTACTAAGAAAAACACTGTTGAAAAAGTCAAAGAAGAAGCGCTTTAAATGTCTTGTTTTATTTACGTTAGAAAATTAAGTTTTTAAATAATTTTAAGTTGTATATATGTAAATAAATAATTTATCTACTTAAAAAATTACTTAGACTACTTACTCAACTTCAATTTCTCCATTATATCCATTATGAGGAATTGACTTCAGAATCTTTACGTAATGTTCAGGGAGTTGATGGTCTTGTGCTCCTGTTAATATAGTATTACTACAAAAAAATACGGAATGTTTTGAAAAAAATAAAGATTAAAGTTATTGTTACCGATAAAATAAATATAACTTACAGATAAACAAAAGAAGGTTGCCTTTCTATTGGTAAAGATTCTAGTTCGAAATATTTTTCTGGCAACTTGCAAGCTTGATAAACTTTACACTCTAAATTCTCTCCAATATCAGTTTCAATAGTTACTCTTTTAGAGAAATAAATATTATCATTCACTCCTTCTTGATTATCCAAACTCGCTTCACTACTTCTGTCGATTTGCCACACGACGCCCCAAACTTCGGATCCTGAATCGGGCACAATTGTCACCGTACAGCCTTGCCATCGTTTCGTGAACCGATTAAAATCAATTCGGTATTCCTTATTTTCAATAACAAAATATCAATTTTAAGTTAGTTGAGATGTAATTAGCCAATAGAGTATGGTTTTACCTTTAACTTTCCTATACATTTCTGAACTGCTGAAGGATTATTGTAATGAATCCGTTTCGTAAACATATTACTGCCGTAAGCAAAGTAGAAAAAGGTTTCCGGCATGATTAATAATTTTCTTTTTCACGAACTCTATATAATTTATAACACAATATTTTTCCAAATAAAAAAAAACAAAAATAGATAATTCTGCGGTTTGATCAAATGATTATTTTTATTAAAAACACGTAGTATTTTATAGTATTTAAATATAATCTACTTACAATTTGTTACTGTATATACATTTCAATAATATTACAAAAAAAGTATTGATGATATATATTTAATTATTATTATATCATACAATAAACTTTGATAGTTTATGTAAAAAAAAAAGTTTGATGATTTAATAAAATTTTTAAAACCCAACAGTAACCAACTATTTGTGTTGCATGAACTACTGCATATGCAACTCAAATAACTTGATGACAAAGTAATAATAATGATAAGATTCATCTGTCCTCAATAAGAGCCGATTATTTATATTTATAGCCATATATTCATGCATTCGTCATACTTATAATTATAATTTCAAATTATCACAGTATTATTGTTTTGCAAAAAATTTATGCACTAGTTTTTTTATGAAATATTCAATACTAAAAATTTATAAATGGTTTTTATTCATTATTATCTTAATAAATCACAATAAATACAATAGATTAAGCAATCACTTCAAATTAGATATTTTATTCTGAATTTTTGAAGGAATTTAAAGCTATATTGTATGTATAATACATTGTTTACTAATAATATTTAAAATAGCTTTTTGGTAAAAAAAATGATAACACTAATATATATATTACTAAAAAATAAAAATTTATTATGAGCTGTAACTATTTATATCACAATGGTAAACTTTTATATGTATACACCATGGCTTAATAATAAATTTGTTATAAAATAACAATTCTGTTACTTTTTCAGTTTTGTGTAAATAAAATATTGAAGAATAAATTTCTTTACAATTTGTAATGGTCAATATAATAACAAATCCTGTACAGTTAAATCTTCAATTATACATATATTCCAGGCTGCAAAGACATAAAAATTATTATAAATGTACATTTTGACAATTTAATAGATGTACATTTTTTAAATAATTTGAAGCTTTTAGAGAATTAATATTATAATACTCACTATTTCTACTTCACCAGTATATCCATTATGACGAAAGGATTCAAGAAATTCTATGTAGCTGCTTGGAATTTTAAATTCCTTTGCTCCCCTTATCATTGTATCCCTGAAATGATGAACTCAATTTTATTTTAAATAACACATTCTTACATAGCAATACTTATACAATAAAAAAAATTTGTTAGATTTTAGATAATTATATTTCAAAGATAGATGTACCATTTTGGAATTATTATAAAATAAATTTATTTTATTCAATAAATCAATATTCTTTTTTACTCACAAATAAACAAAAGATGGTTGTCTTTCAGGCGGTAGAAGATTTGGTTCAACATATTTATCTGGTAATTTGCATTGCTGATAAACTCTGCATTCTATATCTTTCTCTACTGAAGTATTAACAGTTATATTTTTAGCAAAATACCAATTGACATTTACTCCTTCTTGGTCATCTAAATGAGGCATATCTTTCATGTCTATCTCCCAAACAACTCCCCAAACTTCAGACCCAACATCAGGAACAATAGTGGAAGCACAACCATGCCAACGTGGTGAATATTTAATAAAATCAAGTCGATGATCCTATTTGAGACAAAAGTAAAAAAGTTTAATTTTTCTGTATTGTAGATTTTTTTTTAACAAAATAAGGAGATATTGCGATCAAAGAATAAACTGTTTACCTTAAGTTTACCTATATATTTTTGTACCGCAGTAGGATTATTAATATGGATTCTTTTTGTTAGCATGTTGCTTCCATAAGCAAAGTAAAAAAATGTTTTTGACATATTTTGTGGCGTTTCATTCAAGTTTGTGATCTGAAAATACAATTGATTATTTAGTTTTTGAAAGTTTTTGAAAATTTAAATGAAATAGCAAAGTAACAAAAGTTTTTAATCTAAGTACGTATGTATTATTAAAAAAATAAGAAATTTTTTAATGATTCTAATAATTATAATTTATAAAAATATTAATTTTAGTTCTCACTTGGCATAATATGAAGAAAAATAAAAAATATTTTATGAATTCCATTATTATTTTAAGTAGTTAACTTTAATTTACTTTAAAATTTTGACTATGTATATTTATAAGCGTATATAGTGAAATTTATATCAAAGAATAGAGTAAACAATTGAATATTTTAAAACAAATAATTAACTTAATATAATTTGTCAATTATTTAACAATACTGATACTTATTAATAGGTAAATCACTATTATAATACATATTTATAAGAAGAAAATCAATGTTTGAATTAAATGTGACTCAATGAGTACAGATGAACATTAATTAATTTTAATGAGGTTTTTTATTGATTATTATTAAATTGTGTTTCATAATTAACAAGTATACATAAATTAATATCTTATATTAAGTTATTTATGATTTATTAACAAAATTTTTGAAGCGAATGCAGATAAAATTATGTATGAACTTTAAAAAAATAATTGCGACTACTAATAAACGACAAAATCAATAGTACTAATATTAGTAAAAAATAAACATTTAATACGTACTTATGCAGTATAAAAATTACAATTTTTAATTATATACATTCAAAAATACAACTAAAAGAACGTCCGATATAAAAACTTCAAATCAAAACGTTTTATCTTCATAAAATCATATCATAAAAATTGTTAAAATTAGTAAAAAAAGTACGCGATAACAGAGTAAGTAGTCCTATAAACTCCAACAAGCTTCATCATCGCGACATAAAAGTCAACGTACACCTATATATCAACTCTCCCCGCTGCCCGCTCCCCACGTGCGGACGTGCAACGCAACGCACGCAGCATGCAACAGCTGTTCGCCGGCCAATCAGTGCGCCGTAAAAATACCCCGCGAAAAACTGCCGCAGCGCCGCCCCTGCATGCCTGCATAGTGTGTATACTGTCACAGTATTACTGTGTGTATTTGGGCAGTCAGTTTAGAGTTTGGACTGTAAAGTATAAGTTCCGGCCGGAGCGGGGGTATATCTGATGTGCTTCGCACGTTCGCGCGTGTTTGTTGTTATCGTGTGTTACGAGTACGAGGAATAAGTACTCGTGAAGAAGTTGATGATGGCCCAGAATCGTTAGCAAAGAGGTGAAACCATGGCACTGGAGGCACTTTTGCCTTCGGAAGTAGCCCGACTTATCTATGGTGAGTTCGCGGTAAAAAGAAAGAAACGCGATGATGCTAACCTGCGTGAGCGCGCCAAGAGTGGCTTTCACCCTCCACAAGAGGGTTTTCACACCTGCCTATGACATTTTGGGGCTTGGTTTCGATTTTAGCTTGTTCGTATAGAAGTTTTCGAACAAATTGTGTGGTTAAGGGGGTTACTTAGAAAAGCGATGTTTTTTTATTACAAGCTTTTGGTTCTGGGTATTGAACCTTAATTAGGATCTTATTTTTGATGCAGGGGAAAAGCATTGTTACAATCCTTTTAGTAACTAACTAAAGTAACTGCATCATTTTATTTTTATTAAATTTTAGTCCTACATTGCTCAATACTTTCTATTCAATTTTAATTAAAACAATTATGTCTTTTCTTTGCAACACACAGGTTACCTTCTGGATGAGAAATGTATAGAAACAGCAAAGTTGTTTCTCAATGAATCTCCAAATTTAGAAGAATGCCGTGTTGTTTTATCACATGGCAGAAATTTTACAACTCGTGTTTGTGGATATACTCTATTAGATGTTTTAGAAAAATTTTGCCTCCTGAGCTCTATCTGTATGTAATTTAATTGTGTAATATAATTTTTTAGTAATGATGAAAACATCATGTATAATATAAATTCTTGTTCACAGTACACGAGAAAGTGGGAAAGTTTAACAACTCAGATAAACTGAAACATTGTGGCGATATAATTGGTCAAATTAAAATTCTTTTAGAAGAATATGAATATAATGGTCAAAAAAATGCCAATACCAATACTTTTTCTCAGGTATTTAAAATAAATTTAAACAAATATATCCAAATACAATGAAATGTCTAATACAAAATATGTTACATAAATATTATAGGATCCATGTATCAATCCAATTGAATCTCCTGGAAAATATCATAAGAGAGATGACTTAGTTAAAGATAATACTAAAATTAAATCATCAGCAAAAATTTATAATGAAGAATATAAATCACAGCTCCCAAGTAACAAGAATCAGGGTAATTATTTCTTTATTGTACTATTGTAATTAAAATTTAATAATAAATACATTTACATTTTTATTTTTATGTATTTTTTAATATTTTTTCTACTTTTTAGTTCAAAGCAATAGAGAATTGGAAGCTACGCTTTTGCAAAATCTGCCAGGATACGTTAATAGTTGGCAAACTAAAAATTCTGATGTAAACAAAACAAAATCTCCAAATAAATCAAGGATAGTCTTACAAACAGATAATATTCTACAAAGTGAAGTTATCAACACAAATTTTAATTTACAAAAAGCAGGAAATGAAACTGAAAGTTTACCTAAACAAAAAACAAATGGTTTAAATAAAGACATTTTCATTCCCACTGTAGAGAAAAATTTAAAGAAATATAAAAATTCTGAAGTGCAAACTTCTGAATCAGAATTACACAATGTCTTAGACAAAAGTGTTATTACTGATACTGCAAAACAATTAAAAAGTTACAGGAGTACTGAAGTACAAACTTCTGACATTGGATCTCCTTGTTCAGAACTATCAACAGCTGATGAATGCATTGAACTTCTAGGTGTATGTATATAATTTTCAATCACTAGAATTTTATAAATTGAATGTTTTGTAATATTTTTGGTTTAAAAATGTTTTCCAATTAATATTATTTCTACTTGTTTATTTTAGGGCTTGACAGTTGAAATGATTCATAGAACAGAAATACATGAAAAAATAGCTGAGAATATTAACAAAATTTGGGATCCAATAAAATCAAATTCAGAAGAGAAACCCTTTGAAGGAGCCAAAGAACAATCTAATAAATCATTTCTATTAGCTTTTGATAAAGCTGTTCAATTAGCATTGAACAAAACTGAAAATGACCCAGATTTTTTAGACATTTTAAATGAAAATCTGTTACCAAGTGGAGAAGTTTCAAGTACAGAAGATGAAGGAGATATAAATACTTCAGTGTAAGAGAATAAAGATATCATTAACATATTAATTAGTATACAAAACATTCATAAAATTTTTGTATTATTTTTAGTAGTGATGATAATTTGCAAAAAGAAATTAATGTTAATTTAGAATGTAAAACTTCTGAGAATAATGCTGAAATAATAACAGCATCATCAGAAAATAATAAGGACATGTTCAAAGTTGTAGAAGTGGAAAATAATAAAGCATCACTTCCAAATCATATGGAAAATGAAAATGTTATTGAACCAGAAATTGTTAAACAAAATGGCACAGCAGAAAATCCTAATAATTTTGTTAAATCAAAAATAGTTGAAGTGAAAAATAATCCCACAGAACAATTTAAAATTCCAGTGAGTCATGAACAAAATTCAGAAAATACAAAGAATTTATTAAATACTCTGGAATCTCCAATCCTACAACAAAAGTCAGCACATAAAACAGATAATTTTTTTAATCAAAATAACACAATAACATCAACTCCCCTTAAAACTGCAGTACAAAATATTGATACATGTGATTGGTTTTCTACTCAAGATTTAGTTATATCAAATGTTTGTCATAAAGAAGGTACTATATATATTCTATATTTAATTATAATAAAATATATACTCATTCATGCAATTGTTATACACTGTAAATTTAATATAACTTTTATTTTATAGGTATTTACACTGCGTGTGAAACAACTTCAGCCACTCATTTATCTCCTATTATTTCTTTAGGTATGTATGTTGTACTAGTTTAATAATATAATATCAATTTTAAAGACAAAATTCAGCTAAAATTATTATTAAATATTTTAGATACAAGCACAGTTGCAGAGAAGGCAACGACTATAAATTACTCAACAACAAGTGCACCTAAAGGTTGAACATTTTTATTTTATATTTCTTTTTATTTTTATTTTCATTAAAAACTAATTAATATTTTTATTTTAGATCAAACTTTGCATACGCCTGATATTGTATTTCCATCACGTACGGGTCTTTCAGTGAATGCAGCTTCAGTATTTACGAAAAATCTTGCACCAAAAAATAAAACATCAGGACTACAAAAAAGTTTAGATGTAACAAATATACCGAATACCCAAGTTTCTCAAAAGTCAAATGAAAACTTGGAAAATGTATCACAACTCTTAAAAGATAATGAATACAATAAGTATTTCAATATAGATTCTATTATGTTGTATGGCATAGACACTAATATAAATACAATACCAGCTGCTATGACAGTACCTGAAATTGAAGTGGATGATTCATTAACTTTTACTGGTACTGGTCTTTCTCCATTTATAAAAGTAATCAAGAAGTCAGATGAATCTGATGCTATAAATCAACAAAATAATAAAAAAGTTATACCAATGGTATGCAGCATAGAAGATGGTAAAGCTGGTAATACCATTGATGCAAATAATGAAGAAATGAAAATCACTTCAATGCCTGAAGTTTGGTAAGTAAACTATGTAAGTCATAATATTTGAGTAAACTTTTCTTGTAAAACTAATACATTATTTTTCTTTTTTTTAGTAATAGAAATATCATTACGAAAAATACACCAGAAGCTTTGCTTGAAGATCGTTCAAAGAATAATCGTCTAAGTCTTTCTACACCGAAAAGTCCGAATTATCACGTGCGAGCAATTGATTTTGATACAGCTATAAATAAATCTCAATCAGAAGGTAAACCCAAAAATATAGATGATCTAGATCATGAAGTAATAATGAAAAATCTAAAGGATTCCTGCAAATCATCTTTATTTCAATCACCACCCTTTTCAAATTCAAAACTTATTGATCAAAAGACAACTTCTAATACAATACAACATGTTTCGACAGGTAAAATATTTTTAATTTTAAAAAAAACTCTAAATTTGATTTGATACACGTTTTGAATAATTTTAGGTAGTACAAATCTGGCTAATATTGAAACCAGTAATATAAATAAACTTAAAGATAAAGAAAAAGCAAAAACAAGTCCAATCAAAGAGAAAGATTTGGAAGAAAAAAGCAGCAACCATATAACAGGTGATGTAAAAAAAATATCCTCTGAAAGGAAAAGTTGGGATAGTGATTTGAGAAAATACTTGAGTCAAGTAGAAGTAAGTCAACCAGTAAAACGAAAACATAGAGCAAATGAAAAAGATGAATTGAGAAAAACAAAAAAAGGTGAGCCAACTCCTAAAAAAGTGAAGAAGAGTGATAGTAAATCTAGTCCTTCAAAAGGGAAGAAGAGTAAAAAATCAGATAGAGACAAAGAAAAAAAAGATAGTGTTGAAGAGAAAAAGAAGACTGAAAGCAAGGAGAATAAAAATAGAATTGAAGATAAAGAGAAAGATAACGATAAACGTTCAAGAAAATCTTCATTTAAGAAATCTAAAAAGAGCAATAGAAGTAAGGATTCTGACAGAGATAAAAAGAAAGATGAAAAATCAAGTTCAGAACGACTTTCATCTAGTAAGTCTGATAAAAAAAAAGGATCGAAAAGTTCGAAATCTGAAAAAGAGAAAGAATCAAAGAGTGGTACATCTAAAATTGACAAACCACGCGATTCTGATAAGGTAAAGATAAAAGAAACTTCAAAACATACTTCATCAAATAAATCGGAAAAAGATAAGGAATCGGAGAGCTTAAAACCTTCAGTACAAGAAAAAACAGAAGAAATAAAAGTAAAATCGGAAAATTCAGAAAAGCGTGATGAAAAAACTGTTAGAGATCCACTTGAAGAAATACTATCAAATAGCATAAACGAAATTACCAATGAAGACGATGTTGTGAAATTGGCATCTGAAGAAATGCACAATTTGAGTAAATGTAGTAAGAACGAAACTGTTATCAGCTATTGTAATAAACAGAAAAGCGAAATTTTGGTAAAAATGCAGCAAGATGAAGAGAGTATGTCAACCGTCTTTGAAACTATAGCTTGTGGTTTGAAGAACAAATATTTTTCTAAAAATAATTTGAAACCTCAGGAAAGCACAGTGGTGGTAAGTTATTTATCTTAGATACCATAGAACTCAACTCATAAAATATTCTTCTATTTATATTATATCAATCCAACACAATATTTACTACATCACACAACAAATTTTACTCACCTTTTTATATCTTTTCCAGCTGCAACCGGAAACCGTACCAGCCACTAAATTAACGGTCGTCAGCGACACTCTCGAAAAGCAACTAAGTCAACTAATAAGCCCAGTTTCCGAACCCAAATCTTCACCACAAGAAGTGATCTACGATCGTGTGAACACGGTCGAACGTGGCCGCGTTGTAGAGAAGAAGTATGCCCGGCTGAAGACGCTCGACACGAACATCAAACACAAGCGCACACCCAAGTGTTCACCGTTCAAAGGCTTCACACCGCGTAAGGCTGATGGCACACTGCGTTTGCCACCGACACCTCGCGTTCTCAGCCCCTCAAGCAGCAGTAGTTTGTTAGCTTTGCCCATCTTATCGAAGCTTAATGAGGATTCGCGTACGATACCCGGTCTCGTGGCACACACGCCGGTCGACTGTCCCACCACGCCCAATATTGTACTCACACCACCGAGCACAGTTGAGGAGAAAAAGCCGGTTGACAATCAGGTGAAATATGTTTGTGTTATGAAACAATTTTTTTAACAGCTATCGAATATTCAAAATGATAATTTTTAAGTTTTGAATATCATAAATTGTAAATCGTTTTTATTTATTAATAATTTTATTTTATTTGGTACTATTGATTATTAATGTTTTATATAATAATTTTTAAAAGTGCGAGACCACATCTTACTACCACCCGGTGCCCATTACCTTTGAGGTCTCCAAGAAATCTGAGATTACCCAATTTGAAGTTATCAAGGAGAATCTGCCAAAAGACACAAAGCCAACGCTACAGTTAAAAACCGACCATGTCGATGAAGATGTTGCTAAACAATCGAAGTCAATGTCCTACAGAGAACAAGAAACTGTTTCGAACAATGAGAGTGACGATTCTTCATCCCATTCTTCATCCTCAGCA
This sequence comes from Torymus tubicola, assembly GCA_035583055.1. Lineage (NCBI taxonomy): Eukaryota > Metazoa > Arthropoda > Insecta > Hymenoptera > Torymidae > Torymus > Torymus tubicola. Next base: position 21,309,895 of record JAWWEQ010000055.1, on the reverse strand, counting down.
TCAACTTGCGATTGCGAGGACTGCTGTAATTCTTCCACGATATCGAATAGTGAAGTGAATTCGACAGGTATGTAACCAATCGTATTATTGATTTTATACCCTTTTAAATGATTAGCTTCGAATGGATTGTGAACAATATTATTTTTAGGGGCATCCCAGCAAAATGTGCAAACTGAGAAAGTTGTAAAAGTCGAAAACATAATCAAGTCGAAAGCAGAAGTTTCGCCAACTAAAGTCTTCAAAATAAATAAGACTGACAAAGAGATCGCGGAAACCATACAAGAAACTCCCGCAAAGGATGAAAACGCTGAGGTAGACATTTTTGACACACCTAGTGTCTCGAAACCTATAACGGACAATCCTACAAATTTGAATGCTAAAATTTCTGAAATGATGATTCGCAAAGAACGCGAAGAACTGGAACGTCAGCAAAACAAATTGAAACCAGCGATGGAGGGTGAGTTACCCAAAACCATCGCAAAGTCTACTTCGCAGCTAATTAAAGCCTTGCCATTGAATATACAAATGAAGGCTATGGAAGTTAAGAAAGAAAGTGATCGATGTGCGATACTGCAACGAATCAAAATAAAGAACAGTGATGAGGAAGTCGCAAAAGCTGTCGAAAGTATCACTGCTTTAGAACGTGAAAAGTTTAATACAAATATGGAAAAAAGTATCACACCTAGTCCAATGGGGAAAAGTGAGAAACCGAATCCATTGACCAAGGCAGAACTCGCAAGGGCGATTCGAAGCATAGCTAATCCCGACAGATCGCGCAACGTCTCAACGAGTAGCGGTAGTGAGGCGCTTGAACTTGTACTAGAAGAAACAGAGGAAGATGACGATGAAGAGCAGCAACAGCAGCAACAGCAGCAAACTCCACCAAAACAATGGGATGATTACGAAGGTGTCCAACGTACGCCCGTTGAATTCGTAGAGAATCCAACCGCTAAGAGGAGAAGGCGACAGAAATATAGTAGTGAACAACTAAAGCGTTCGATTACTGTCCGCGATATGAATCGCGATCTCGTGGCCACCGAAATGGACTTCCTTTTCGAAGACAAAGCACGGAGAAAAAAACGGACGGTGACAGCGAAGATCAATACCACTAAGAATAAGAAGAAGGCGGTTATTTGTCCCGATGAAGAATCCCGAGACTCGGTGATTTCATCTACCGATAATTGCAGCAACGATAATCGTAAGTAATTTATTACGTAAATCTTTGCCACTTTCGTTTCTACGAGAAGTCAATATTTTATAATACAATTTTATATTTTACATTGTTATTTTATTCAAAATTATTGACGTACATCAGAGTGATAATTAACGTTTTGTTCATTTTCTTATTTTCAGAAACTGTTGTCGCCGATAATGGAAAGAGACCGTTATCGGAAAATCAGCAAATTATTAAGAATAAAAAGCCGAAGACCAACATGTTTATATTGTAATAAAAAACAAATACTTAGATAGTAAGTAGTTTATGCTAAAACTAGTGTATTGAACAAAAGAAAGTAGCGAAGAGAAGGAAGAAATTACATAAGAATTTCTGCAAACTGTTATCATTACAGTACAGTATTATTAGTAGGTTTACCGTTTATAATATATTGACAAGCTCAAATTATATAACAATTGATCAGTAGCATTTTTAAATAAGTGTCAATTCGATAATTGTTATATAAGAAGTAAAAGCAACTATCCTACATTACTATATATTAATTATGTAAAATATGTTTGAATATTTATATTTTTCGTAATTATAAGATAGGTTATAACACCTAGGATATATGCCCTCATTATCTTTATCTTTATTTAATATGAAGGCGTGCCATTTAATTATACTAATAATATTATTTCAACAAACATTAAACTACAATAGAATTTGAGTTTTTATATAATAAATATATTTACATTTATTAGTTCAGCAGTGAATAATATAGCTAACAATATATGTTTATTTGTCTGTAAATTTTTGAAAATCAAACTTTTGTTTAACTAGAAAGTCTTATGTTTTGTAAAATAATTTAAATTTGTAAAGTATTTTGGATAAATATTATTTATTATAGTTATAAGTATCATCTACTGCCATTATCTTTCTTTAAATTTTATTAAAGAAGGAAGGATCCTATTCTAATAAAACCAGATATTAATATATAAATATATTCGTGATCCACGATACTTAAAAATAACTATATTTTATACTGGCAAATGGAAAAAAGTAATATTTTTAACTTAACGTGATTATTTCAATTGACTCAAAATATTAGTGAACAGCAGAAAATTGCTAGTCAAATAATAGCGTAAGAGTATATTTTTGTTATTACTTAATTTCCATGCAAAGAAAATTTTATTTTTTGTATAACAATACATTAATATAAAAGTTTTGTGTTTGTACATATCAATCTGTATATGTATATAGTAAAATATTCTAATATATGTATGTACAAAGTGTAGCCAAAATGAATGATTACGAAATAGTATGTTTATTGAAAATAAGTTTGATAATTGATATTTCTATTGTTTAAATATTAAAAATTTTTAGCGGGTTACAATATCAGTTGTTACAGAATTACACATTCATTTTTGCTAATAAAATATTATTTGTATTCGAAGGAACTTTTATAATAAACAATTAATATCAGTTGGCTTCAAATTGTTAGAATCTTATTAATATAAAAGTAAATATTTCTCAAAAAAATTTGCCTAATTGTAGGAAGTATGTAATTTATTATTTTTAAAAGCGAATGTAAATACACAATAATGTTGTATTAAAGTTTGTATTTTTTATGTTTGATATAAAAAAATTTTTAAATCTTAATTTTCTATTAATATGATATTTTTATTTGTATTTTTATATTAATATTAATATATATTCTTATCCATTTCTTTTCCATACGCACTAATCTAAGTGAGCAACTTAACTGCGTTGGTAAATATTTATTCAATAGCATTCCCAATTATAATGTAGTTGATAAATAACAAAAGATAAACAAAAGATTGATAACCAATAAAAGTAATTAGTAAACTAGAGATATTATGCAAATCGAAGATAAAAATGCAGGTAAATCAAAAAGCAGAAATTTAAATAAAATGATTTTTTTTTTGTATTTGTAAATAAAAACAAAAATAATAATCTTTTTTATTATAAGGATTATGAAAAATGTTTCAAAGCCGTTGATTTGTTTGAATAAAGAAGGGATAATATAACAACTTTTCTAATCTAATTAAATTACGTTTATTCGTGTATTTTTAGTAACTTGTGCCCATACTTATATCTCCTTGAAATTTTTAAATTATTTTACTACAAGTGATTTCAGTGGCTTCTCAGAATAACCATTTAAGTTATAAATTTTTAAAAATCGATTTTATGCGAATTTTTGTACTTTGAAATTATGCAATTAAAATGGAAAGTGTTAACGTGTACGACATATCTCAAATGAGTACAAGGAAAAACACTATCATTCATTTTCCTGCAATAACCATATATTTTCACCTTTTTAATTATACAATTCAGATTTAGAAGAATAATTACATTTGTATATCACAAATCTTGTGAGATTTCTGACGAATTTCCATTATTAACAATTAAGAAAGTTTGTGAGATATAGATATGGTACTGTGAAATACATATAGGTCACGTCACGATTAGCATATGATATTATATTAAAAAGTTAGGTACTGAAAAAACAATATAATCACCATTGACCGACCATCGTATACGTTACTCCACTTTTTTCCGCAATAACTATATAAGTTAAAGTAGCTTTCTGTAACATGACCGATGCGAATCTAAAACTTTGATTGTTTTCAAAATCACAAAAAGAGTAGATATATGCCACAGATTTTATCTTTAGTATTTTGCCATACTTAAAACCTGTACAAGTAGAATATGATATTTTATATATTAATATAGTTTTGAGTATTAAATGTATCTATAAAACTCATGGTTCAAAATTATAATAAACAATTTAGCTGATGAGGACTTTAAAAAACTAGTATTACAAAAATACTTTCCTAACATCGAAGAAATAGATTCGGATATTTTAAGCTTAAATTTTATCGCAAAATTGGAACATGAACGAAGGCGGCACTGGTCTCTAAATAACAAAAAAGTGTATACGCAGTGGAAAAAATTTTTAAATGAACTGCCGTCTTCTGCAGATGAGATTGTCCCCCGTGTAGAAGAAAAGTAGGTATTTTCAAGTTTTTTTTGTTTATTTATAGTAATGTATTTTCTCAGAAACATGTTATAATTTTATACAGATTTTGGCGTTGGAAAATGTACAAAAAGTACATTCCCGAAGAAAGAACAAATTTCAGAAAAAGTATGAAAAGCGGACCTGGTTTTGATAAATTTGGCCAGTTCCCGATTACAGGTGAAGGCATGCGAATTTACCGCAGTCCTTGCAGATATCAAAAGTCTAAAGTTACAAATAAACTTTAGAAAGTATACAAAAACTATTTTTACCTTAACCCATTGTCTTTTTGAATACATTTAAATTGAAAACAGATCGTTAAACTTAAGCGATGTATTATTTTAGTGTTTCACACTATTTTAAAAATTTTGTTTACTGGAAATTGTTTGACTATATATGTTTAGCATTAAAATTTTAAAGTAATAAATAAATATTCGTTTGTTGTCCTAAATTGATATTTAAATTAACAAAAAATTTCACATAGTCATAAGTCACCGTTTGGCGATACTTATTTGTGAATATAATAAAATTACGTATTAATCGTCAGGACTTTTTTCTATAATAACTATTGTCAAACTTTGATAAGATTTATACGTTAAAAAGTGATTGTTTGTATTTCACATCAACCCAAAAATTTTACGAACAATGTAATCTTTTGTGGTTATTATAATTTTAAGAAATTTCGCAAAATGAGCATCAACAAGTGATCATTTAATCACTTGTTCAGGTTTAATGAATATACCACTAGTTTACATTGAAATTGAATAATTTTACTTACCGTAGCTGGACTTGCATTAGAAAATATTAATGCCGTTATAATTAACAAGATGGCAGGTAGTACAGTTTTGAAATCCATCATTGAAATTTTCTATGAGGATAACAGAAAAGAAAAATGAATTTTATTTTTAAATATACGTAAAAGTGATGCTATTATAGTTCTATGTCAAAGAAAATTTATAAATCTATAATAATTTGTCTATATCTATATCTCTTATCTATAATAATGTCACAAGTATAGTTTGCAGCTACAGTATAGAATGAGTTATTACTGAAGCTAACGCTATAGTTTTTCTCAATTAAACTTGAGCGGTATATCCATCAATGCCACGAGGATAACCCGCGACCCTCTACATTTATTATACATGTTTACACAGTTGACAATAACATCATCAAAACATAATTTTCCGTTCAGGAATTAGTTTATCTACCATTCATAGATCTATAAAAGAAGTCACTCTATTTCGTAAAATCCTTGCGCGTTGTTCTGTATCTATTAGAAAACCGCCCATAATATTTTAACTATGACTACGTTTCGATCGAAAAAAAGTTTTAAACACTTTATCAACGAGCAAGACTTACTTTGTTGTCGGTAGTTCGAAACTGACTAATGTGACTTTACGATAATCGGAGGATTTAATGAAGATTAAGTTTTTACAAGATAAAAGAAATATGCGCATTAGTAAATGAAGTCTTTTCTAATCTTTACAATACGTTTAAGTTATGATGAAAATCAGTAACGTTAGAAATCTTTGATAAACTTAATATACGATGTATATAATTACGTATTAAGTATGAGATAGTGACAGCGCAAAAAGGCAATTATGATAAAACAATATTTTAGACCACACTAGAAATCACAAATACGTAAGTTCAACTTGTTTAAGAGACTGAGCGTTATTTCCATCATATCATTTGAAAAAAGTTGCGTAATTTTATCGTTCCATTAGATGTAACGACATAACGTCAACAGACACAATTGATAAAATTAAGTTTCAAAAAGTTTTTATATCAAATCTTTAGTCTTAAAAATTTTTTAAAGATAATCTCGTGAAATTGTAATACAATATTATCCTCAATAAGTATACTAAATTCGTTGAAATTATGAGTCGATTCTTACAGAAGGTGCTTTTTGAAATATTAAAAACAAAAATTTTAATTTCAAATATCTTTGGTAAGATAAGTTGATTTTTTTCGTACCACAAAACTCAGTTTAAAGATACAACCATTACGCAAAATATGAAGTATGGATACTCTTTATTCATGCTATTGTTCGACAAAGTAAACCCTATTTTTTCTAAAAAACAAACGTATAAATAATATCCTGAAATTTTAAGATAATATTGTCTTATATTAAGTAATATTGGCTGTAACAAATTATAAATAAAACGAAAAATTAAATATCGTTATTTGGTTATAAACAAAATCAATAAAAACTTAAATCAGTCATGGTAAGGATTTTTTGTTCGAGACGAAGGGAATAAGCCTTCTATGAATAAATTTGGTAGAATATTTCTTAAAATACTTATCAAGAGTTTACACATATCATACGTTTGCGCGTGCGTGTTTTTTCATTTATTTATAAGGATGATATATTATTATTATTTCCTTTTTTACCTATCTTAAAAGTAGAATAAAATTTTTTAGATAAAGATAAGTAAAATTTTCCTTCTTTGACATAGCTGCAAACTTTTTATGATAATATGTAGCAGAAATTGTAACTATGACTTTTCTTCTATTTCTATTGTATTTAATATAAATATTAGTATTGAAAAAAGAACTTTAATTTTCATATTATACAATTAGTTTTCGAAGTAATTTTTAAAAATTTTACAAAATTTCAAAAATACAAAATTACTTAAAATTATAAGACGAAATTTATTAAAGCTATATATAATACAACATCAATTCCATTGCTTTTGATATTACAATCGTTAACTAAACTGATAGTTTTTGTAAACCTCGCGAAACATGTCGCGACAGTTGATTTTGACGTTTAATTTTGCGCACAGCAAAAACACACCAGATAACTTTCGATGTAAACTGTAAATCTCTTCTGGCGGAGGACAAAGACGATGTTGAACGATCGTTGGGACTAAAGCTTGAATTCTAAAAAAAAGAAACAGAAGGAAAACTTATATTAAAAAATCGTAGATTTTATCCTTGATTGGTTGTCAGTTATTACTTATTGTTAGTGCTGTATATACATACTATCACTGACTAATCTCTGGTATTATCTTAAGTTGTAATTGTATATTTTTTTTGTTTTACACGAGTTATGTAATATAACGAATTTTACGCACGCATTAATTTTACTACTTCAGATTACTGATTGAACAATAAAAACGTAATACAATAATTAGATGCATCTGTATAATTATAAATGTATTTCAAATATAATTGCAGTATATGAAACGTGAAAAACATATTCGTGGAACAAAATGTAAATACACAGATTTACGTGCAAACAATTTGTAACTTTCATTTCATAACTTCAATTAATGTATATGAATATTTGCCTAGAATATTTTAAATACGCAATCATAAATTATTATAATGCAAAAAAGGTTTGGAGAGCAAAAAATTATAGGAGCATTATATAAATTAATATTTCTTCTATAAAAGAAAATTGTACTTTAAAAATAGGTACACCTTTCGAGTATAGCTTTTCCTATTTATTGCACCTTAGAATATAGGAGAAAAATTATAAACCACTAAAAAAGTTTTGCTAATACAATTCTTTTAATGAATGAAAATGAAAAAAAGGGCAGCAAAGAAATCTTTTACACCACATCCTGGCTGAAAATACCACTTCTGCTCCAGACTCCAAGACGTGAATATGGTTTATTTCGACAGGTATGATGCAAAAATGCATACTTCTCGATTTATATACGAGCAGTAAACTGTCGAAGTTTTTCGCTCCCTAGGCGCGTAATATGCTATTCTTTGATTTTTAATTATTTATCCCAAAAATATCTCTATAGGTAACTTTCCTAAAAGTAATTTTTCTTTTTTGTAAATTATCAAATATTGTTTTTTTCAATAGTTAATTCTGAACGTTTAAAGTTGAATATCAAAATACGCAAATCGTATAAATCGGCCGCCCGAACGCTTTGAACATGTTTTAAAGGAATCAATATTTGTTTAATTTTTAAAAAAAGTAACTGGGCACTGTTATCTTTTCCACTTTCATTTTAATTTTGAAAATTGTCAAAGATTTTAATTGATGATTAATTTCCATGATTTTTCTCTTATATTGTGACAAAACATAGTGGAAAAATTAAACACGGAAGGTGTGCCTTGAAGGAAAGTTTTACCAACTTTTGTGAACGCGTTAATGGAATGTCCATATATATATATATATATATATAGTGGAAAAGATTTGTGTATGGTGCGTACCTATATATAATTTAACCAAAATAAACAAATAAATTGAAGGAAGACTCCTTAATTATCAAACGAGCCCATCACTAAATGGAACTTAACTTTTTATATGAAACTTTTTTACAAGATTGATTTATAATTTTACTATCATGCTTGACAACATTATTTTTTATTATAAGGAAATCTTGTACCATTCTCTAGTTTATATATATATATATATATGTCAACTCTAACCTCCCGTGACCCGTCTAACGTAATACGAAACCACCATTCATTGTTTACTTCTCGTCTAAGCTAAATAGTACTATGTTAATCTTCTTATAAAAGAGAAACTTTTCGCAGTGAAAAATGGAGAAGGTACGAATAAAGAAAGAGGAACAGTGCGGGAAAGTAAAAGTAAAAGGTGTTAAGAAAAAAGTAAGGATGTGTTATTCGAGAGAAAACTTATTGTTGGCTGTAAAAGAAGTTTTAGAGGGTAGTTCAATAGCCTCTGCTTCCAAGAAATATAATGTCCCTGAGGCTACAATCCGCGCGAGAAAAAATAACAAGTACGCGGATAAAAAACCAGGGCCAGCGTCAGTTTTATCCGCAAGTCAAGAGGCCGACTTGGTGGAATGGGTGATGGAGAGTTGTAGGCGCGGATTTCCAGTTACCAAACCTCAACTTTTTGATAGCGTTAAAAAAATTTGTGACGATTCCAAAAAAAAGACTCCATTTATTGACAACAGACCCGGTAGAACCTGGTATGATTCTTTCGTAAAACGGCATCCTGAAATAAGCCATAGACTTTCAGAAAATTCTTTATTAAACCGATCAAGAGTCTCTGAAACTAGTCTTCGTACATGGTTTCAAGATGTTAAAAAATATTTTATGGAGAATAATTTATTATCTCTGGAACCAACGAGAATTTTCACTTGTCAAGAGATGAGTATGTATGATATTTATACAAACATATTTAAAACTAATAATTATTACTTATAAACGAGTAATCAAAATCAAAGTTGTTTCATTCTTTTAGGAGTCCCCTTAAATCCGACATCACTTACAGCATTAGAACTTAAAAATTCAGATGACTTAGTTGAAAATAGTGAAAAAGAAAATATATCTGTTCTAATAACAGCAAATGCTGCAGGAAATTTAGCTCCAACATTTGTTTTATTTTCTGGCAATGCACTGCCTAAAAATGCAATGGTATTTGCTCCATCTGAGTTTACTCTTGGGAACACCGAAAATGGGTGGATGACTTCAGAAGTCTTTTATAATTATATAGTCAATCAATTTGAACCATGGCTGAATGCAAATAAAATCAAGCGTCCAGTAATCTTTTTTATAAATGGGGATTCATCTCTTGTTACTCTACATTTAAATAGGTACTGTTCAAAGAATCAAATAGTTTTGATTTCTTTACTCCCAAACACAATTGTAACACAACCATTGGATATTTGGTTTTTCAAAAAATTAAAAATTGTATGGCAACAGATTCATGAAAATATTTGTAATAATTTCTTCACAATTGGTATAGAAAAATATCAATTTGCTCCAAATTTAAAAAAAGTATTAGATACTATGGATATTAAAAAATTATTACAAAATGGATTCAAAAATTGTGGGATATACCCATTAGATGCAAATTCTGTTGACTACACTAAACTGGAAACTAAAAATATACTTACTTGTAAAGTTACAAAAGATGATCCTCCAATTAAAAACAATAGAGGTGATTATTTAAAAATGTTTGAAAATGCATTAAATGAAGATCAATTAGAAACTTTTCGTTTAAATAGAGGTCTAGAATGGAAAGGTTCCATAGAGGATACTAATCTTTTTAAAATTTGGTACAGGATATCGAATCCATTTCATCTCTAATTTAATTATTTAATTTTTTTTTTATGAAATTAATACTTTATAGTCATATTCAACAATTTAGTTGACATTTTAGTTTCTGCATAAATCATTGAAAATGATAATATAGAAAATATGCATTTTCAGAATACAATCTGTGATAAATGACTCAGAAATATAAAAATGTAATGTTTTTAAATGTAAATATGTGTGGGAATATAATTTATGTGTATAGAGTGTCCTAACACAATTCCTTGTTTAAAGACAAATATTAATTCTATGTGTATTTGAAATATAGAAAATTAATAGCTTAGTGATAAATAAGATTAAACATTTTAGAGTTAAAACATAATTGAATAAGACCATCTGTGATATATTATCTTGTCTTTTAAGTAAAATCATATTAAACAAAAAAAAACATTAAAAATATGTATTAATATATTTATAATTAATAGTTATCCTAGATCAAATTGTAATTAATATATTTTTATCATTCAATCAGAAATTTAAAGGTGTTAAATTTAAACTTTTAATTGTTTTTTTAAATAAAATATTAAAAAATTAATATCTTATATATTTTTACCTTCTTGTTACATCTTGACCTCCAAAATCAAAGAATTCATGATCTCTATCAAATACTTGTCCTAGAATCATTACAGCATCAACATGAGCTTCTTCCATAAGCTATTCAAAAGTAAACAAAAAATTTTAATTTGAATTTTGTTCTACATAAAATGAACAATGATTAAATTTTTTTTATTTTTTACTTTTGATTCGTATCCAGTTAAAAATCCCATATCTCTAGAGAAGTCTAATACTTTTTGTCTGTCTCCTTCACTAGCAGCATTTATTACTTGTATGTATTTATCCATAAATTGTTTTTCATAACTTCTGCATGCCCCAAAATCCAATAGTATCATCTAAACTCAAAATATTCATGTATTGTTTAATTCTTAATAAAGTTTATATTTTTAAAAATTTCCAAATATGGGCCTACTTGTTTAGTAGTTGTATTGTAAAAGAAATTAGACCAATTAGGATCAGTTTGCATATAACGAAACTCAAAAAGCTCTCTCAGACATAAATGCATGATAAGTTTGCAAATATGTTCTCTCGTTTTCATATCCATGTTTGCACATTTGTCCACTGGTACTCCCTCAATCAACTCAGAAGTGAACACTTGTGATGTACTTAATTCATCTAGAAAAAACAATATCTTATCAAATTATTTGCATTAAATAATCATGTCAGCAATGAAAAAGGTTTTTAACACTTTAAGCGCTGACAATGTATAAGCATTTTCTCACTTAAATGCCAATCGGTATATTTTTTTTAAATATTGAAATAGTATATTTTTAATATGAAATACTTTATTATTTTTAACTTAAGTTACATAATTTCATGAAAAATAAGTACAATCCCCTGTGGGTATATACAACAAGAGCATATCGTTAAAAATGTCTAGAATGTTTTTTGGTTGAAACAAAGCAAGTTTGAATCAAATTAATATTACGACCCAATGTGGGTCATACAGCACCACAGGGAAGAAATTTACGACCCATATTGACTCCTACAGTGCTTAAAGTGTTAAAAAAGCATTCTTGATAATTCTTTTTATAGTATTATAATTTACCTATAACATCTGGAACATAATACTCTGGGTAAGGCTCAACAAGTTTTCTGTATAACTTTGTACATTCAGCTTCTCTAACATAATCAACTTCCCATGCTAATTCTCTTTTAGCAACTTCAACAACATTATCTATGAACATTCCTTCAGGAAACATGTTCCATACCTATTGAAAAAAATATTCTTCAACTAATGACATATTCATTGAGATAAATTAGTTAATTACATTTTCCTCTTGTAGTGTTGAATATATTATTAAAAATAACTAACCTTCATTATACCAACCAAATTTTCAATATCACTTTGAATTCCTTTAGCTACTCCTGGATATTGAATTTTCATTGCCACAGGTCTGCCATCAAGTAAAGTAGCATGGTGCACTTGTCCTAGTAGTAGAAAATGTTTTTATAAATTTTTATAAATTTGAAAAATTTTTTATTCAACATAAAATAAAAATAAATACCAATAGAAGCTGCTGCAAATGGTTTTTCATCAAAAGTAGCTACTTTTTCTCGCCAATCATGTCCTAATTCACTTACGAGAACTTTCTAAAATATAAATATATTTATTTTTACTAAAAAAATTTTAATTATATAATTTTCAAAGAAAAAAAAAATTTACATGAACTTGCCAAGTTGGCATAAAATCTGCACTTTGTCTCACACGTTCAAAAGCTTTTTGTAGTTCTGGACTAATAATTGTATTATCTTGAATACTAAGAATTTGACCAATTTTCAAAGCTGCACCTCTCACTTTACAGAGTGTTGATACAATTCGTTCTGCATTTGCTTTTGTGAGAAACATACTATCCAGGGTTTCACTAACACTTTGGTCTTTTAATCCCAAACTTCGACGTGTATATTCAGCAAGTGTACCAATACCAAGACCAACTCCAAGTGTACCAAAGCTAACCATTCTTCCTATTCTTGTTGCAGGCACTTTTCTGGCTTGTGCATTTTCTGATAACTGAAATAAATTTACTTTGCAATTAGATTTGTAACACTTGTGAAGAGTGTTTTGGTACTAACCGTGTCCTTTGGTTTCACAGAAGGATGTGATAAAGGAATTTGTTTTATTTTCAAATTTTCTTTGGTATCTGTAGTTGTAGAATTGGTTGTTGATTCTTCATTAAGGTTTTGTCCTTCTGAAAGCTTTTGCTTCTTAATTTTTTCTTCATGCTCTTGTTCTAATTTTTTTAATAACTCCTTATCCTTTTCTGATAATTCTATTTTTGGTATTTTAGTATGGGTGGCACTGATTGTTTCTATTTTTTCTTTCACACTTGAATACTTTATAGGTGATTGTCTACTTTTATCAGTATTTTCTGTGGCTGTACTTTGTGCATTTTGAGAAATAGTTTGTGTAGTACTTCTTATATTTTTGGTGCTAGGTTCATGATTATTTAAAGGTACTTCTTTGGGATCTTTTGCAGGGTGATACACGTGCAATGTTTTACCCAATTCACTTATATCCTTACTCAAAATATCAGACAAATTTTTTGACCCCAAAATTTCATCTATCCTTATTTTAGTGTACTCAGAAATACCTTTTTCAATTACGAGTAATCTTTCGCTGAATTCTTTCAAGTCTTTCTTTAAGTGTTCCTAAAATTAAAAATGCCATTATAATAATTTATATAATAAAATATACATATATATACATGAAAATTCTAACATAATATTAAAGTTTACTATTTGTCACAATCATTTTCAAGTTAATCTATTTGGAAACTTACAGGAACCTTACTTGCATCTATATCACCCAATAATTTTTCCAAACCTTTGAAGCCCTCATCAGTGTAATTTTGAATGTTAGATTGTTTCATCATATTAGGAAATCTCTTCTCTTGTTCTCGCAATATTGCACTAACAACTATTTTCATCCCTCGTATAATAGCAACAGTGTCTGAAACTTTTCGGCCTGCCATGGTTCCTGTATGATATTACTAAAATTAATATTATAAAGCTGTAAAAAAAAAGTATGATTTCTTATGTTTTAAATAGTTAAATATAAGAAGTAACTACTATAGAAGCAATTTTTAATGTTATTGAAGCAAAGAACGCATTTAAAAAGTGAATTTTATACAACAATTCTCAATATACCTTTTGTTTTAGTAGTAATCGACGGGCAATATTAAACACGCGCCAGATTACGTTGCCGAGTAGAGTTCTGCTCCATCAAAATACTTTTACAATGAAGCAGACACACCGCCAGACCACGCGACACTCGACTCGATAGACCTTGAGATGGCTTTGTATTACATAAGTGAGGTTAGGTATATCAATCCAACATAAATGTTTTATGTAGCTATTAATTGTTAATTTATACAAATAATTATTAGCAACTTTTTTAAAGTTATACTCTGTAAGTATTTTTTGCTTTTTCATTTCATTTTAAATAATAAAGTACGTACAATGTATACCGTTCGTTTAAACCGAATCAAATAAAATAAGTAAAATTCAAAGGTCAGTCTGTACATAAAAACAGATTTCAAAATATTTTAATAATTCGTAGTGCTACTTCTACCTTAAGCAAGCGAATACTTTAAAAATTCATTGATTGGGCAATAGGATTAATTATAGATACATTTATAAGGTCAAAATAGTAAATAATAGCAATCCACGATTCAAATTTCGCGGTTTTTGCTTGACCAATGCAATCAATGCTATTAGAGCTTTGGAGCTTTTTAATTGTTGGGAAATAAAATTTACGAAATAAGATATGTAAGAAGAAATAAAAATGTAAGTATAAGCAATAAAAATGCCCGCATTCGTCATCGAATGAATAAGTTTTAATATAACATATTATGTGTCTCAGATGAAAACCACGTTCATCTAAAGTTAAAATAAATGTAAACGTATAACGTCAGATGTAAAGTACATTGATTCAGAGAATAAGTTTCAAAACACGTCACTGTTTATTTTGCTTTGACATCTGACTAGAGAAATTATATTCCGTTATATATGTATATTATACTTTCTATACATCTCAGGCGGAAAAAAATATTGCATACAACTGTTAATAACTATACATAATTGTATAACTTTTATTAGCAGTTATTTGCTATTATTTGCTGTTTATAAATGCTAGATTTGGTCGGTCTGAAGTTTACAACGTTGGGACGCAACGAAATAATTTTTCACACTTAAATAAAACAGTTAAAAATTTACACGATATTGTGAAATCTTTATTTTGATGTTGGGTTATGCTATAAAACGCTAAACACATGAGAAAATTCAAAATCTAACATATAAAACTAAAAGGTAAAAAAAATTTTCTAAAGTTTCGTTGCACTCTAACGGTGCAAACTTCAAACCCATTAGATTTGAGACGCTCAGAATAGTTAGTAATAAATATAATGGTTATTAAGAATTATTCGCTACTATACTAACTGCTATTTGCTGTTATTTGCATTTATTTGCTTTTTTCATTTTTCAAATGTATCATAGTGAAAATGCTAATAGCAGTAGTTATTTGCATTTTATAAGAGAAAAGAAAGGTTAATAAAAGTTATATGCAATTATTAATTAATTTAAAATATTGATAATAGATATGAGTATAGTTGTTTATAATTCATTATCATTAATATTGTTGTATAATTTATAATTATTATACCTATAGTAATTAATAGTTAACTAATATTAAATATTTTTTAACGAGTATTAATAAATATAAATACTTAGTAGTAACTATTAATTATTAATTAATAAATAATGGAACCATCAGAAAAAGCAAATAAATGCAAATAACTGTTAATACGAACTTATAAGAGTTACTATAATTGTTATAAGCTTCTCAAATCTCCCTGTTATTTTTTGTTATAAGCATTTATTTTCTTTTATTAGCAATTTTATGCAAAAGTTATTTCCGTTTGGGTTGGGATAAATCTGACGTACAAATAGCAGAGGCGTAAAATAAAATAAAGTTAATTTTTGGAAAACTGTTCAGGAACAATAGAGTTATATTTTAATGAAATCAAATTCAATTTCCAGCAAGTATGATATTATCATTAAATATATATAAAAATATTCGTTCAATTTCAACGAATTTGTATCATTTTAATTAATCCCTATATTTCTTTGTAATGTTTATATGAGAGTAATTTATTATTAGGAAGGTCAGACAAAATTTGTAAAAATATTGATTCATTGTTTGTTTTTGTATTATTCTTGTAATTATTAAGAGAATTTTATTTATACATACAAAAAATAAATCTCAATTAATTAAATTCACGGTGTAAAAATAATGTTATTAATAAAAGTTTTTTGTATTGTTAACTGGTAAAAGTACCGATTTTTTTTTATTTTTAAATTTAAAAATTATAGATCTTATTGCAGCAACCTTATACTTAATCAACAATTTTTATTTCTCAAGAATAATCGAGGCTTAAAAGAATTATGATTAAGAATGTTTATAAATAATAAATTTTTGCACCGTTACTTAATTATAATTACTTTTCATGTATTTGTTGCATAAACTCAGATGTAAAATGTATCTATTTTATATTAATATATTATTAGTATTTAGGTGTAATTTTTTTTTTGCAACGACGAAAATATAATTTTTAGTTGGTGCGGTAAACAAAGTGCGTAGGGTATAAACATGATCACTCTATGTTTTAATTATCTGCATCATAACCAACTAAAATCATATTCTACATATTATTTATCTTTGTATTTTATTGTTTTATTACATTTTTTCTAATGATTTTTTTGCATAAGACTTCATTTTAATAGACTCCACCTCATATGCTTTTTGATTCTGAAACTCTGAAAATGTAAACAAAAAATATAAAAAAGAAAATCCATTCTAAAATATATTAAGAATGTGTGTAAATTTTTTCGTGTCGAATACAATAACAAACTCAGCATTAGCACAGTTGAAAAAGTATTGTTCAAGCGATTGTATTTAAAAATTATTTTATAGATCAAAATAACCTATTACTTTGTAAAATATACTAGCTACGTTCAGCGCGCTTCGCGCGCCCTATACCTTCAATTTTCTTGTAAATTTAATGTTATTTTTTTTAAATGATTGTAAAATAATAAAAAATTAAATGTTAGTATGCCTTTTTACAGGCGAAACGCTCTACCTATACATTGTTTCAAAAAAAGAACTAAATTTTCTGGTAATCCAATAGTCAATATAGCTCGTCGTCACTTTATTTTAAGAATAATGGAGGTTAGGAATATGGTCATTTCGTATACTGTATTTTTAATCAATTTTAAATATATGGCATTACTATAATTTTTATAAACGAATTAATAATAAAAGTTTTCATACGACTTTAATTTAGTTACTCAACTTAGAATATTTAAAATTAAAAATTTAATTTCAATAAATTCAAACGTATTCGTCTTTAGCACCTTTTCTCCACAAACCAATGAAATTGATCAACATCAACCAATCAAAACAGTTTTATTCTGATGACAGATTTCATCCATCACTTTTTTAAAGAGGATAGAAGAAAAAAATTGATACGTTTTCGATAATTTTTTAAAGATAGCATTTTTTGAAGTTGACCATTCTTGCAGAAATATAATTGATTTCCTACACACGTAACCTATCGTATTATCTTTTCTATATTATACATGCGTCATTCTCATAATCTTCGAGAACGAACTTTAACATATTTTTTTCAAGTAAAATAATTCTGATAGTGTTTAAAAAGACGTCTGGAGTATTTCTAATTTCAAATTTGTCTTATTTCGTTAAAAAATAATGTATCTTCTCTTGATTTTACCTGTATTTATGATACAAAAGCGATAAAAAAAGGATGATAAAAGCTGGCAACAAATTTTAAATTTAAAATTTAATTAAAAATATTATTTTTTCAGCGAATCCCGAATTATAAAAAATAATATTAAAAAGTAGTTGAAAATTCGTTAAATATTAAATCGGTTAAAGAGATGGTCAATTTGTTACCTTTTTCTTATTTTACATTTGATTACTTATGAGTCCTTGAAAATTTAATACTAATTTCTAATTGAACAATAACGCTAAATTTAAACTTTTTTTATTTGTTTGTGTATCCTTTCTTCGTTGTTGTATCATAAATACTTCCGGATATATATAACAATATAAAACAGGTATATTTTCTATAACTACAAAGCACGTATCAGTGCTCTCATTTATTTTAAGCCAAATATTAAAAAGCAATGTGGATTATCTGTGCTGTGCTTATGTTGCTTCCTATCGGATTACTTTCTTGATTTTTAATTAGAAAATGTTCCTTGCAAAATAATTTTTTACAAAAAAGGCAGAGTCTCGTTGGTTTTACGTTTTTATCTAGATAAATCTCACGCTCTAAAATACTTATATACTCGTTCAAATTAAGCATAAGGCATTACAATAAAATAATATATTTACTCGCCGATCATACGATGAACCCAAAGCAAATTATCTCAATTGTTTTTTACGATCACTCGCGCAGGACGTATACAAGAAACACACCTCAAACGTCGTCGTGGCCGAAAATCACTCTCACGCACGCGTGGAAGCAAAAGTGACTTTATATAAAGCTCAACTTTAACACGCCAGCGAATTACTACCGGTAAATATCCAAGCGGCTTTGTTTCCCCTACACTAATCATTTGGTTGCATGTTTTATCGACTTTTCAGTGTGGATAAGAAGACCGAGCATACGGTAAACAATTTTTTCAATTTTGACAGGTGTTTACTGTTTGCTTTACTCGCATTGAAAAAAAAAGAAATTTTACAAATTATCATTCTTACTCAGTGTGGAGTTATTTACATACTTTTCGTGCATATGCTATTCAGGAAATTTAAGCGATCGAAAGAAACCAGTTACTTTTGCGGTTTTATACATTTTTCTTTTTATCATATTATCACGATTTAATATGTGAGTTGCACTTACGATTGAAGAAGCAAATTGAACAAATTATGCATAAAATTCATTACATTCATATATCAACTTCAAACTTTTCTCAACGAGGTAGCAATCGACTGTGCCTGAGTTAACTCTTTAGTTCTTTCGGCAGTTTTTTGTTGAATTTACGAAAGTAGTATATATACACATTAGAATTTTCTAATAAAGAAGCTTACATTTAAAAGTTTGATAGCTTGCACAATAATATATATATGCTAATAAATTATTATATTCGACAGTTTGTCTCAATAATGACGAAAATATAGCATCATACAAAAATGTTATTATAGAAAATTCACTTATGAAGATTCCAAGTTACCTTGGTTGCAAAGTTTCTGAAGTTCATCAAAAGTATCACGTATGTCGGCAGGCACTATCCAAGAACGCCTCTTAAAATCTTCAAGAATCGTGTTGTGAATGAAATCAAAGATATTTAACATGGTGTGGCTATCTCTGTTGAAGAATTTCTAAATAAAATTTTAAACATTAATAATTCTTAAAAATTTACTGGTGTTCGATTATCTAATTGACAGTAAGTAAATTCTCTCATTTAAATATTGAGAAGTTTAAAAAATAAATAAAGACCTTCAATAGTTTGCTTTCGGGGTTGACAATGATTGCTTTCAAAAAGTTGTGCATAGAATCTTTAATGTTGCTCTCCTTATAATATTTAAAAGCTATCGTTAACAGTAATCTTTGTTTGTAAAATTCATCATTACCAAACTTTTCCAACAACTGATTCAAATATGCTACATAATTAAATTTCGGATCGATTAATAACATACATATTCCGTATTGGTAAGCTGCTGCAAAATTCGGAGTGATCGATGATGCCGCTTCCTTAAAATATTTACTCGCCACCTGGAAAATGAATTTTAAATTAATATAATTTTTAGAAATTTACATCTAATATAAGTTTTGAAATATATCACACTACATTTCTTCTACGTACTTGAAGATTTCCAATCTTTTGCATAAAAAATCCTTTATATGTTAAAAACATTGAATCTGTGGGCCGCAATCTTTCAACGTAGTCAAGACAAACTTTGGCTCGGTGCAGATCTTCTGCACTCGTGCGGCCAGTCAGATCGTCCTTCTTTCTTATGAACCCAAGCGCCAGACGAAGTCGAATTTCAACACTTGTAGGTTTCATGTTGTAAATTTCCAAATAAATTTCACTTGATTTACTGTAATTTCTATCTTCTCTGAACATTTGGGCTACATGTATACCGTAAAATGGATTCTTCAATAGCTCATAAGATTTACAAAATGCTTCTTTCTCCTCATTAGACGGCGTATTAAACGTTTCCTTTCGTCGACAATGTCGTAAGTTTTTTCCTAAAATATAGTACCACATTGGACACTTGGGTTCCAAAGATATTGCTTGTCTTATTAACGATATAGCAGTTTTTCGACTAACTTCAAATATAAAGGATAATGCGATGCTTTTGCATCCGACAAGAGTAGCAAGTTCTTCGTTACTCAAGAAATTTTTGGAATCGGACAAACTGTCTATTGCTTTTATGGCATCAATATTGTCGTCAAATTCGATATCTAAATAATACTTTGTAGATTCCACAATGTGTTTAATAACATTTATAGAAATTATTTCTTCTTTTAATTGTCTGCACAAAACAAAAAGCGGTAATTGTTCATTAAAGATATATATATATATATATATATTAAAACTTAAAAGCCTTTTTTTCAAAGAAGGAAATATTTTAATAGTATATTACACACCTAGGCTAGTAAAATAAGAAATGTCTCCGATCACATGTAATTGTCGGCCGAGGCGAAGCTGAGGTTGATAAACATATGTGATCTGAGGCTTTCTTTTTTACTGGCCATGGTCTGTATACTATTTTTCTGTTCGACGGTGCCGGAAAGTGGCAACTTCGTATCGCGCAGCGGCCAAAAAGTTGACGCTTTCCGGCCAGAGGACAGAAAATGAAGTTTATTAATATGATGAACGCGATTGATCGCGATTCGAATAATTGAGATACAAATTCTGTTCAATATGTTTCAATGATTACACAGTATTTAGTTTTTAAATTAATAGTAAATCTTTTATAACAGGATTTGTTTAATAAACAAGTGATATATAATACTCCATTAATTTTATTTAACTTGTAAAATAACTAAATACCCTTTAGTGTAACGTGCTGTCTTTTAAATACATTAAAGCAATATTAATATAATAACCGATTATATCGTTTCACTTAGTATTATATAAATATATTAACCGCCTTAATTTGTTTACGCACAGCAGCAGTAAAGTTATAAGTACGAACAATAATCTAAGAATAATTTTTTAAGTACTTACTCTGGATTGAGAGAATTAAACAATCCTTCCGACTTCTTCAGATATTCGCGAGCTTTGTTGTACTCACGTTTGTTTGTGCAAAAGTAAGTCTTCATACATAAATACATTATTGATAAAATAAGTTCATCATTAACGTGTTCGAGAAATTTCTCGTCTTTAAATAAGTCAGGATCTATATTCATTACTTCGATCCATGTAAATGGACATTCTAATTTTGTCTTGTGTCGGTCCATTAAAATTTTTAATCTATGTTTTTTTATTATAAAGCTCTTGATGGATGATGTGATTAATAAAAAAAAAATCAATAGCGAATAGCGATTTATATATTTAACTTTCTTCAATGCAAGTGGAACACAAGGAGGAGCGTCCTTACAGTGCAGGGCGTAGATTGAGACTAAACGAAATGCTAAACCTACAGGGACGGTGATTTGATCTTCGGTATGAATACAACTTTAGCTATTTTTTTACTCAAGCTCCGTTTGAGATTATAGCCTTTTTCTTCGAACACAAAATCACTTTTATTTTGTATACAACTGCGATATGATTGTTTGATACACATTATACGTATATATCAGATCACTGACTCATACCGGAAATTTAATATCTTTCTACAGCTACATGAGTAAGTAATTTGCTTCGTTTTTGAGCTAAAAATTAATCAAAATTCTGAATTTAGTGATGTAATTTTATCAATATTAACGAATTTT
>JAWWEQ010000055.1:21262048-21288050 GCA_035583055.1 Torymus tubicola | reverse complement strand
ATCAGTAATTGACCCGTAACTTATTGTTGGCACATGGTTCCGACTTGGCACCCTTTTCCTTTTCATTCGTAATGCTCCAAAGAATAAAGAAAAACCTAGTTTGGTAAGTGTGCTCTCAAAAACCACATATTTCCATTTTTAGTCCAAGAAGTGTTCGATTTTCTGTAGAATGGCTCATAAGTGAGAGTTAACAAACACCGGATAACAGGTCGATAATTAATGAAAGTCAAACATTTTTTCGACGCCTTGTAGTAGCCAATCAGCGATCTGGAAAACTAGCCTTGAAAAACTTCTTGGGTCCGAAATTCATTCTCCACGTTCTCGTATAGAGAATTTCAAAATACATTTTTATGGAGTCAACGGAGAAAGAATGAGGATCGGACTGTATAATTTATTCTATGATTATTTATTTAATTACCACGAAAATCTTTTTTTATTAATTTTCATTAATTGCTCTACCTCGTTAAAAATTTTATTTTGAATTGATATCATGCGCCTTACATTTCTTTTTTTTTTACTTAACTTAATCCTTTTCTCTAATGCTCTCCGACCAGTGAGCTTACATCAAACTTACGTCAATTATATTATTACGAAAATTTATGAAATTCTGTTTTGGAGTAATAAATAACGATTTAAATTTTCCTTCATGAATAAATAGGGAGAATAATTCGTTAATGAGTAAAAAAACATCAAAGAAGTGTAAAATATATTAATTCATTATATTTTTAACAGTCTTAGCAGTAAGTTTTACAAAAACTAGACAGCTTATGCATTTCTGTACCTGTGACTTTTTTATAGTTTCATATTAGTATAGGTGAATGACTGATAAATAAATAGAAAGAGGTAACAAATAGTAAAGATTACCAAAATTTCGTTTTAATAAAAATTTCATTGATAATTTGCAAGTCTTTAATAACCGCTATTATTTAACCGCGTGTAACTACATTTAAAAAGCCCGGGTAAAAAAGCGCGCGACTGAATTTTTACAAAAAATGTCAGATTCGAAATGCAATCTTAATTCTATACAATTCGAAAAAGTCAAATGCAGTTCTCGCTATTCTTCGAATCACGTAATAATAAACTTGCGTCATTTTGCTCACTTTTGTACAACTTGAGAGTGAATAAATACAGGTATATAAGTATAGACGTTCGGAACGATCATTTAAACCGCCCACAAACCGAAGCATCTCTTGATGTTCATTTAGCATTAGAAATCACATCGGATATTCCGGTGATATGGCAGTGTTATCTCGGGGGCGTATAATGGCTCTGCCCGAGAAGAAGTTTCTCTTCGTCATGCCAATAGCACTTCATATTACATATACTTATTAACGAAAATTAAGCGTGGATTGCGTAGTCAGTAGTGCCACCTGGTGCTACCACCGACGACATCTACTACATATATATATATATATATATATATATATATATGTATATGCCGTTGATGTTTCGCGCTGCAGAGGGAGTCACAGTCCAGGACTGGAGGAGCGAGAATTGAGAAACAGAAGACGAAGACAGCAAAAGAGCCTCTTATACTACAGACTATACACGCACGTACACGCCACCGACAGTATAGTATAATATGCACACAGTCCTCCTCGCCCCGTCACGGAAGTATATGCGTGTGCGTGCTCGTGCGCGCAGGTGATCGCTCTCTTTCTGTCTCTCTCTCTCGGCAGTCCCTCGAGTTGCGGCCCCCTCAGTGTTGTACCCCCGCTGCTGCCTGCTGCTCTCTCTCTTTCCCTCCCTCTATATCTATCTCTGTCTCTCTGTCGCCCACGCGCACGCTCTCTCTCTCTCACTCCCGGTGCGTGTGCGTGAGGAGAGGAGAACCGCAACTTCAGAAGAAGCGCTCTGTTCTCGTCGTCGCTGCTGCTGCAGGCCCAGCCGTAGACGTTCGTTGCCGCTGCTGCTGCTCCTGGGCTCTTGTCGTCGCCGCCACCGCCGCTGCAGCCGTAGATTCTCTACTCTCGTGCCCCCCCGGGACGCGAGCGGACCCCTCGTTCGTGAAGAACGTACAGTAATATCATGGCGGCGCCAACGGCCGGCGTAGGTTCGTACACACGTATATGTATAATTTTTACGCCCTCGTGCTCTCACACGATTTCGGAGGAAGAGCTGCTGCCGCGGCTACTTCCTCATATATATACCTCCGCTTTCTCTACGTCCCCTTATGCGGGGGTGGGGCTCCAAATGGCTCTACCCTGGAGCGGCCTGCTGCTCGCCGTCATGTAACCTTGACAGTTGGCGGCTGGGAGTCTGCTGCTGCTACACCTTCTCCAGCTTGCTGGATTCACTGGCCTTAATTGCATGGGCTAATTGGTTTGGCCAGTTGACTACATGGCTGCATGGCTGCATGGTTGAGGTTGGGCGGAACAGCTTCAGTCTGGGATTTGTGCGACACAGTAGTTCCTGTTGCGATGAACAGCAGCTACTTTCTTTTAGTTTCTATTGAGAATATTAGGACTTATGTGTTTATATTAAATTAAAATTTATATTTGTTGCTGATAAACCATTATTTAGTCTGACTATTGGAGTAAATTTTTATTGATTAACATCACTTTTAAGAGGTACTATTAGAATTTTGATTTTATCTGTAATTTCAAAGCTTGATTAAAATAACTTATTATTTTTTGATGATTCATGTATTGAAAATGTAAAAAATTTCAAAACTCACGAAAGTTTCTGATTGCACACTTCTAGTGTAGTCTTAATTTGTTTGGGATTCGATTTCTGCATAGGCAACATTTGAAGAGCATCTAGTTGAAACTTTATTAATTATTAAAAAATACTGCACAATGAAATAATAATAATGATAATTTTGTATATTTGTAGTTGTACCTAGGAACTTCCGACTTTTGGAAGAACTTGAACAAGGACAAAAAGGTGTTGGTGATGGCACAATAAGTTGGGGTTTAGAAAATGACGATGATATGACGTTAACCCACTGGACTGGAATGATAATCGGACCACCTAGAGTAAGTAGATGACAAATAACTTAAAGATATCTGTAAACTGTAAATGACTTTGCCTAAAAGAATAATGTGTTTCTATTTAAAATATTATGCAAAAAAAATAAAATTATTCAATACTTCAATATGAAAAATTATATATCAATTTCATTTATAAATTGATTTAATTATTAAAAATACTTTCTTTAGTATTGATTGGTATTAAATTTGTTTTAAAACTTAATATATGTTTTTAATTAATAATTTTGAAAACTTAATCATTTAGATATTACTATAGTTAAAAACATTAAGACAATAATTTTTTTACTAGTGAAAATATTTTTAATATAATGTAGTTTTTTTATTTTATTTATATATAAATATTTATTTTTATTTATAGACACCTTATGAAAATAGAATGTACAGTCTAAAAATTGATTGTGGTCAGAGATATCCAGATGATGCTCCAAGCGTCAGGTTCTTAAGTAGAATTAATATGAATTGCATCAATAGTACCACTGGAGCGGTAAGTTAAACTTTGTTATAATTTTTGTTTGAATCAACATCTTGTTTCAATATTTTTATACCAATTTTTGATAAAAGGATGAAGTATGCATGTTTTTACTTAATGATATTTTAATATGTCATACTCATTTTAATTTAATAAGTACAAATAATAAGTACAAATACTGTTTTTTTCATTGAAATAGTGCATAATTCCTGTACCTACTGTAAAATTCTATAGTTTGTTAATTATATTTATAATTAATACATAAATAATTATAAAAATTGAATGTTAGTATAAATATTTGCAATTTCTACTTGGCAGACTTGATTTTTTAAAGTGTATTAAACTTTATAAATTCTGTTAGTAATTAGCATAAATATTTGAGTGTGTAAAATATAGTTAAGACAATTAAAAATGTATCCATTTTATTCACTGAAAAATGATGAGCCAAATATAAAATTACTGAATAATCAATGATATTTGCTAAAATTATATTTAAATTTTTTACTTTTATATTGTCTTTGTAAGTCAATTATTTTCTGACTCATTGAATTTTTTCTGTATTGTAGGTTGATAACCGTAGTGTACCAATGTTATCAAAGTGGCAGCGCGAGTACACAATTAAAACAGTTCTTACAGAGTTACGTCGCTTAATGACGCTGAAGGAGAATATGAAATTATCTCAACCACCTGAGGGAAGTACATTTTAGCCTAACAGCATATAAAGTCACCTCTTCCTGTATGCAAAATAGAACAAGGCAGAAGAACTTTCAAGGTACCAAATAATATTACAGTGGTGCCCAATGAAGACGTATAATAAAATGAAAAGAAAATGAAGCAAGTGCACACACCTTTGTGAGCATAAAGACAGGGTGTGTTGATGTATTGGTTAGTCGAATCTGTATTTTCAATCAGGTCTGTAAGAATCCTTAGAATTAAATACTGCTAGTGGTTTTTTTTTGCTGATGAGCTCTAAGTTTTTCTGCAGAGCTACAACTGTACTCTAGGCACGTATAAGATATTTAAGCTGCAATTGCGTATATAACATTCTTACTTGATCGATTAACAAGAAATCACAGATTCGACTTGCCAAAATTTATTAATATATAGCAAGAAGTCATATTTTGAACCTTAAAAAAGGAAAAACTGGAAACACGAACTGTGTAATAAAAATTGATATTCAGTATGAAAAGAAAAATGACAATGCCTTCAAAGTTTTTTGAGAAAAATGTTGCCTGCATTGCTCTGTGACTTGATGAAATTGACTTACTTTATCAATGCCATTTCCGTACATGTAACAATATCTTGACTTATAAATTGAATGTTTTTGAATCAATTAATGAACTTTTTGTTTAAACGAGGATATTTTCAATTTTTAGCAATTGAATTGCTATTATATTTTTTTTAACCAATTTGTTGATGAATTATCTGACAAATATGTAAGTTTTTTAAAATATGGATAATATTTTTAAATAACACTTCTTATTTCTTAGTAGAATATAAAATAAGTATTAAATAAAATAATAATGTAACAGAACCAAAGATTCAAATTATTCCATAGTGAACAAACCTTCATAAAATATCCAATACTATAACCATTTTATAAGTTGAGTTGTTAAACAAATAGACACTTTAAAATATCTTATTTATCAATTATAAATGGCTTTAGCATATTATTACTTATAAATTAATGTTGCTTGCAAAATTTGAAGTGTTATATAAGTTCAGTTGTTTATGTTTGTCAGATATTCATTATAGGACGATTCATTTATTTTATAAACAAACTTTTAATTCAAAAACCTCATTATTACTTTTTTATTCATAAAATTAAAAAGTTTTTCTTTTATTTTATGTATAAATTGAGGCATCAATTACAAAAGAATCTTTTACTAATATGTTTAAAACGTAAACGAGAATGTTTCTTAATGGAAATATAAATTATGTAATTTAGAAGAAAATTATTTTGAAACTGTAAATGATTTTATATGAAATTAATTAAAAATGTGGGGTATATGTATATTATTTATGCAGCCGTTGATCCATAAACAGCAGTCAAATGCCTGAAATGCAGCTAATTACAATGTTAAGCTTTTTCATTCCATATGTTATCTTTTTAAGTCACTTAAAAATTATTAATCTGAGATTACATACGACATACTCAAATAATCTGAGTTAATCTTCTAATTCTTTGGCTTCAAAAGTTAATGTTTTTTGTGAAGTTGTTTATCGCAATAAATTTGACAGACGATTACTAATACTCTTCGCAGTTTAATAAATTTAACACTGAGAATTTCGTAAACGGGGTAGAACCCCCGGTGTAACAAGTGCAACGATTTAAAAAAAAAAAGAATGTATTATATTTTTGCAACGAAATTGTCAGTGGATGCAACCGTTAAATAATTTAAAATCGCTTCATAGAATTGTTTTGGCTTTAATTGGTATAGGGAAAGCATGAAGTAATTGCTGAACTATTACTTTTGTTCATTGAATAATGTCATTAGTGTTTGCAGCACATTTTGCATGTGAACAACAAACAATAAAAAAACATCGTTTCAAAATAAATTTGTGTGCTTACTACTTGTGTGCACAATACTAGCTTAACTAAAATTATATAAAGTAAAAAATCAGGTTTCAATTTTGTTACATTTTAGCAAAAAGAGAAATATAATCAAATAATTTATTTGAACATTGTAGTTTGTTGTTATTCATTCAAGTACTACCTTTTATTCGTACAGTAAAATAATATTACTGTAATAAGGTACTATTAAATATAGTATTATTATTGTTTTATTTTTATTTGGAGTATTTTTCATTTAATAAAAATTCGTAATCTTTCAAAATTGATAACAGGAAAGCTAGCTTACAAGAATTGACTTACAAGGATTTTATATTCACTGTATAACAAAAATTGAATTTCTAATAAAAATGATCATTTACATTGATACTAGTTGCCGATTTCATTGATAACAGGAAAAAAATCAGTAAAATTTTAAAACAAGTTGTCTAAGTGAATTAATGATTTAATTCGACAAGACAATGATGCCATTGCTTGTATCATTTTATGTACATTGTACAAGTTAATTCATTTGGCGCTGATAACAATCGGGCTCATTGTAACTGGAACAAACCGATGTATTGATGGAACAACGATGGCATGGCCCTTTAAAAAGTGCCTTAACTGAATTAATTTAAATTATAAAACTACACATCGTAACCAGAACCACTATGAGTTCCAAGCAATTTCCGTGAGCTATCGAATTAAATTAAATTTAGATGGTGAAGTTTATTCACTACTTCTTCTTCGGCGGTATGAATGCTAGTTTTGTACTCTTGATGTGACTGAACTTATGTCTCTTCAAGTAGTAAAACACGGCTAATAGCATTGACATGATTCCAATTACCTGAAAAATGAAATGGGGTTTCAAAAAAATTTTTTTTTCAAATTTCAAAAAGAAACATTAACTTTTGTAATAAAATTCATTATGTAATATTAATACGTTTTATAACTCTTTTCGGTATAATAGTTATGGTTATTCGAAATATAGTTTTTAATTAAAATTTATTATTTATTGGGTTGAGAATAAAAAGTACTTACTTTGATAGCAAGTCTTTGTCTTTCATCGTATTCGTGATTAGAAGTCCACATTAGGAATGTGGCAACATCTTTAGCTATTTGGGAAGCAGTTGCGGGAGTGCCATCTTCAAACTCCAAAACCTCATCGTAAACGACCTACAAAACCGCGGGATATTATCCTTTTTATTTATAATGCTTTAGTTTGTATTAATATTTGGTACTATCTTACCTGACCCATACCGATAGCACCACCGGGGAAGTAAGGATTGAAATATTGACCTTCCCTAAGGTTAATTCCAGCTGGAGGCTCACAGTATCCAGTTAATAACGAGAAAACGTAATCCTAAAATTACATTAAAATAATAAATATAGAAAAACATGTAGATTTCTAGATAAAAACATGTTATATTAACTAAGTATAATATGTAGTTAAATTTTATCAAAAATTAGGTCTGAAAGTTTTTAAAAATAATTCAAATAGATTATTGTATAATTTCAATACAAAAGTTAGAAAATTTACAAATATTTGTTATTCTAAATTCAATTATAATTTACTATAATTTTTATCTCAATAAAAATATTAAAAGAAACATAAAAAATAACAATTGAAGATTATTAGAAAAATGATTAAAATTGTGATTTCAAAAATGTCTGTGAAAATTGTCTGAAGGTTTCTCATATAATAATTACCTCTCCTCCATGTCGTGCATTGATGATGTATGAAAGATCAGGAGGATAGGCACCATTATTTGCTGCTCGAGCAGCTTCTTCATTGGGGTATGGCGGTGGAACATAATCGGAGAGTTTTCCTGGACGCATGAACATTTCACCAACGTCATTTGGCCCATCTAGAACCTATTTGTATAGAGATGGTAGTTTTGAAAAATGAATAAAATAACATTAGAATAATAATTGTAAAATTATATAATTTTATAAATTACATACTTGGATTTCCTCAGCCAGAGCTTTAGCCTCTGTTTCAGTATGAGTTAAATTAACAAGATGACGGTAAGCAACATATTTTAAACTATGACAGGCAGAGCAAACATTTTTGTAGACCTCCCATCCTCGTCGCATACTAAAATATAATATAGACTATGCATTATCATTAAAGTTTATTATTAGATAGTAACATACTATATACCTATTAAATATAATCTACACTTAAGATTTTAAAATTTTAAAAAATATTTTGAGTTGCAACTAAAGAAAAAATGTAGTTTCCTACTAGTGACTAATAAGTTGAAATTCTTGTATTACCTGGCATGATCTAGTGCTTGGAAAAGACCGGTAAAACTCCAATGATAATGTGGTGGATGTGCTATCAACTCACTTGCCCTTACTGACCTGTCTAAGGTAAATATAAGGGCACCGATTCCTCCAGCAGTTACTCCCAAACATGCTGCTACCTATAACAAAAATAAATATAAGTAAATGAAGGTTTAAGTTTTATATAAAATGTTAAATAACATATTCATCTTAAAGAACTCACTAATAAGACTTGAAAGAGGAACCATAGGGATCAAAGGAACTGTAGGAAATGATAATTTTGGAATTTGTGGTTAATATGACATAATGATATGACATATAATTAAAAAATTGTTTTAATTACCATTTTTCGACCCCTGGACCATTCTTTTGTAGTAGAGAAGTTATTGGTCTGTAAGAAAAAATAAAAGTCAGATAAGAATTATAAAAATAAAAAATTATTATTATTGCTAAGCTAATATTTGTTTTCATAAGTGTAAGTTAAGAAGAAGGAGAAAACAAAAATATAAGCAATAAAGATTTTATTAAAATAAATTTAATTGGCTTGATTCTTCAAACTTGAATGTCTATTCAAATTTTATCTTGCAATAATAAAAAATACATCTATTTCAAAAAGAGTTGCCTTTCAAATACATTTTTATATAATTTTGCATGATGTAATTGAATTCAACAACTATAATTTATTAAATTTTTAAGTATTACATTTTGTTAATGTGCCAAAAAATTTACTATGGTAGGTAGCAAAATAGATTAAAAAATTCTTTACTGTATTTTGAGTTGGTACTGAAATTGAATAAAAAACTTGTAAGAGAAAATTTTTGGGAACACTTTTAGTTTATATTGACAAAATAGCATTTGTATAAATGTACAAATGTATGACATATTGTTGACACTTTTACCCACTTGTCACTCTATCTAAATAAAGGTTATTTTAATTAAAAAGTGAATCAGTAAAGAAATAATTAAATATAATACAAAGGCTATTTTGGAAAAGACTTATATAAAGACATAATAACATCAAAAATATTGTATAATAAAGTGATTGTTGCATGTACTTGAAGAATTTTATTAAAAGTTTATCAACATTGTTCTAAACTCAATGAAAGAACTCATCAGAGATTGAATTAAGAAATAAAATGTCATCCATATCTCAGCTGCTCTAAGCCAATTTACATTATCAATAAACAAATCCACCAAATGTTTTTTCACAGAGTAACTATACACTTTTAAGTGACATAACTGTCTTCTAAAGATAAACTCTGCCAACCAGATTTTCCTCAAACCCATTCACTGCAGCAGTGATTCTCCCATAATGACCCATCAAAACAAGTAATTGTCCAGTCAACAATTAAATCTGCCCAGCTAAATCCGACCCGAAAGGTCATCCGCCCAGTCAGAAAATAACCGAATCCAGCATTTTTGTACGACTTTCGCAATACTTTGCAATTCGATTCTCCCTTGTCACGGTGCCCTTGTACCCAAATCGAGAGGGCCACGAGGAACCCGATGCGCCCGCCCAACTGTGTCTAGCGGTCACGTACATAGCCATCCGCGGATTTTCACCGCGCCTCGGGAAGATTACATAACACGTTTTCGGGAATCCGTGCCACCCGGACAAGACTCTTCCTCGCGAACCATAGTCCCCTCTACCATCATGATCATCTCCTAAGACCCGGAGGTTGGTCGAAAAAGTCACTGTCGTCAGGAGGGGCATCAGCCGTCCCGTAGCAGCCGACAGGGTGCCACGGGTCCGTAGCGGAGAGCAATAGCAGCCCCCCCGCGCGCCCTCCGCGCATCTGCAAGCAGCGCAGCTCTATACTCACGAAAGGCTATCAGGCGCCTCGTGCGTCCGTCCTTCCCAGCCTTATCACACCCTCGACTCGCGACGACGCGAGGTCAGACCCCGTGGCAACGAAAGTACGATGAATAAGGATTGTCTTGGGCCCCAGGGGCCGGCTTACCTGATTAAACAACGAGCCGTTCGACGGCTTTAGAAGGCCCGATCGACAAATCCGTCCCAGCGAAGCCGCCATGTTGGCCAGAGGTGCAATGTGCGCGCCGCTGACGACGCGACAGTCGCTAGCTAAAACTCGAGAGCCAGACGAGCAGCCGAAGTGCTGATGACTGCGCGGCGCGCGGCTCTGCTGCCGCCGACGAGGCGTTCACAATTGTAGCCAGCTTTTTTAAGCGGCAAACCATCCAACCGTCCGAAATCATCCTTACTTCCCGATTAATTGTGCTTTCTTCCAATTTTTAGGACGCAAGTAGCTGTTCCAGAATAGCTAACGTTTTGTAGCGTGCAAGCTTTTGCATTTCGGAGCATCGTTTTTCGGAGCTTATAGGTGCTGGAAAAATTTGTACGTTAGGGTTCATTCATAAGGCTTAAGCAGTTTGAACTTGAAAGTATTTTTGAGGTGACATAAGTTGAAATTCTTATTAAATACACTTATAAGAAAATGTTAGTTCAACGTAACTGGTAGTTGCAGATTTTGGAGTTAATAATATTAAACAGCCGAAATGATGTGTACATTATAATACTGTACACTCAAATTTCGTCATTTCATGAAAACAAACCTATAATGCTATCAGAAGCAATTCCTCTAAACTTTCATTTAACAGGTTCTCAAAAGTTTTTAATGTCATTCGATAAACTTATTCACTCACGTATTTATTTATGACAGCAAAACACTCGATAAAAGAGGAACGGCTTCAATATAAGTTAAAATAAAAGAAATTCCAAATTTATTATATCTTACTTGTCTATACAGTAAATTTTCCCCTATTTCGCCATACTTCAATTATCGACAAATTAAATTTGAAAATTGTCACATTTGTATACATCATCGAGCAGCGCTCGATTATACATTATCATCAAGCCGGAGCCGCGGGCGTATATACACCTTTAAAAATTAAATCTCCGTCTTCGTCCCTCGCAACGGAGCACCAACCAAAGTTGGCCAACCTAATACCCACCTCTCCGCCCCTCTCCCAGTTTTACCTGAAAAAATAACCTCCGCGCATTTTACCGTCACGATACCACCCCATAATACGCGTTATCATCATATTATACCCTCTTGGACACCGCGGTCGCGAATATACTGTAAACCGACCGTCATCCAGACAGCTTACTATCTCTTTCTCTCTGGTATCACAGCTTTGCCTGTCGCCCCCTATTTGTGCTCACACTCCTCTTTCATCTCTCTCTAACACCCGCAATTCGCGCAACTACGCATTGCACTATACAATACATACAGCTGGCGTGTCGCCACCAGTCTCGGTGTGTGTCGCGTCGGTCAAAACTCTCGCCAGCCGCAGCCGCAACGCGCAGCGCCAGTTCAGACGTAGCAGAGACGTGGCCGCGGACGGGATCCGTTAATATCGCCTGAATCGCCGCACTGAAAGGAAGCCGCAATCATGAGCGCAGGAATGCCGGAGCTCGGCTCGAAGATCAGCCTGATATCGAAAGCAGACATACGCTATGAGGGAAGACTATTCACCGTCGATCCCCAGGAGTGCACGATCGCCCTGGCCAACGGTGAGTTACCTCCACGGTTTCTCTATATGCTGATATACGTCGTGCACCTATACCCTTCTGTCTATTTCTCTCTCTCTCACTCTTTATCGCTCTCTTCCTCCCCCCCGCCGACACCGACACGACTCTCCTCTCCCGAGATACTTCCAAGATGGACGCGCTTGTTTAGCGGCGCGTATATATATCATTGATGACGCTCGAATCCGAAAAATCCTCGTCGTTTATTCCCCTTCAATCCAATCGAACGTTGGGGGAGACGTGATAAGAACGAGGATTTCTCGGGGACGCTGACCCCGCGCACCCGGTGCGTCTTCCATCTCTCTCTCCCTCCCTCGTTTTATCTCTCTCTCTCATCGGGGTCGCTTAACCCGCTTTTTCCGAGTAATACCGCACCAGTGAAATTCGCTGTTCCTTTCTCTCTTTATCGCTCTTTCTCTTTCTTACTATCTATACGCGTTTCGACTGCTCCTTTTTTCAGGACACGACGGTGCGAGCCCAAATTTTCTCCACTCGAGCCTGTCGCTGGTTTTTTTCTTTCTCGGTTGCTCGCTTATGTACGCGCGCGCGCAAATGGCTTTCTAGAAGCCACAGTGCGTGTGCGCGCGCGTACGAGTACCAGAGAAACAACGTTGTAATGACGCGACGTGAATCACGCTCGCGAGTTAAAAAATTCGGCGTCTCTCATTATCGGGAGGAAAAAATTCGCAAAATTATAATTAATTCTTCATTATGATTATATTTGAAATTATTCGCCTTGTTGATCGAAAGAGAATCGGATGATTTTCGTACGTTAATCCCCTCGGCATGTTTACATCGACAGTCTTGCTTGATTCTCCTTGATACATGTCCGCAAGGTCTTTGAGCTTGAGGCGGCTTGTGTTTATATGATGATATGAAAATGGGGAGAAAGAGAGGAGATACAATTTGTAGCGATGCTGGAATTTATTCGTGCTCCAAAATTCTCGCGAATTTGATTCTGATTATATTTGCCGTTTCCGGCGGCAACAAATAACTATGTTATTTCGTTATGAATTGGATTCGTTACTAATTACGAAATCGACTCAAATATTTCATAAGATAATGTTTTTTGTTATTTATAAGGAAGTTGCGGTTTAATTATTCTTGCTATATAAGTATTTTTGATTGCAAAATTATTGATATTAGAATAACTGACTGTTGTTTGAAAATTCTGCTTGGTTGTACTTGCTAAATTTCATTTACTACTAAGTTTAAACATTTAATGATACTAATTTCACAAACTTTTAAATACTAAATCTTATATTTTGTTCTTTTCTGCCTAACATTAATTTTGGATGTACTTTCAAATTTTATTTCAAGTCTAGAATTGAAAGAGCTAAATACATATAATAATATATTAATGATAAAAATTAATGGAATAAATAAATAACCAAGTTTTCCTAAGTTTTGCCTTGATAATTTAAAAAGTCATTTCTGTAATTTTCAATAAGTCTTAAATTTCTAATGTTTTACTTATTAAATTCATGACAAAGTTTTTGAAATTTTTGTGATAAAATTGGAAATAATTTTATCAATTAAAATAGTTATATAGCATATTTAAGTAAATAGTAATAATTCTTAAAGTTAAAATTATATCATTTATGTTATCATAAATCTAAGAATTATTATAATAATAACCTAAGTACAAATTGATAACAGCTCTTAATCATAAATTTTCCTTTCCAGTTAAATCGTTTGGTACAGAAGATCGTGAAACACAATTCCCTGTAGCCCCTCAAAATCAAGTTTATGAATACATTCTATTCCGTGGGTCTGATATCAAGGACATCAGAGTTGTCAACAGTGTCAGTTCATTGCCCAATGATCCGGCTATTGTCCAGGTGTGAACCCAATGTTTTCATTTTCTATATCCTTATATAGCCATATGAATTTAAACTGGCAATGTATCATTGAGTATATACACAAACCCTATTTATGTTCTAGCTAGACAATAAATGATTATACAGATATTGAATGATTACATTTTGAGAAACAGAAGATTATTACTTTACAATACTTTCTATTTAAAAATAGTTTTATTATAGCAAAATTATATTCTAGATTGCAATCTAGATTAAATTGTGATGCATTTATTGAAATAATCCATGATTTAAATGTTAATATATTTTTAAATTTTTATGTTATTTAAAATTTTTTTTTATTCAATTCATCTTCTGGAAATACCAAGAAATAATAATGTTTTATCTTGTAGTTTAATTTGTTTTAGGTATAATACTAATTTTGAATAAAGTATTTTGACTTATCAATTTTTTAATTAAATATTTCAGTTTCAATAATAACTTTAAGTATTTTAAATTATACGATCATATTAAAAAAGATGGTTAAATTTTTAATAAATTGATCAAGTAGTAGAAATAATAAAAGAGTATGGAGTTTATTTAGCAGATTAAGGTTTTTACTATAGTGATTGAGTTTAAACACAGGGTATTCTGAATATTCTTATAAATTATAAAAAGAACAAATATTAAATGATAATTTTAAATACATTGTAGTATCTTTTGATTGCATTAGTTATCATAATTTTATATCAATTTTGTAGATGACAATGCAATCGTCCATGGCCCAACCATCTTACCAACCACAACCTGGGTATGGCCATCCCATGATGGGTCAAATGGGCCCAATGGGTAACCAGTATGGACCACCTTACGGCATGGGTGGTATGGGTGCCATGGGTCCAATGATGGGAATGGGACCAGCGCAAAATCGACAGCCAATGACCAAACAGCCAAGTGAGTTGGGCCTGGGTCCTTCTGAACCCAGTGCCATCACTATCCCAAACTCGCAATCGGCTGCCACTATTGAGCCATTGCCCAAAGACCAATC
Organism: Torymus tubicola; assembly: GCA_035583055.1. Taxonomy (NCBI): domain Eukaryota; kingdom Metazoa; phylum Arthropoda; class Insecta; order Hymenoptera; family Torymidae; genus Torymus; species Torymus tubicola. The sequence continues at coordinate 21,273,351 of JAWWEQ010000055.1, read as the reverse complement.
TCTGGAGGATGGTAAACTGTTTTTGCTAAAATATTCTATCTGCCAATGGCATGCTTGCTGCTGGAATTCTGCTTACTTTTTTATTGCCTGGTGTGCCCTCATCTATTCTATACTCTTTTAGTATAGAAGCTTAAGCTTTTCCTTTATTCTCAAAAAATTATTTTGATTTAAAAGCACTGTAGAAAAATATGAAACATTTTTTTATAATCAAGGTTTAAATCAAAATGCTATTTTTTGGCTTGATAATAAATAACATGATATATATTTTGATGTGAATTCACAAAAAACTAAAATTTCTTTTGTTGTGCATCTTTTGCCTGATTTTTAATGCAATTTATCAAAATATATACAATAATGTTATTTTGAGTCTCTGCTTTTTAATATTAGAAACTGCTTTCTGTGAGTACATTATTTATTTATTTATTGTTTAGTAATAATGTTTTGCACTTTGCTTTCATATCTTTTTGAACACTTTGCACTTGAATATCATAAAATTTTAATCATTTTCATTACATAAAGAATCAAATAAAACTTCTCATTTCAAACTTGGCATTATAATGTCCAATAAAAATATAAAAAGAATCATTTAATAAAATTTAATTGTAAATACCACATCTTTATTGCAGTATTGACTGAAATGTATTTACCAAAATCTTTTGTAGAAAAATAATCTTAATAAAGTTATTGGATATTGTATGCATGAATTTAGTGTTAACTAGTATGAGTACATTGTTTGAAATTAATATTTTTTTTAAAACCATATTTAATTTATTATTTTTTACCTTCTTTTTCAAATCATATTTTAGATGTAGGCGTAACCAAAAACATATCTAAAAATAGTATAAATACATTGCTTAGTTTTTTTCGTTTATTTTTTTAACTTTACTACATAATTTGAACTTTAAAATTAAAAATATCGTAGACATGCACAAGACTTATGATTATGACGTCTATTTGTCATGCATGGAAGCTACAAATTTTATTTTTGTAAATATCTTTATTATTTCAATTCAGTCTTTATGAAGTGCTTTAATTTTGCTTTATTTTAGAATGCAGAAAGATGCCATTATTAAGTTGGAGTAGAACAGATGAAAATTGTAGCAAGAACAGTTAGAAGTATTAATAGACATATTTCATGTTTCCTATATTATTTATTTCATCATTGCATATGTATCTTTTAGTACACGCATGATCATATAAAAATATTAACATATGTTTGATAGATAAACAAAATGTATAAATTATATTTCATTATATATTAATGTAAAATTGTTATTGGTACCTTCATCAAAGTTTAGTTTATTTAAGAAAAGAAGTAGAAAATATTCATATTTTAATTTTCTAATTAATAAATTATTTTAAGTGGTGCATGACAAATTACTACTAAGATTTTATAAATATTTTTTCGATCTTAGTTTATGAAATTTTTTTTTATATGTGAGATTGCGTGTATTAGATTTTCAACATTATATGAGATTGGTGGCTCGACAAACAGTTGTTCCCCACTTACCGTCGTTCACTTACGCTCATAAATTTATAATTGCGTTTTTGGAAATCAGGTGTCTTAGACATTATTGGTGGAGGATCTCGCTCGACGACCCCGACCTCGCTTCTGACGAGAAAGAGTCCGACAATGGATCAAGGTGTGCAAACGGCCCAGCAACAGCAGGGCCAGGCTAACAACATTGGCAAGATTGGAGATAAGCAGAACCTTAGGAATGTTCAGGCCCACCGAGAACGGGATAGGTAATTACGTTACTCACTACCCGGATTCACGCGCAAATTATCAATTGATTCTGTTCGACTATTTGAAACATGCTATCTTTAATCTTTGATAATCTTTGATAATAAAGAAAAAACAACGTTGATTACAGCCACGGAAGCGGCAGGACCAGTGGAATGTCGCAATACAGCGAGGGAAAGCAGCATAAGGATGTGCACCAGGGTGTTCACCAGGGTGGCCATCAAGGCCAGGGTATGCGAAGCCGTGGCCCAGGAGGCGGCGGCGGTGGTGCCGGTGGCTGGGTTGGCCAGCGCGGGCAGATGCGCGGCTCAGGTCGTGGAGGCGGTGGCCGTGGCGGTCGTGGAGGTAACTTCAGGAACCAAATGCCCAGCGGCGCCAAGCCTAAGAATACGCTTAAGTTCGACAACGACTACGACTTTGAGCAGGCTAATACGGAGTTCGAGGAGCTCAGGTAAACAGCAGATTTGATGTGATATACTTCCATATGGTTTTATTCGATATGAAGATATTTATAACGTTTTATTCTATGTGACTAAATTTGTAATGATAATATCTGATATTTAATAAGACTGATAGATTAATTTTATGCGAATGAAAAGGTTAATAAAGTTTGGCTTTATAAAGATTAGGAAAACTTGAATTGTATCTATAGTTTTGTACTAGTTCAAGTATTAGACAAAAAAAATACTTTTTTTTTTAATTAGAAAAGTTGTAGTTTTTTAAAGCATGGTATTCACCAGTTTGTTTTGAATAATCATTTGAAACAAAAAATTGAATCTATGCAAAATTAATATGTGGCAATTTTAAATCGGACACATTGTCTAATTTGTATCCGGTTACGCTATGCCCCAATATTAACAATAATTGTTTAAAACTTTTAACTAATAGTTATCTATTACGTTATATTTACACCATATCAATACTAATCCGTTAAATACTGTACGAATTTAAGACCGGGACATAATTTTCGATCGATAAGCTTTAAATTACGCGTTCAATTTAGTATTCGAGGAATAATTATGATTTGTGCATACATCCTTTCATTGTTTTAATTCGGTGTCTTATTTTTAATATAGGTCGCAACTGGCGAAAACGAAGATTGACGGTGGTACTGAGAACGAAAAGAAAGACGATAGCGGCAATGAGACTGGCGCGGGCGACAACGAGCCTGAGGAGGAGTCCGAAATTGTTCACTATGACAAGACGAAGTCATTTTTCGACAACATCAGCTGCGAAGCTGTTGAAAGGAGTAAAGGGTTAGTTTTAACTACTTTTAAGATTTCCGATTTTTCAGAATATTTACAAGATTTATTTATAACTTATAAAAAAAATAACATTATATTACAAAATAACTTTATTCAATTACGCTAATCCTTTCATAAAAATGAAAGGGTTACACTAATATAGACCTCGTAAAAATTCATTGTCTCATTATATTTTTTCATTTTTACAGTCGATCTCAGCGTACAGATTGGCGAACGGAGCGCAAGCTGAACTCGGAGACGTTCGGCGTGGCATCGATGAGGCGTGGTGGCTTCCGCGGCCGTGGTTACTACAACCGCGGCAACATGGGTGGCGGCGGTGGCGGCGGCGGTGGCATGTACCGTAACAACCAGCCCGGCAACCAGAACTTCCGCGGCAACTTTCACAGGAGGGGCGGCGGTGGCGGACGCAAGCCAAACAATCCCAACCAGCAAATGGGTGGCAACCAACAACCCAATATGGTTGGTTAAACTATTGATTATGACTTTATATAGTCATATTTAATCTACAAAAAACGAAAATGTCATTTATAAAATTGCTTAAATTCCGTATCACAAATACTTTATAAAGTTATGTTTTCAAAAGAAATATTCTGAAAAATTTAAAATTAATTATCGCCTTTTATGGGTAGACATCGGCGCCTGCGACCGGCAGCCAGAGCAACCGCAACGTGACGAGCGGTAGCGCACCCGAGCAGACTAGCAGCAGCAGTACCAGTGCCACGACGCCCTCGAGTCAGGCGCAAGCAAGCCGTCTCGTTACCGGTACCGCGTAATCTTCGTTCTCCCGTCGACGAATCTCCTCGACTCTCTTTACACTCACGCACGCGCGCGTCACTATCACTTGACACGAAAACTGCAACCCACGACGAGAAGGAGGTTGAGGGAAAAGCAATAAAAAAGAACAATCTAAATTGCTGACTCTTCTTTCTCTTCGTGCTCAATTACCGCAAGCCAACATTGAATTGATTTATTAGAAGTTCAAATTCTTCTTATAAGTCGATGAGAACTTTACTAATGTCCGAATATGTTACTTACACAGTTTAGCTGGTTTAAAATTGCTTTTCGGTTAATATTTGGTACGGTTGCGGAGAAAACAGCGTGAGGGGCTGGGAGGGGAAACCGTCGAGCCGCCAAAACGCTTGACAAAAAAATGAAAGGAGAAACAACAATGCGCTATTAATTCATAAGTATTCATTTAGTGTGTAAGATTTTTACGGTAAACGCGCGAGAGTGGACGAGCGAGCGAGCTAGATCGAGGACTGAAAAGAGACAAGGGCGGCGTATAAATGGTGATGATGGCTTTTCTCTATGTGGCGATCGGTTGCCGATAATGAATATAAGAAAAATGAGGTGAATAGAGGAAAAAAAACAATGAAATATAAGCACTTAGAATTATTGTAATAATGCGAAGAAGAGATACTGATGTTAAGTTGTCGTGGGCAAACGAGAGAGAGAGAATTAAAACACGGTAATAGAAAAGTAACATTGTAATCGTGCGCCTATAGCGAGTACATTGTATATCGAATTTGTGTGTGTGTCTGTGAATAATAAACGCTGGGAGAAGTGCGCCGGATGCATTTCGGACTTGCAGGTTTACTCAAGGAATTTTCCTTATAAAAAAGTAAATAAATAAAAAAAAAATAAAAAATGAAGATTCACACGCGCGCATAGGGCCACACGGCACAAGCACACGAACACTTACGTCAACGATGCCAATTATGCATTATTATTCTATACGTACGTATAACACCGTCGTGATTTTTTTTTTCATTTTGACAGAGAGAATCGTACTTTATAAAGCTTTGAATAGCGGACGTTTGTTCCTTAGAAAAAAAGAAATGATTCCCGAAACGCAAAAAGGAGTAAAAGAGAGTAATGGGGTTTTAAGGAAATATTAATGAGGAATGGTTAATAGTAGAAAGGCGACCCATGGAATAGTTGGATTGTATCCGCTTGACGGAAGAGATGGCAAACGCGAAAATAATAAAACTTAATTAAAAGGGAATTTTATCGTAAAGCAAAGATGTCGCGCGTGTTCTTTGCATTTTGACCGAATGGTAAAAGAATAATAAAAAGCATTTTGTGAACAAAAAATGAAAAAAGAAAAAATTCCACTACGTTTTCTCTTTAAATAATTTGTGTTTAGTCCTTACGGTGTTAACTGCTAATTTTTACAGAGACGTAAACTCTGCGTGTATAATCTTTAATAAACACCAAGTATAGAACCGCTAAAACAAGAGTGCACCTCTAGGGTCGAAATAATTAATCTCTCTCTCGTGCCGTCGTGGTCACTTATTGTATAAAAAGAAAAAAAAAAGAAAATGGAAAGAAAAGAATTAATCAATTATTTCGAATATAGCTGTAACAATTAGTAACCTGCTTTGATACGTCGTCGCGTGGAACGAAAAAAATATTAGCTTTTCTATTTCGGGAGAGCGTTCTATTGTAATTAAGGTTACCAGTGCCTGGTACAACTTTTCTTCCAGAGTTAAGAAACGAACAAAGTAAAAAAAGAATAAAAAAAAATAAAAAAAATACAGCGGGTAGCGTCGCGGATGCGCATTCGTCGTATCTTCTCGCTTACAATTAAAAAAAAAATAAACGTTTTTTCGATTGAAAAACGAAAAACGCGTTAACCCCAAACTAGAGTAAAGGTGGGAAGAATGCGCGATCGGTGACGCTCGATAAAGGATAAAAAATAAAGAAAAACTAAAGACTTCGTGTGTGCAGGTTACTCCGTGTAGAGCCGAAGGTGTTATGTTCCGGACGAGTATCAAGGCGCGCGCGCCGATCTTGATCAATGTGTTTTTTTAATTCACAAAAGTGCATAAAACAAAAAATGGGACTGGTAGTATGGAAGTGAAATAAGGGTGGAGAGGCGCTTTCCGTTTGCCGATATAGACTATAGGACAATACGGCGTCGTTATTCCAAGCGATCAGAACTATTCATTCATTCATTATTGTTGAAAGCGAGAGAGAGCGAGAATAAGAGAGAACGGGATATGCTGAACCGAGATGGTGAATCGTTTTACTTTTATAAGCTTACCGGACGGTTTTGATTATTTTTTTGAATAGAGGGACGCACCAAGCCATTTTCGATTTCAAAAAAAAGAATGTGACTTTGTGCTTACTGTCGAGTGTCGTGAGCGTCGATAGAAATGATTGAAGTTTTTCCTGGCATAAAACTACTTACACGGTGCTCCTTCGCGACACGAAATTGTAATAGCGGACTGCAATTGTATAAAGCCAGAATGAATGAAAAAAAGATAACGAAAGATAAATATACCCAATGCTGTGCGGATCTGCTACGACTCGCGACACTCGGTGTGAGATGTAAAGAAATGAAAAGGTGTAATAGAATTTAAAGTAACGCATGATTGTACGCCGCGCAACGGAAAGAAAAAAAAAGAAAGAAAACAAGCAGATCGAATGACGTTTGTTTATGACTGTTATTTTTGTATGGCTCTTAAGAAAGGGTCCCCCGTGTAACGCGTCATTGTATAACTAGGGATTTAGTTGAAGCGAGTAAGAATAAAAGAAAGATGTAAATGCAAGTGATGAAGCGAAATAAACGAGAAGCGGGGCCTCGAACAAACCTTGGGCTTTAAAAAAAAGAAAGAAGCAGAAAACGAATTGCCAAAAAAAAAAAACGAAAAGATTGATAAATTCCAATTCGCGTAGTGAAAGGAAGTAAAAAAACCAGTTTTGTCGTTTATCTGTAATGTAATCCAAACCGATTCAGAATAAGACAGTATGGAAACCAAACGAAAAAGTAATAGAATACGATGTGCACGATTTCCTGACGATAAATGTTTTTTTGTTTTGTACAGCGGACATTGTGATTCCCGAAGCTGAAATAATACAAAGATGAGGAAATAACATAACGACTTTGACTTATTTTATTGTTCCCTAATGTATTCCCAATAAACCTTTGCCAAACCTTTAAATCATTTATAGAAGACTATCAACTAATTACACTAATTTAAAAAATGAAATAGAATTACATTTTATATTCCATTTAATTTTATATTTTAATTTCATTTAAAATTTTGAAGTATTAGTAGAATTTCAAATATTGTATAATAAATTCCTTAAAGTATTATTATAACTTGGATATTTTTGTAAGTGATCTTGTAATAGCACAAGATCTAGAAATTAATTTTTTTTTACAGAGGAAATGTACAAAGATTTTTTTAATCGTAACAAAATTAAAATTATTTCTAAATTGCTATATGTAAAAATAGTAATTAAAATGAAAGTTCGAGTTGTTTTTATAAGCATTGCAGTGAAAGAGTCAACGCTTATCACTAGAATTGAAATTACTGCTCTATACAAATGCGTGGATTCCCATGATAGTTTACAAACAACTTGTGCGAATTACAACGCCATTCTCACTTTATCTTCTGGACTAATCATTATCTCTACGTAGATTGAAATTCCGGTTAAGCGCTAAAAGGTCAAGGAGACATATTTTTACCCTTTATTTTCGTCGTAAACTGGTGATAGCAATCGATCAATCTCCTATCACGTGTTAATATAACATTATTTTTGTGGTTAATAGATGAAAGTGATTAATTTTAAAACATTTTTGTTTCAAATTACTTTCGTAGTCTATTTCTCGGGATAAGAAATAAAGTTTTATATAATTTTATTATTTTTAACAAAATAGAAAACGTTCTTTTACATCATTCCAAATTTTTAGTTTTTACATTAATGTTATTCTCTAATTTACACAAATGAGATTTTTATAATTTCTTACACGACGACTAACAAGTAAAAATTTCATTTTATTAAGTTTAATGAATAGAATTTATTTTTGTCTTCGAATCGTAAAAGAAATGAGAGTCACATATCTCAGATGTGACAAGTTTATATCGGACTTTGAACGATTGCTATGGTGATAATTATTGTGATAACTATTATAATTTGGCCCTGCCGTCCTTCTTTTATCATCGAATTCGACGTACAAACACAAAGGTCACAACGATTCAGCGTTTTCCATCGTCATCTTATCAACCATGTAGTATATATAGGTAGTTCTGTTTTAAGAATAAAAGCTTGAATTTGCTAGAAAGCCACGTTGCGCTTTTTCATGAAATTATCTTCCTCGTGTGCTCTTTAGTATAAAAGTGAAAATAAGATAGTTAACGTGCTGACTGAATGATAACTTAATCAAGATGACTTGTAATAAGACCTTCGTCCAGATTTGACACTTTTTTTTATTTTTATTAAGTACAGTATCATTCTTCTAAAAGTGCATTTTCCTCCATTCTGCATTACATATAAGAAAGAAACGAATGGCTCTCTGTACTCCAGTTACCATCTAGTTTATATCAACTTGTCGGATATTGTGAAACGAAAGACTTTCTTTTATAGATAACAATTTTTCAATCATATACATTTGCATAGTCCCATTTGAATAGTTTCAATACAAATGGTAATTACTTTGTGCGATTAAATATCTGACTAAACTATTTAGTAAATCCAGTACTCTTTTTCCTATTACAATAATTTATACCATTTTGATGAGAATGAATTATTGAATGAATTATTGAAATTTCAAACTGTCTTACAATAAGTTTCCATAAATTTTGATAGAGAATAAGTATAGTCTGATAGGTATAGATAATATAATATGAGCTATTCTCGAAATTATTTGGGATGGAAATTATTTTTTTCTTTTACGTCTCGAAAAGAAACAGAAAATATTTTTAAACACAATCATTGGACAGTTTTTCTTGTTTTTAGGTTTTTTTGAATGTAAAAGAAATAAATATACGCTCGATTTGTTGATATCATTTTTTTTTACTAACAATTACACCAGAAACAAGAATATGAATTTTAAAAAAAGAAGAAATGAAACATGGGAGCGAAATTTTTTAACCTTTTTCAGAATTACAAAATGTCTATTTCTCCAAAATACTTTTAATTATTTTAAAAAATCGAATAATTATGAGTGTATATTTATTGTTTTTTTACTTTCGGAAAGGAAATAATAAGAAATTCTTTTTGTCATTTCTAAAGGTACACTCATTTAATCCAATAAGCGTGCCTTTAGAAAAATTTTTGAGACATAAAAAATAAATTAATTTGATAATAGCTTATATATTTTTAATGCATCTTTATTCATTTTTAAACTGTGTAGACTTATGAAATCATTCATCTTTATTATCTGTATTTATTAATTGAATACAATTAGATAAGAAGCGATATTTATAAATAAAATTATGGACTTGACACAATGTGAGTTGGTTTAAAAAAAAGTTGTAATTAAGTCACTCATCAGTACTGTACGCATTACAACAATTTATTGTGATCATCAAGAAAGGAAGAGAATTTTAATTTAAATAAAAATAAATACATATCTGCACAATAAGGTATGATATTTATATTTATTTGAATTATCTTTTCAATTTAAATCATACAGTATATATATTTATATTAAAGTAAATATTTTTTCAAAACAACCTTACTAAATACAGCCTAATCAGTTTATATTTCAATGACATAATCACATTTCGTTCAATCATAACAAAGACACAATTAGTACTTTCATTTCCTATTCCAGTACTAGAATTTAACATTTCATAATTGATACAATCAGAATCATGTAATAATATAAGGAATATAAAAACCCATTCCTTGTATAATAACATTTTTTTCAGTTTTGCAATTTATCAGTGCGTGTCTTTAATGAAACAAAATCTTCTTCGACGGAGCCGCAAAAGCCGTCATCATCAATCGCTTGTCACTGCGCACAACAAAAAGATATAAATTGTTCTCTGTTACACACACTTGCATATGAACTTCTCAGAGCGAGTTCAAGTTGAAGTCAGGACAATATATACTTAATATACTGCTTAATGCATAAGTGATACGGACACGCTGCTATAATGGCGTCATATTTAAAAAAATTGTCTTAATTACCCACGAGCGTACGAAACGCGTTTTTTAACGCGCAAGTTTCTTGTTTTGCTGTTCTCGTACTTATTGTTTCAGAGCTTGCGCGAAGAACAAAATGTTAAGGTATAACGTTTGTAAGGATGTTGACATTTTTTTCGTCGATTTGCACTTTAATTATTTAGGGAGTTGTTTGAATGAGTTAATGTTTATAAATACTTGTAAATGATTGAACTATGAAAATAAAATTCTGATATATTTCGCTGTGAAGAATTGATTTAGGTGCGATTGCGTTCAGCGGTTTTCTGAACTATAGAACTATGTTGAGGTAGCCGATGACGGAGTCTAGGTGGTGCGCTCCGTAATTTTTTGCCTCTAGATGTTGAAACACGTGAAGTACGTGGTCTTAGTGTTCGAGGTAGACCATCACCTAGAGGGAAAAAATTACATAGCGCACCATCTAGACTCCGTTATCGGCTAGATCACGTACTCGATGGATGAGGAAATCTAAACACAAAAACCTGCGATTCGGACCAAGTAGATTTCGACGGCAGCTTTTCCCTTTCCCACAGCTATTGAAATATATAACAAGTAACTTTCGGCCCATTTAAGAAATTTGCCAATTTTGATTGTAAAACTAAAACTCAAATGTTCAAATTTTTTCTTATTTCTTTAAACTCACCATTAAGAAACATATTCTACAAATAAAATCAAATTTTTTAGGTATAATGTTAATAATATATTATACCGTATTCGAAATTAATGATTATTATTCTTTAAAAAATCTCTTTCCTTACATAACCTCTTCTATTCAATAGTACCTCTCTACAAATTGAAATATTGTTTTTGATGAATGAAAAATAGTGTTTTGTTAATAACATTATTAAAAACTTTCTAAATGCATTTATTTACTTTTACCTTTCAAAAGTTGCGAAAGCTCACTTAAAATATTTTTTCAAAAGTATAAAAAATTCACTAAATTTTTTTTTAAATGAAAAATAAAAATAATATTGTTAATATAAAGCTTTTTACGAAAGTATACAATAAGGCAATAATAGACGTTTTTTCTGTATAATCCATTTTCACTTCCTCCCCGTCTTTTTCTCTATATCTCGCCGGCTCACTTTCTCGTCCTCTCTCTTCTCTCTCCTAACTTCATTTATTCAAAAACACCTCTCTTTAAATTGAAATAATTTTTTTTCATGAATATACAAAAAATAGTATGTTAAAAATATTATAAAAACTTTCGATATACTTTTACGTACCCTTAAAAAGTTGTAAAATATAACTTAAAAAATTTTTGAAATGTATTAAAAATAGTAATATTGTTAATATAAAACTTTCTACGAAAGTATAAAATAAGGCAAGTATAGACGTTTTTTCTGTATAATCTA
>JAWWEQ010000055.1:21135016-21261948 GCA_035583055.1 Torymus tubicola | reverse complement strand
TGTGTGTGTGTGTGTGTGTGTGTGTGTGTGTGTGTGTGTGTGTGTGTGTGTGTGTGTGTGTGTGTATGTGTGTGTGTATTGGGCAGTTTGAGGAGGTCTCCAAAGTGCCAAAGGCGCTCCGCAACACGCGTTCAAGCTTGACCGCTCGCAGGTATAAGAGTCTCGAAGTGTCTGAGGGGTTGACTTCTCATTGAGCCCAGAAAGGTGTACAATGAAGTATTCGAGATTTAGTTTAAAAGTCTGGGCTCATCACTCAAACTGGCCACGAGAAAGAGAACCCCCTTCACACGTAATAGTAGCGAAAATTTATTTTTCGTAGAAATTTCACACTTGCATCTCTTAAAACTGATTAAGATATAACGTTATATATTAAACATTTTCTTCTATTTATTTTAGAGAAGGCAAAAAAAATACGTCGTGATGTACGTCCTTGTTTAGTGGATTTTTTTTATTGTTTAAAATTTCAACAATTGATTAAACACTTTTTAAGAAATCGTTATACTGAAATATTTTTAAGAAATTTTTAACCTCAAATATCGTTGTTCATAATGGGTGGATTTTTTTGGGCAACAAACTCGGTTCGAAGATGTAAAAAAGCTATCTCTATGCCAAATTTCATGACGATTGGTTGACTTTTATTACCGGTATCGTCTGGGAAAGAAAATGCACTTTGTTTCAAAAATATTTTTTTTCTCGAAAATAAATGAAAATAATCCATTGAAATTTCAATTCAATATTGCTCCCATCAAATATAATTAGTGGTTCAAATTTCAAGTCGATAAATTAAATACTCTCTGAGAAATTATTATTATAAAATTTTTAACATTTATTTTCAAAGCTCTTAATTTAAAAGAAATCACAAATAGAATTACAAAATAGTACATTACGATATGCGTAACCTAAGTAGCATTTTTTTACACGGCGTGCAGTTAGGGCCTGGGCGTAGCGAAGGTGTGTGTGTGTGTATACCTGTTGTAACTTTTGAACCGATCGACCGATTTTCATGATATAAAGTTTATTCTCTTTGCTTTGAAGAAGAATAGAGATGCCACAACTTATTATTTAATTTGTCCTTCCCAATATGCTACAGTAAGTATTACCTAATATAATCAAAATTTGTTTGAAGATCGATAAATTACCGAGAATTCCTTTTTTAAAGTTACATTATCTTAAGTATGTCATTTGCTATTAAAGAAAATGTGTTTTTAATTTCTTTAATTTGTTTTTAAAAAATTAATGTTTGAGGAAGCTAAGTGCCAATGAATTGGCAGCGGGGTTTTCTCGAAAATAAATGAAGATAATCAGTTGAAATTTTAATCTAATACTGGCCACACCAAATATAATAAATGGTTCAAATTTCAAGTCAATAGATTAAATACACATATACGCACATATACACACACGCACAGATACTCATACATACCGACATGTTTTTGCTCAAAAACAAAAAATTTTTGTACCAAACGTCTTAATAAATGTTTTTAACCTTTTTTTGTTTGAAAAATTTTTTTCGTCATTACAAAGCTTCCTTTTTCAAAAGCAAAAACAAACTGTTAAAATCACATGTGGCCTCTCCTAATGTGAACGATATGCAAATATGTTTGCACTTCTTAGCAGAAGTTTCAGATACAAGAGAGAGGATCTTGGGGAATATTAGTGTGGTAAATTGTTGTGAAATTTTCGATCATCATGCTGTCAATTTACGAAAACAGATCTATAAAATTGTCACAAGGCTATTTCATTAAATTTAAAATTTCATAATATAGTTCATTATATTTTTATAATTAATCCCGATGTTAATTCATGGACGAAGGTAGGAGTCATCTAAAGGAAGATATGTAAAATAATGGGACATGTATATTTCTTTTTTGTACTTTTACTGTAGTTATGGAAGAGCAAAATACAGACCGCTCAGCCTCGTCACCACTCGTGAAAAACACATTTCTTACATCCTTTTTTTAATATTCGTTTAAGGGTAGAGTACAGTCGAAAAAAAAATTTTTTATTTTTAAATAAAATATAAGGTAAAGTACCCGAAGTTGGGACAGTTTTTTGGCATAGACACAATTAAATAATATTTTTAAGTTGTATGAGCCAACTTGTCCAAATCGGTGATGTACTATGATTAATTAAGCATAAATCTTACATATTTATCCAAAAATAAACTCGTTTATATGCCTTTTTGTAATAAAAAATAAAGCTTGAAAAATATGTCCAAGGCTCCTAAATCTGAACACCCTATTTAAAAATGGAAGTGAAATCGGGACAGTGCGATGGACCCAAAACCTGGACTATTAAATTAAATGTGTCCCGAATTGGGGTATAGCAAATTAAAGGGCAGGTAAAGCTGGATACATGTTTTGCTATGAAACCTAACCTCAAAAAATTGTTTTTTATTTCCTGGCGAATAGAAAACAATTCGAGATTCCAATTAACATCATAATGTTAATTTGTAGTATAAAGAATATGAATACATCAACATCATTATACAACTAATAGACCAGCATATTTAACACAAAAAAACATAATTTTCTGCCAATTTTGATGGACTTTTATGCATTACATTTGGATTTATCCCTAAAACTATTATTAAAATAGTATTTAATTCAAAATACTCCCAGTCTCAATTTTTTTTGTATCTCTCTGGGATTCTAAATTCATATTTGTAGTACCGAATACTAAAAGTCCTTCAAGAAATAATTAATTTTAAATTAATATTTTTTTATACAGTCAAATTACGTAAATTTAAAATAAAAACAATCAAAATTTATTAAATTTTAATAACATTTTAATTTTGAACTAAAACTAAAAAAACAAAATCAAAAAAATATTTTCAAGAAAAATTTCTAAATTAGTTCCAGAATATGTACAAAAAAAATCAGTAAGGTACAGAAAAATTTGAGACGCAGGAAACATTTTGAATATCATAAAATTAAGGGTATTCCGTAAGTATAATAAAAAAATTATGAATTTTAATAGTGAAAATGATCAAAAACTACACCTAAAACCTACAAAACAACGCGCCCGGAAAGTATGCGTATTTAGCAGAAAATCAGCGAAAATTGGCTCAGGCGACAAGGTGCTTGCTTCCCAAAACAAACATCGCCTAGAGTTCAGGTTCGATTCCCCGTCAGCGCAAATTTTTCGGAAGCATTTTCTCAAAAATGTTTTCCGGATTTTTTTGGTGCCGAAGAGCGAAACTGGTGCCCGAGGTTGGTAGCTGAAGCTCCTGAATGCACCTGATCGGTGGATCGGATCGACTAAATACAATGATTGCGCTGAGCGCATGAGTAGCGAAAGACCGATTCCACTGCAGGTTTTACTCGAGAGATTTGCCCAACCTATAACGTAGAGGTCTGTAGCAGTGGTTCGATCGGTAAGATTGGGATTAATTACTCGTCAAGCCGGGTTTGAGTCCCAGATCTTTACCGATTGATACAAGGACCACTGTTTCACACATGTGCTTTGTTTACCAATACACCACAGACCTCCGTCGTCAATTAGCACCGCAAGGGAGTACACACAGGGCGATGTTAAATAACATAAAAAAAAATTAAAAAAAAGTTTGACTGATTTTTAAATACTCGACAATTTTTTGGTTGATTTCATAACTTTCTTGTCTTTAATAAACGTTTAAAAATAAAAGAGAGACAGACGGAGAAAGAGAGAAACGGATATATTTACTCACCAATATTTTTACTTCTTTTTTTAAAAGTAATTTTAGAGAGATTTCACAATTTTTTAAGAGTTCAAGAGTATATAGGTAGTGATATAAGATGCGTATATGTTCACGTCGCTTATAGTTGTATATACGCGCATCGTGAGTGCCGATCTATACATAGCCCTACCAAAAAATATTAACTGATTTATCAGCTTAATCAGTCCCCCTTTTTGCAACTGCCGAAAATAAGATGCGTCCATGGTATATACACGCACCTAAAGCAAAGTATAGGTATATAGAATATACAGAAGTATAGACGGGTGCTCAAAATTCATCAACTAGCCGCTATATCTACTCACGCTGGCGCGCGCGCGACGACATGAACATAACGTCGCTTTGTACGAAAACTAGCATATCACAACTTGCCCACAAAGACTAGCACATTTCAGATTGTCCCGCAAAGACTAGCACATTTCGCGCTCTTCCCGCGAAGACTAGTACATCTCGCGCCTTCCCGGCGAAGACTAGCACATTTCACACTCCTATTGAATGTTAGATAATTTATGCAACTCAAAGATATACATATTTATGCATACAAAAAAGTCTTATTGTGTCTAATTAATATGTACATTCATTTCATAGATTTAATATGTAAAATTCAAAGTGGATGATTGGGCTTCTGAGCAGAAGATGGATGTCTTCGATAATAATTTCTTTGGAGAATTTTCTTCCTTTGGCAGGAATCCTTTTCAAAATACCCACCACGTCGCCATCAGGCCCCCGTCGACCCAAGGATTCAGTCCGGTTTCTCCAGTAATTTCAACCAGATTTGTAAGTTTATTTCTATCAACATTTTCGCTAATTATATAACTTGATAGAAGTAGCCGAAACAGTTTTCAAATGGTACTTTGTCAACTATATAGCGATAAATATATCGATATAACATATCACTAGAAATTTATGACTATAAGTAATTGAAAGTGTGTACAGTAATAATTCATGATTACGAATTAATTTTTTTTGTTTTTCCTGTTATTATGAACATTTAGAAATTTGTTAATAAACCGATATTTTAATACATAAATCAATGAATAAATGAATAACATTATTATAACCAAGAAATCAAATCTTTAATAAACCGCTTTACAAATAATCAACAGCCATCGGATCCGACTGAACCCATTTTCTCTCACTGACATTCGCAGTTCCAACAGTCACCGTTCGCAAACGACTCCATTTTCACAAACCCGAATCAGAATTTTCCATCCATTTTCTCAAACGAACCCCTTTTCACCAACTGGCAGCAACCCTCGATTTCGATTACCCAACGTCCATTCGGTAACTGGCAGGAACCAATCTACCAACAGCCTTCAATCCCGGCTACCCAACGACCAATTGACAGTAGGCAGGAACCCATCTACCAACAGCCTTCGATCCCGGCTACCCAACGACCAATTGACAGTTGGCAGGAACCCATCTACCAACAGCCTTCGATCCCGGCTACCCAACGACCAATTGACAGTTGGCAGGAACCCATCTACCAACAGCCTTCGATCCCGGCTATCCAACGTCCATTCGGTAACTGGCAGGAACCCATCTATCAACAGCCTTCGATCCCGGCTACCCAACGTCTATTTGGCAGTTGGCATGAACAGACCACTCCATTGCTTTGGCTTGTAACAGGGTCACCGACGATGAGGCCAAATGTCCAAGATCCATCAGTAACTGCTGATGGGGATACTATGTATCTTCAAATTTTGATTACTTCCGATTTTGAGACTTACACGTAAGTTATTCAATACTTTGGTTTTGCAATATTTTCTAGTATTGCTCTTCATTATTTATCAATTTTATTAATATAATAGTGATTAGAATTAATAAATAATTTATTTTATGATATTATTTAGGGCTCATGGAAGTAATAAGGAAACACTCGCTAAATATATGGCAGCATTCTGGATTGCAGTAGATTTGCGATACAGGGAATTGAGCAATCCCAAAATCCGTTTAAATATTGCTGGATTAATCATTCCACAAGTTAGTGAAAGTAATAAATTTTAAATACATGGACAATGAAATAATATAACTCATTAAAGTTCGTAGTCGTCCTTTATACATATAATAAGCGTAAATGTTTTTTAGAGCTCGGATGCTGCGCCTTACATGAACAAAAATGTTACCCAAGATAACGTTGTTCAATCTCGAAATACTTTAAGGACAATCGGAAGCTATTTTTTCAAAGAGACCAAATTCTCAAGTACTATGTATGACGTTGTTGCAGCAATTTCAAAGTAAGTTACTCAAAAAAATGACAGATACAAATTTTAAAAACAATAAGAAGATAATAGAAAACTATTTTTTTAGCCGCAATTTAGGAGATATAGGTGATGATGGAATCTTTCATGACGACGTAAGTTGTAAGTCAAGTCAACTGTGTTATTAATGAAAACATAGCTAAATCTAAACAAAACTCAATATATAGAATATCTATGTACAAAGATGCCATATGTAAAAATCATTTCACAACTTTAGTGATGAGATATAAGCTAAAGTAATTTTGAATATTTACTAAATTTAATTCTTCATATTCAAATTCACCTTACGCCGTGCAACTAAAAAATTAATCTTATTCGTCGAAAATAAACATTATTTTATGTTTCTATTAACATAGGTATCGCTGAAATAGAAACCGTCTGTCAAAGACGCTTTCGTCAATCAGCCGCCCTTATCAGAGACAAACGTGGCTTTGAGGGTATAACCACCGCTGCTCACGAACTAGGTCACACGTAAGTACCAATATAATTTTCAGTTTCAATGGATAACGTTAACTGAAATGTTCAAATAGATATTTATTAAACAACTGTATGTTTTTATTTTCGCAGAATGGGTGCCCCACACGATGGTGATGCATCGTGGGTTGTACCTGGAGAACCATGTCCCTGGAGCGACGGCTACCTCATGAGTTATGAGCACGATACCGTCAATAGTGTTCATTGGTCGCAATGCAGCGTCACGGCCATGCGAAATTACCTGCGGTAAGTCAGATAGGTAGTAAAATTTGGAAATATACGTTAATTTTCTAATTTAATGAAAACTATGAAATTCATTTTTTACAGCGATAACGGTCAATGTCTGAATAACAAACCGGATGTTGGCAAGCCCTATTCCAAAATTCTACCAGGCAGAATACTTAGCCGGGATGAACAGTGTCGACGATCGATGGGAATGGTTTCGTATAAGGTACAATTCAAATCGTAAAAAAGTTTTTGAACTTAATGTTTTTAATGTCAGAAGTTACTATAGTAGTCTTGTCATTATCATTTGTCTTTCATTTTATCATGGAAATTGATTTTCCAGTTAGCTGAATAATTGCTTAAGGAGGGTCAGAGGTTACACCAAAATGCAGCCGACAATTTGATTTTTTTATATTTTGTTTCTTAAGTTAGAACAAGATTACATGAATTTTTTCAATATTTTTTATCGACTGTTTTTTGGAGAAAGTCATTCTTGAAAATCGAGTTTTTAACAGAGGCTTTTATGGTAGAGTGAGGTTATGTGGCCTTTGAACGTAAATATTCCGTACCAAAAAGGCACAAACAAAGTTGGAAAACCTACATTTTATTAGAGTAACTATAGAAGTATAAAAATGCAGGCGGTTGTTTGTCGCTTACCGATCATTTGGGAAAGTATGAAATCAAAACGTTAACAAACGACGGAGTTCGTTGGCGTCGCGGGGAGAGAGGGGACTCCTCTAGCCTCACCTCGCCGCCTGATACCACTGCCTGACGCTCCTTAATATATGCTAATAGATTTTTATGATCAATTATTAGTCCGAGATTATTTATAACAAATTAAAGTTTAAAAAAGTGGTTTTTTAAAGAAATAATTTCGCAATCAACGCTTTTGAATAAATTGTATGCTCTGACGATATATATATACTAACTAAGGTCAACTTTTAGGAAGAAGAAAGTAATTGTGCTGTATTGTGGTGTATGATGATCATAGGTTCATACATTAGGATGCAAAATCATAAACGACCTCTAGCAGAAGGAAGTTATTGTGGACAATGAGCAGTAAGTATCAGTTATCACCATAATTTGCACATTTATTAAATCAATGAATTAATAATATGGAAGAGACTAGGTATACCTAATAATGCTATTGGAGAATTTATTTGTTCGACCTATATTTAACTAAATTTCAAAGTCAAGAATTATTATCTAAAATGAATGCTTGTTTTGCAGATTTGTCTAAATGGAAAATGTGTCAAAGATCCAGAAGCAAGTAATTGAAACGTTTGTATGGCACATAACTTATATTTACCGGTCTCAACTTATGTTATATAAATAATTATAATATGTAATAATAAAAGTGAAAAAAATAAAATTACATTTTTAAATATGTTTTTGATCATTTTAAAATAAAAATTAATAATATCTAATCATTCGGGATACGTGGAACACTCTTTTTGTTAATTTCTTCGTACGGATCGGGGCACGCACAAGCTGTATATTCGAATAACTACATCTCACTTATTTTTTATGTGACTTCTATAGGGTATCTCAAAGATTCCACATAGGCCCGCTCTTATTTTGTGTTTATGCAACGGATGACTCCGAAAAATACAAGCCGACCTTACAGAACTTCTTTACTAGTCTAGCGACAACGGACTGCCATTTAACATTAATAAGTGCCATGCAACTCATTTAAACTATCATTTAAATCATACTCTTTTATCTCAAATTAACTCTATAAAAGATCTTGGTGTCTATATTGACTCTAAAGTAAACTTCCGCATTCGCATTAAATCTACCCTTGTGAAGGCAAACAAAGCCTTAGGGTTCATAAACCGCACCACTGCTGATTTTACTGACATTGCGACAATATCCATCTCTACAATGCTCCTGCCCATCCTGTTCACAGATATGGTCTCGGATTACCAACGTCTTAATTAATATATTAGAATCTATACAACATAAATTTATTCGCTTTCTTTGTTTCAAAATTGACAGACCCATAAGCAGATTAGAATATGATTACACAATATCCTCAACCGAATTTAATATTATACAACAATAAAATCTCTTCGTCACTACCACGATTGTATACTCACATACAAAATCTTAAATAATTACCTATCCTGTAGTCCTGTCAATAATTTACTGAACATTAGATGTCTTAACGACTCACTTCAAAATCAAAGACTGCTAAAAGAGGGTGTATTAAGTTCAAACTACAGCTTCCATTCAACATTTAACCGCTTAAAAAAATTATGGAATCTTTGACTTGAAACATTAACTAATATAGAAACTTTGAATCGTTTTAAATCGTCGATACACTCGTTTATTGCTAGATTCTAGTTTTAATCTTTTGCGTGCGAGCGTATGAGACTTGTAATACAGTTCCGTATGTGTAAAATAAAAATTATATTTTTTAAAAACAATTTTTATTCTTGGCAAATTACGCTGCAAATCCAAACCAAAATAAAAAATTTTTTTATTGTTTCGAATATGTATTCGGTGCGTTCGTTTACACGTAAAATTTCAATGTTAACCAATAATGGGCAAAATTTTATTAAACGGTAATAAGTCCTATCAGATTATAATCCGTTCAGTAGATCCTGAATTAAACATATCTACACACCACACACTCACTTTTCAAAAATAGTTTATTTCGATTCCTCTGTTTTTAGCAAAACTTAATTAATTTTTACTATTACAAAGCTTCCTCTAAGATAAAGCAAAAATCTTTCAAAATTTTCAAGTTTTATGAAGATAGTTTCTATAAATGAGACTACAAATGTGAAATGTAACTGGTGTTCGCTTTTCCTACGTAACCCTTATTCCAGTTCTTCCCTATATGACTGATCGATCAACGGGTTGCCATTATGCAGGCATATCCCTTCACGCGTCTCCGTTAAGCTCATTGCCATTTGACAGGCGCTTCACTGCTTAACTAAGACTAAAAACAACTGTACTTGTCAACATAATTTTAGAATATGAATATCTTTTGCAAATACTAATGAATATACTCCAAATTTTTTTTTAGTATAGAATTTATATATACGGAGCGTCTAACAGTCTTCTTTTTTTTTGAGAAAAATAATTAAAAATTATTTAGTTAAATAAAAACCGCGATGACGATAAGTAGGAATCTGTATTTCTAGAATTTTCATCTATTTCAAAAAGAGCATATCTCATGGTATTTCTGATAGAATCAGTAAAAAAAATTCTGAGTATATTATTTAGATATACGGAACGCCTGACTTGCGGCAATCAATTAGAGAGCGCAAAAAAATCGCCCTTCCATCCACTGAGGTATTTTGCTGGGCTCCAAAATTTCGGAGTACACTCACTATCAGCGCTTCGCAGGAGGCGAACCACCTTGGCCGGTGAAGCCAGTTCCTCTGGGAGTGGACCTCGACTCCTACGACATGCGACCCCGTTGCTCTAAGCAAAAGGAGTTCCCCGTTCCCTCGCTTAGTGCAGACCACGTCTGCTCAATGCATAAAGAAGGAAATCGGAACAATTTCGGAGTTCAGGAGAGAAGGGAGGATACCTTTTCACTTGAGGAACTCGGAGGAACCTTTATTTTACTTAAATTAATTTCTTTTATTTTTTTACTTTTGAAACCTTACACACACCTTTTTCTGTACATATCTATCGTTTATTTTTTTTTATCGCTCTACCGTAGAAGTAATTTATATTATTTTAATTTTATAATCCTCTTGTTTATTTTTCCTTTTAATTACCATCCTAACCCGAAATTCCTCATGCTCTCCTCCGCCGACTTGAGCTTACATCACAATGATTGACGAATTATCTCATTCATAAGACTTATCTTGTTTCAATTGATGGAACACTCTTTTCCCCCACTATTAATTCAAAAAATTCTCTTATTTTAAACTGTTTATGCCAATAATACTTTTCTTATATTTTAGAGCGATCTTCGTTCTTTCACTTTATTTTCATCAATCAAATCGAGAAAATTGATATAAATGTTAATTAAAAATCACAAAACATAATTTCAAAAGTACTTACAAACATCCAAACCTCGCAACTGGATGACTTTGGTCCCTGTGTATAGCGGATTCAAAAGCTTATTCAATAATTGATTTATGCGCTGCATCATGGTTTCACTATAGAAAATATTTAAACTCAATGGACTTGATATTTCTACATACAACTGGATTTTCGAATTCCTTTATAGAGAGGAACCAAAATTATTTATGTTATAATCTTTTAAGGTAATATCTTATGATTTTCAATTAAGATTTTAATTAATGTCTATATATTCTTTTAGGTCTGATTGGTTGACACAAAACGAGAGAACAAAGATTGCACTATTATTAAGCATAAAAAGTTTTGAACAAAAGAATTTTTATCAACAAATACTGGGAGAAAAAGTCATAAGTTGAAATCAAGCGGAGAGAACACTGGGACTAAATTCGGTCTCAATTAACTCTTGCTGCTTTTAATTTATTACTTTTTAAGCTAATGTTTGCATAGAAAATGTTACACTGAAAAAACTGCCATGTTTAAGTTCTAATTGTTTTTAAAGAAATAGAAATATCTATTCTTATTAAGCGCAGAGCACCAAATTTACCAAAAATCCGAGTACTTTGAATATTTTCAAAAAATTGACATACTACATTGGTGCATTTCCATGAATTAATGAATTGCACAATTAACGATACGACGTTTCCCTTTGCAACTTCTGAAAGAGATAAGAAAACATCGGTGAGATGAGAATGTTAGTAGATTTGTACATTAAAATGATATCGTATTACATTTGTAATATGATCATCTCGATAAAAAATGCATTTAATATTTAATTATTCCTACTCGATTAATTTGATTAATAACTCTACTTTTAATAATATGTAACTTGCCTACTTTCTAAGTATTCATAAGTGTAAATTTCTATATTTTAATTTTTTATAGCTTAAGTTTTATGAAAAAATAAAATTCTATTTTTTGAAATACACTCTTATATATGTAATTAATGTTGCATATACTTACTGTGAGTCTAGATCAGTTACCTAAGAACGATGAATATATCTCAAACTAATATATGAAGTACATTACGTTACAAGGTAGTAAAGTCGAAGATTATGCTCGCAAATGGATTTAGCAGCCAACCAAAAGAATGATTGACTTATACCTATGTTTGTAGCCACTTTGTTAACTAAACATGATACTAATAGGATTTTGTAGTAATTTTTTTAATTACGACATAAGAAAAAAATTAAATAAGTTATGTTTTAAATGTCTCTCCAGTACGACTTCTACTATTAAATAAAATATCCCAAATTCAAACATGACTAATAACTAACAGTGTTTTAAATATTCATCCACAATGCTTTGTATTGCAGGAATAATACAGGTAAGGAAATAAATCATCAAAGCCAATTCAGTTTCTGACTCTCAGATTACTTAAAAACCGTGAATGACCCAAATGATACACCTTACTAACATGTTTACTTTTACGTAGTAAAATGAAACAAATGTTCAAAAGTTAATCTGTATTTACTTATAAATGTAAATCATTCTTTATCAGTTAGATCAATGTTTTCCTGTGAAATAAAATTTGAATTTGAATTCGAAACATTTTTTTTGGTGCGATAATATTAAAAAAAAATTATATAATTAATTAACTCTTTAATGCCGGACACCTTGTTCTTACTTAAATCTAATTTTTTTTATATTCTTAGTAATGATAGAAATAAGGGAACAATACTAAAATAATTATTTTTGTTAATAAACATTTGTTTGTGTTAATTAATTGTAATTGCATCATATATGATAAATCAGGTAATAAGGAAAAGTTTTAATCATTAGTATCGAATGTATTAATGCAAAAATAAATATTTACATATATAAATTTAACATTATGTAAAAATAACACAACATTATTTATTTATGCATAAATATTAGAACCGTCTACGAGCGTCAGTTTTGCCTAATTTTTCAGAAATGAACAAAAACGTATTTGCATGTATATTTAATAATGTTACGGTCATTGTTATGACACAAACAAACCAATAATGCTCGAATAATACTATTTTCACCCCCAAGAAGACATTCTAAGAAAAAAAAATTAAATAAAATGAGAATATAAAACGGAAATATAAATTTAAGTTATTGTATCATATATGGGGGTTACACTACACACTATTATTATATATAATAAATTTCCAATAAAAAATTCACTGAAACTTTTTAATAAAGAATGAATGAATGTATTGTAACTATTGAATAGATTGTATCAAGCAATTTATCATAAGAATAAATTGATTAATCTGATGCTTCAAGACTTGATAATTGATAAAAATCCCATTTCACGTATTTATTTTTTCCAAGCGTGTCTATGATTTTGTAATGTTTATTCAATCTGTTCTGTGTGTACTATGTAAACTATAAGTATTGAGATCAATAGGTGACGTAGTCACATGTCATATTAAATTCAAATAAATTTTTTTTTGGCTTATCAAGCCGTGAATCACTATTTGACATATATAAGGAAGAAACTTCCTACTGGGGGGTCAATCATTTGCCATTTACCGAGAAGCTAGTGATTTTAACAAGTGAAATATTTTATTATAATATTGTAAGAACAAGTATATTTTTACTGTATGCTGTGACTTTCAAAATGATTTGGCCTCTAGTAGTGCTTTGCATAAGCTTAGCGTCGTCTATTGACGGACAAAAGGTAATAAATAGATACGTAATTAGTCCTTAAAATTTTGTAAATAGTCACGTTTTTGTAAATATTAATGCTTTTTATGTTTTTTTTTAGCTTCATGAACATATGACAAAAGAAGAAATACAATCCGTGTTTCATTGTGACCATGACGTAGGTACGTAGATATATTTATGTAAAAACTATTATTTTTACATGTAATCGAATAACGTTTGCATGCATCTGATTAAAATATTAATTATCTTAAATTATTGCAATTTACTCAAACTGAATATATAAAATAATTATTCTTTGTTTCAACAGTACACGAGCTCGATTACCAGGTGGTAACGATTTTCCACAAAAACAACGACGATGGATCCAAGAAAATTCGCTCTAGGTCAAAACCGGTTGTCCGTCTGCAAGCTTTTGACCAAAATTACACTCTCTACTTGGAAGAAAATAATAACATATTACTGGGCGAGAGCACTCCATTATTCCTCGCTAAAGGAAACGCCCGCGGAAAAAGAATGAGCGGTGAATCGGGTATTAAATACACTCAAGTCAAATACGTAAGACGCTTCTTTTCACAACCAAATCTTAGTCTCCAGAATCACTTTTACTAAGAAAGCAATAATCTTTGTTATAGCCACTGCCCGCAGATTTCAAACTGTACCATGACATGCAGAGCCGCGCCGCCCTTACGGTCCATAGAGATTCTGACGACAAAGTCCATGTTGTAAGTATTTTTCCACTTCTATTCATTCATCCATGACCCAATATAACCACTTATTAATAAACCATCACATTACTCTAGGATGGAATCGTCGGTGACAACCTGGTTATTCGACCGCTACCTGCCCGTGTGCACGAGGAAGTTATTCCCAGGGCCATATTCGCTGTCATGCCAATGAGCCCCTTCGGCAACGAACCCTTTGACGACATCCCATTCATCGACGAAGATGATGATGATGATGACATATTCTCGAGAAATCCTTTCAGTGGATCCTTCCAGCAAACTCATCACGTCGTTATCAGACCTACACAGGATCCAATGAATTCGTTCTTCAACCCGATCGACAACAATAAATGGCTTCAGAACCGTAAGTTCACTTGTGTAAATATTTGCGCTAAGATTAATGCTCGGTCACAATGGTGGAATGTCCACGAAAAATATCGCTATGTAAATAGAAACGTTTATCGGGAATTCATGAGTATGGAAATGAAAAATCTGTACAAATTATCAGCACGCGTTTCCATTGAGGTGGCATGATTCGGGCATTAATATTAATTTTTGAGTGGGAATTTTTCATAGGCAATATATCTACCTGTTACATAATAACATAAACTAAGTCATACTATTTAATATTTTATGGTTTTAGGAAAAAATATGATTCTATTAAAACTAAACGAAATTCTTTCGAAAATAAAGATTGCATTGAATTGATTTCCAACCTCTGCATTTATGAACTTGTAATGAATCTATTTCCTCTAATATGTTTTATTTATTTTCCCAATGAATCGGTTAATATTTAATATTAAATAGAAGAAGATGTTTTAAAAAGATGGAGCATACAATAATTTGCTAGTCTACAAAAACAAAATGCGCCAACAGTAAACTTAACTACAACTGAAATCATCGCAAAACATGTCTAATCGATTATCTCCTTGAAGCCTTCGGTAACCATCACAACAACCCGTACATCCATTGGCAACAGCACAACCACCAGCCCTGGACACCACCTACTCGACCCCCATTTTCATGGCATCCGAGCACCAGAGATCCCTTCCCCTCCTGGACTCTGCCAACTAGGCCACCGATATCCTGGAGACCATTTACCAAGGAACCCCTGCCTGTGCCAACTAGGCCACCCATGTCCTGGAGACCATCAACCAAGGAACCCATCAACTGGCCTGTGCCAACTAGGCCACCAATGCCCTGGAGGCCACCAACGACTGAGGAGCCCCTGAACAGACCTGTGCACACTGTACCAACTAGGCCACCGATAACATGGAAACCACATACGACAAAAGAGCCAGTGAGACCACATGTAACAACAAAACAGCCAGAGACACCACATGTAACAACAAAACAGCCAGAGACACCACATGTAACAACAAAACAGCCAGAGACACCTCAACGTCCGCTTGCAAGGGAGGATACCGTATATCCTCAGCTTCTGATTACCTGCGATTATGAAACATACACGTGAGTTGTACACTGATCAACTTTTTGTTTGTTTTTTTTTTATGGAAATATAACTTTTTTAAATATAAATAAAAAATTCCGGCTTTCATCAATAAAAGACTTATTACTTCTTTATGCTTCATGTGAGGTATATTAGAATCCATAAACATTGAATTTTCACATTTTAGGACTCATGGAAAAGATGTCAACGCAGTCTCCAAATACATGGCTGCATTCTGGAATGCAGTGGACCTGAGATTTAGAGAGATAAACCATCCCAACATCCGTTTGAACATTGCTGGATTAATCATTCCACAGGTTAGTAAAATAATATGTCCCAAAATCCATGAATAATAAATCAAGATATCTTACTTACAAAAATGGAACAATTTTTAATGACATACGTAAATATCTTCCATTAAATTATAAGAGGAACTGTCTTTTAGGACTCGAATGCAGCATATTATATGGACAAGTATCTCGTCGGAGACAAGACCATCGAAGCTACCAAAACTGTACACGAAGTAGGAAAATATTTTGCTAATGAGGAGAAATTCTCCAACACTGAGTTCGACATTGCCGTCGCCGTTTCACAGTAAGTCACTTGTAAAGAACAAAAATAATATTAAATATAGTATTAAAAGAAAATTCGAAAATAATGTTAAATAACTTTTTAGCCGCAACTTGGGGACTAAGGTGAAAGGAAAATTCACTGACGGTGTAACTGGTATGTTAATTGCAATTGCATTTTGTGAGCACTAAAATACGCAACACTAATTAATGAACAAAAATATGACTCCTTTGTATTGTTTTATAGGTATTGCCACCTTCGAAGGCGCTTGCCTCACCAAGTACGGCCAAGCGGCCGCGCTTGTTAGGGACAAAGGTGGTTTCAACGGTATAACTACAGCCGCTCACGAGCTTGCTCACACGTAGGTGTCAACAATAATTTTCGTGAAGTCCTCTACCAATAAAACGCCTAAATGGTTGCTTTATTAACATTTTCATGTGTTTGCAGATTGGGTGCACCGCATGATGGCGATGAGTCGGCTAGCGTACCTGGTGGCCCGTGTAACTGGGACGACGGTTACCTCATGAGCTACGAACGTAAGGACTACAAGGGTATGCACTGGTCCCAGTGCAGTATTACCGCTATGAGAGAATTCTTCAAGTAAGTTCTTTATAATGAAATTTCGAAACCGTCGTCGGTTTTCTTCCCAATTTTAAGATGATATTGTAATTTACAATATTGATGTTTAGAACCGACACGGCTCAGTGCTTAAAGAACAAACCGAATGCTGGCCCAGCTTATCCGAAAATCTTACCTGGAAAGTTGCTCAGCCGAGACGAACAATGCAAACGATCGATGGGAATGGTTTCATATAAGGTATATTAACAAACATCAAAAAGTTACGTTCAGTTAAGAGAGTCTTACACACTGATCATTAATATTAACTCTTGTAATTTTTTAGGACGAAGAGAGTAACTGTGAAGTATTATGGTGTGCGACCTACACAGCGTCCCAAGTATCATACGGAACTGAATATCGACCTCCAGCGGAGGGAAGCTACTGCGGAGAAGGAGCTGTAAGTGACAATTTTTCTTGATCTGTAGCCTTTGACAAATTTTGTAACATTTAATGGAATTCGTTACCAGCTTCTTATTATTAATATACTGAGATTTATATCTCTTAAAATTTGTAAATATGAAATTTAACGATTATTTAAAACGAATTTTTTCTTCTTTCAGATTTGTCTGAACGCGAAATGTGTGAAGGATCCAGAAGCAAAGAACCACTAGTATCATACTTACAAGACTTATATTTACCTAACTCAATTTTTTACAAAATGATGTAATATAGCGTAATAGAAATAAGAAAAATAAAATTTTTATTTTATGTATATTAAGTTATTTTTTAAAATAATTTTGAATATCCTATTCAAAGGCAAATTTTTTACGTCTTAAAACCTCGTCATATGTAAAGTGTACAGTAAAAATAATCTAACATTCCAACCAATTTTTTTACAAAATTTTAAACAAAACTAAAAATACATCTTATATTCTATTTTATTTTATGATTTTTGTATGATCGAATTTTTACTAAATAAATTGAATGGCATATTCAATAATGAATATAAAATAATTTTTGTTTATAAAAATAAATGAGAAGAAATTAATACTTATATTCAAATTACCACACCGCACTGCACGTCTGCTCACAAAGCAAACAAACGCTGAAACGTCACAATAATCGCTGCATCAACTGTTGTCCAGTAGTTTTTCTGCATATTGAGGCGTACTGTAACGAGGTACAGTGTAATTCTAGCTTTAATTTTCTATAAATCGTCCTTTTCTGTTTGTTGTCTTCAATTTTGCTCTTTTTCTGGCATATCTATCTTCCTTTGTCTCTTTTCTTTGCAGCAGAAATATTGCAAATACCTGGAGTAGTGTCAAGCCGGGTCGTGATCCTAAAAATCTCCTGTAGAAAACAAATCTCTCGATAATTTTGTGAAAAATTCTGCAGAAATATCTGCAAAAAATATATATTTTACGATATTACGTCGATACCTTAAAATATCGATATTTTTAATTCTGACGGTATTACGTATATTGATATTGAGGACGTCGATTCATGTCGATACGAAGAGTAACGTAGGGATTATATACTTACGTATTAAGGAATCACTTTACTTTAATAATTTTTCTAGTTCGCTCGATGGTAGAACTGCGATCGGCAAGTATCGAGCGGCTGTTGATCTAATACCATTTTCTGTTCTGAGGCCGGATGGAAGTGTGATTGCACAAGAGCACATAATGACCGATGGGTCGCTCGCTAAAAGTTTGTCAACGGCGAGTGGTGTTGGATGACTTTCATGATACTTTCCTGAATCAAAATCGTTGAGAGCGTCGGTATAGGAGTGCGATGGGTAGAAAACGCCCGCAGAGGCAAAATCCTACGTTACCAGTCACGGGGACCATTATCCATCCGCTGTATAGCTTCTATGTTGTGTGGAGAGTAGGCACAGCACGAACCTCTCCACGTCGACTCTTGGTGTGTATCTGGACAAGAGAAAGCTCGCCCACCTTAGTGAAGACTACACCACTCAGTTGGATCAAAATGAGATAAGATTAGGTAAAAAAATACGAGAAGATTTATTGAAACATTATTGAATAAGTAAATAATTATAAGTCCTTACTTTAATTACTGCTTCTTTATTCGTAGAAAGATTCATAGATTCGCTTTGGAAGATAAAGTAATAAAAAGTACAAAAGAAAGTGTAGAAGAGGAAGAGAGTGTAAAAATAACAATAAAAGTGACAAGAAACATAAAACAGTGAGAATGAGATGAGCGGATGAGAAAGAAAAAATTAAATGTTTATACATTTTTTTTTATTTTTTATTGTACAATTTAAAAATGATATGCTAATCAATCATCTCTCTGAAACATTTAAACCAGAAATACAATATTTTGAAAAAGCTACATGTGCCAATGTATTGGCAACGGTTTTTTTTCTAGTAGAATAGAGTAAGTTTGAGGAAGACACTTGCCAACGAAATTGGTAGCTGCTTTACGTTAATAAAAAAACTTTATATTTTCTTTTTTAGTTTTTTTTTAGTTTTTTTTATTGTTAATTTGTAAAATTTAAATTTATATTATAACTAGTATAAAATTATAATACATTAACTTACATTAATCTTTTATTATTAGAGTAAAGCAAAGCTATCGGAACGATGCGAACATCGTCATATATGACATAGATGATTTTATAACCTAAAAAAATGCATAATGATAAGCAACCAAATTATTTAATAACTATTACACGAAAAAATTTTACATAAAAAAATACCGTGACATATTGATAAACCTACAACGACTTTATGCCTTTATAAAGGGCTTCCTAGAGGAAAAATAGGGTGATTGATATAACCCGGTAAAAATATCAGTGAAATGTCGATAATTTTTATCCAGCTGTCTCGGTAATTTTTATAGAAAAATTCTTTCATGCATTTATTGTTGAAAGTAGGAGAGAAAGATTATCTCATAAGATATTTTCTTATTATATACTGTACGTATGACACAATAGATCATAAATATAAAAAATATAGTGAATTATTTTTAATCAATTTTATCTAGGTAGAAAAAAGTTCAACTAAACTGAACAACCCCCAATAATAATCATCAATTAATGATAACTTTCAAGGTATACAATAAAATCAAAGAATACATTTTACACAACATTTTTTAATTGTAAAATTTGCAAAGTATGATTGTAAAAGAACCAAAAATACTAATTGCAAAAACAATAGTCTACGTAACTCGAAATAATTCACATCTATTTAGGTACAACAAAATAATTCTGTAAATAGAACATTATGCAGTCATACAATTTTAGTTTTATTTTGTTTTTGTAATAATTTGAGATAGTCTTGTACCTGCGAGCAGTTTTCAGAAACTGCCAAAAATGAACTTTCCTTTTTTACCATGTTATTAAACGTTGTTAATTTAGTTTAAAAAAACTTATTTATAATTTCTGGTAAAAACCAATTCATTCAAAGATCATTTTTTATTCTGAAAAATTAATTTTAATTCCTAAGGCATAACAAGTAATAGACGAAAAAAAATTGGAGATTGATACTGGGAAATACTCCTCTACATTTTTGTATTATGAAATAATCTGTCTTTCCAACTGTCATATAAATTTGAAAATCAAAATATTACACATGCAAAGTTTTCAAAATTCATAACATACAATCCTCCGGCCGTTAATTCACATCGCTTTTTACAACGCAAAGTAAAAAATCTCAATAATTTTTGTGCCCTTATTGAACATTCATACCACTCATTAACATAACTAAAACAGTAAGGAATATAGTTATTAATAAAAATTTCTCAAATTAAAATGAATGAAATTATATAAGATTTTCCAAAGATTTTTTAAGAATACAAGTACTAGTAACAAAGTATTTTTATAATTGAAAAATAAAAACTTACGCATCTAGATGGAGACTAGAACTTGCGTCGATCAATTTTTGTCCTGGCCAACTAATATAAAAAAGATGGACTACCACGCCCACTTCGATCATTAGGAATCGAATAAATTCCATTATTTGGTCAAGTTTAATAATGATCTGTAAAATTATAATTTCTATTATTGTGTTAATTATCAAAAAAACATTCGACCTCCAAACTATCGTAAAACAATTTTTATCATGGAAAGAATTAAAAAAACAACTTATTTCTAAGTGGATGAATGTAGAATGTTGCAAGATATAATTATAATATATCAAAATAGAAATATAAAAGACTTTCAGATCTTAAAAATTTATTTCAACTATCGAATAATTAAACTAATTCTCAATAATGCTAGTAAATTAAAATAAAACAGTTCTAATAATCGAAATTATTAATAAAAGATGGCTGTTTAAATTTTGTTTTTGCGATTAAATGTATCTTTGTTGTTTTAATAAACTAATTTTTAGTTAAAAATTTTAAATCATACTTTTAAAAACCAATAAATTTGTGTTTAATTTTTGTCTTTTGCGGTGAAAATTCCCCTATAAGAGGATGCTGAAATCTATTTCGGTATTATGCATACTTAATGATGTTTCAAAATAGTGTTTTTGCTTCGCATATTTTTTATTATTTACTCATAAATTTTCAATATTTAATAATTATTGTAATGTCCAACATCTAAGTGGAAAGACGCATGAAAGAAGTGCAATAATAATTAAATCTACAATAAAATATTACTAAAATTTAAAAAAAAAAGATGATTATCCCCAGGCAATAATCACGGAAAAAATGATATAACCAGAACTCCGGAGAAGCTAAGATCGACCAATACAAACTTTGGCATGATTGAACACCAGATTGGACATGCAGAATCTCCAAATTTCCCAGTCTCACCACAACTCGGTATTGGATATCTGAGTTGTCCATCTTGGAACTTTAATGAGTTATAGCCAGCGATTATAATCTGCTTCTAACGCGTGCGCTTGCCGGCAGCTAAACACTGCGCGCATCAAATTTCTAATCTCTACCCCACTATACACTGATTTCCGATTTGTGCAACTCAGTACTTCAAGCCCGAGTTCTGGTATATCCGAGAAATGTAGAGGTTCTACATGTCCAAATTGAACAGCAGATACTCCAATTTTGATATAAGTAAATGCAAAACTTGATATCTACAAACACCAAGACTTCTAATTAATATTAGGCTTGCTAGTATATGGAGCGTTCTTTATACAACTTTTTCCGTGCACTGTAACCATGATTGAAGAATAAAATAGTTCAATCACCGTTCCTGCTATTTATTGCCTATCGAAACACATTATTAAATATGAAATTGTTTCTTGCTTTTTCAATGGCTTGTGGTGATTACAACGCAAAATGCCAATTATATTAAGCTCTGCAGAAGGATCATATTTTTACTTTATCCATAGAAAATATCTATTTACCATCTGACCAACATAAGCTACTAAATCTAATTATGTTCGCAGTTGTAAAAAGTATAAAGTTAATAAATAATATGGATAAATCGAATATAAATTATATAGATAAATACATAGATTAATTCAATTTTGCTATTTAAGTCTACAATATCTAAGATGAATACCTAAAGAATATTGCCTTCAATTTTAATTGATAATTATTCAATTTTTTAAGTTTATCTCCAGCTGATCTTAAGATAACTTCAGCCGTATATCACACATAGGGACATGTCTGTCAGAAAGCATCCAACAAGCTAGATTTTTTCTCCTCTCCCCAATGATGCTATTTTTTTCTCCGAAGTACTTTCTTCTGGTCAGGTATTCAAATTAAAAATTGAGAGTCAATTTTTTTCATAGTATGCCTTTTTTTGAAATGAATTTAGTTTTTGTTAAAAGTACAAGTTTAAAGTTATAAAACCCTAAAGTTTTAAGTTGTTGAAATAAAGGCTTTCTGCGCTACGCTGAAACGTGCTGTTAGTGACGTATTGTACTACTTCGTTATTTTACTCTTAAAATGTGCCGCATAACTAGCTTTCTAAACATTATTTTTTATAGAAGTCCACATATTTAAATTTTAAATCATGTTAATTTTTTGTTTGTCTTAATTTTTTATTTTTATCTAAATTTATTTGTTTTGTCTTCACGCGGTACTTATTTCTTTTTCTTCTGATCTTCACATACTAATATTTTTCTGATAGGTTGGTAGACATAATTCTCAAATTTACGATGCTCAAAATCATTTTAACTCTCATTCTCCTATGACAAAAATGGTACTCAACTTTCAACTTAAATTTTTGACAGAAAGAATTTCCCAGAAAAATCTATTAATATAAGTCTTGTTTTTTCAAGAGGCTTAACTTATGCTTAAGAGTAAATTGAAGAGGCACCGAGCTAGCTGCTGGACGGTTTCTAATACATTAAAAACTAAAAAATAAAAAAAGAAGGTAGAGATGATATGATAAAGAATGATATTCTGCAGGTCTAGTAAAGATGAAAATAATTTTTTAGCAAACAAATCGCTTATTTGATTACTTCACCGTTGGTGGAATGATTATAGCGGTCATAATTGTCTACTATTTAATAGTCAAAAATTTAATAGTCAAAAAACTGGATTCATTATCAAAAACAAATCTTATAACAAGTCATTTCGTATGGTGTGGATGAAAGAGGCAGAATCAAGTAAAAAATAATTGCTGTCTTCATTTACATCTTCTGGGTCTACCACCTTTAAATTTATTTAAATCATTACTAGTATCTACAAATATTCTGAAACTCTATGAGAATTATGTTAAAATAAACTGAAAAAAAATAGTTTTAGACCCACTGTGCCCTAATATGGATATTTCTATATTTAAACATTGTCTTAACCTGCGGGTTCAGAAAATGGATTTCAATGGTATTAGAACTATTGATATTTCATGGGATTTGGAACTAAAGAGGTGCACGTACCAAATTTATGTAAGTCAATAATTCTTCACAGGCAATCAGTGGTTAGAATTCAATTTTTGACCATAAAAACTTGTTCACTCAAATAAATTTGAAAGGTACAACTTTTCAGCCCTAACTTAAATTAAGTATCAACAGCTTTAGACTAAAACGGTTAAAATCCTTTGATTTCCTGAACCCGTAGGTTTCGGTAATGCCTAAATTTAGAAATATCCATATCATTGGACATAGTGGACTCAATTCTCAAAAAATTTTTTAGCTTACTTTTTCACAAATTTACATAGTTTCAGGATATTACTTATACTGATAAAAAAACAAACTCATAAATTATGCTTGTATTGCAAAAATAAATTTGGCTCTATTATATTTTATTAATAATTGAATAGAATATTGTTTTTTTTTAGATTTTTTTATAAATGATACAACTGAATTATTCTGAAATATTTAGACGAACATTATGAGGTTACGTGACATAGCCGTTCTTTCAATAAAATAGAAAATGATATGACTGTAATAATTGTTTCACCTACCACATACTTAACTATTTTTTTATTTATTTACTGATTTTTAAATTTCTGTCTGAACACATATTCCCTATCAATATAATTTAAATTAAAATTACTTACTAAAATTGACTCAAAACTTAAAAACAACAAATTAATTCCTACAAGAATTAGGAAAGATGAAGAGTATGATGCCTCCAGAATATCTGTAAAACTACAATAAATTGTAAAAATAAAATTAAAAACAAAAAAAATAATATGTAGTTATTTAAATACAACAATTGAACTTTAAAATGATAGACGATATTTTCGCTATTTTGCTTTGACAATGAAAACGTTTTGTATCGGTGACATTTTTCCTAATCGAATAATATTAAGCTAATTAAAAAAAAATAAAAAATATCAAAAAATAGAAAATATTTTTATTAAGAGCTTTGAAAATCGGATATATATAGGAACATTTTCAAGATTTACTTTTCATCTTAATTGGACAATATTAACTCTTTCAGAATATAATTTTTTCCTGCAAGAAAAAATTCTGTAAAATCTTTCACATGATTTATAATCTTGTTTTAGTCAATTTTTTTATTTTTCGAACTTTTTCTTTTACGATTATTTTCTCTCGTACTAAATGTAAACTAATTTGCAACACCATCAGGTAAATTACCATAAATTGATTTCGCGAAATTTAAAAAAAAATTCTCTTGAATCTGAAAGAGTTAATTTAGTTAAAGAAAAATAAAAAAGAAATTAAAAAAATATAAAATAATTTTGAAATTACAATATATCTTTAACTATTAGTATTTTTTACATATTTTTTGCATGCAATCGGATGAAAATTAAGTGGTCTTAGAAAAAAGTAAAAAAAAATTTAGCTTCATGATCTCGCTATGAAGATCAAACTGATTATCAGCTCCACAGGCATTGTACACTCAACGAAGTAAAAGTTTTAAATATGAAGAAAAATAAGTGTGATTCGCACGGAACTTCACGTTGTATTCAAGATTTTAAACATTGAAACTTAGATACTTTTGACGCGAAACAAATGGGGAAAATTTATACAATTATTATCTACATTATTCATCTATTGATCATCTAAAAAATAAAATGTGTATACTAAAAATTACTTTTTTGAGATGATGAAAGAACGTTATAAGCATTCTGCTAAAGCAGTTAATAAAGATTTTTTTAGATAACAAAACTGTCAAAATTGTATTGCGTAAGTATGTAAGTCACTGACCACAAAACAGAGTTTGAAGTAAAGTTTGTGAACTTCAATGAAAGAAAATATAAATCGGAAAGGGTTACATACATATATAAAAAAGTAAAAATAAAGAATTTGGTCCATGTTTTTAGATGTTACGAGAAAATTCAAGATATACTGAAGAGACTCTTAATTCCGCGAAAGAATATAATTTTGCTTAACTTTATAATCTCCTTATGCAGCTGAATTGTTCGGACAATCTGATTGTAAGAAATATCTTCTGTTTTATCACTTAGATAGCGTTGTTGATCTATAAATTTGGTACACATTTTCAAACGAAACCTAAAATCTTATTTAAAAAATGTAGTAGTTTATTATATACCTCCAATATTAATTTCGTGTGAATGTAATTGTATAATTTTTTATTATACACAAATTATAGTTTAGTTTATTGTAATTTAGTGTTAACGTCAAAATAAGAAAATTTTGTATATAAAAAACCATACACTTATAAAAAGAACTTACTTAATAATAGCAAATAGACCTAGACAGTGTTCAATGCAAGCGGCATACATTGAATCAACTGCACATATTAGCAGAACTGTTACACAGCAACAAAGACAATCGAATATATAAATCCTAGTGTAATATTCATTATTATCTACGAAAAATTCACCACCCAACACGAATATTCGGGGTCTACTTTGATTCAATGGCAGGATCTTATTCAGTATTATTGGCGTTATTGGTATAGTAACGAATAATGATAGTGCAGATATCATATACACTATAAAAGAATATAGAGATTATTATTTACAGTTCATTCTTACAATTTTATATGTACTTAAAAAGCTGGAATCTCCTATATTTTAAAGCATGAATCTAATTAAATAAGTAAGTGAATTGAATTGTATTTGCTTTATTACCATTAGAATATTAAATTATGTATAAAAACCTGATGTAATAAATGTATATACCTATGTATCCAATAGTCAGTACTCTCCCATTTTCCGAATATTCAAGTAATATGTTTACTTCGTGTTCTTCTGTTATCATTTTCCAATTTTTCGCTACGTTTTCATACACAGTTTTCAACTGAAATTTGCATGAAAATATGATATGCTTTGATATCGTATTATCTAAGATCAACCATAGAAACTAACCTTGCTTTCAGACAATATCGACGTGAGAAATTTTAGGTACATCGCAAATACGTAGAGTAAAATTGCAAAATGCTCAACCAGTAAATCCATATCAACACCCAGAATTAAATAACAACTAATCATCTGTACTAATAAATTGAACAGTAATATGTTTTCATATATTAGATAAAATTTTCATAATATCTATATGTTAGCATACTACTATATTATCATACAACATTAATTTCTTAATATGAACATTGATCATGCATTAGTAGAAAAAGCAAATAAATAACATGTAAATTTAGGTGAACCATAAATACTTTTACCTGTGGTATTATGATACCAATAACAAGGACAAACGTCATAAAAATTCGTATGAAAAATTTGTTTCTAGGATTTTGGTAAGGCCAAAGACCCAACGTCGTTAATAAAGTTTTATTGATTTTAAAGTATCGACTGTCGAAAATCTCCATCTTTTCTCAGCGCATTCAAACACTTCAATGCCCGTTCAGCCACTGAATATCTTGTCCCTCCTGGCCGTGCTAACAAATTTAAATAATTTACATTAGCTATTAATGAGTATAAAAGAGCGACCATAATGTCGTAGTTTTCTCGCTCCGTGAGTGTAAGGCGCGTCATTATACGGTAATTTGCATACGCAATATATTTTTTTACTTTAAGCTGCAATCTAGAAATAGCAAGGGGTAAAACTTCGATTTTTTTTCAACATCATAATTTTGTATAATCATTTTTCTCTGCGATTTGCATATATGAAAATGTCATTTTCAATGCTAACAACTGCAATTTCACCAAGAAAAAAAATTAATTTATTTTCAAAGTATAGTTCCATTATACTTAATTGAAGATCTTCTGTGAACTATCATTTAGACATGTATATTTAGATGAGAGATTAGTTAAAAGTATTTGTGAACAGGACATTCTACACAGGTATCATAAATAAAAAAAATATGTGTTGTTGTATTTCATTTAAAAAAATAACCAATTTTGAAATATACGATAATAGATAATGTCAATAGAAGGTACTTAATAAATTTGCAGCTTCAGAAATAGTTTCTTGTGTCCCAAGGACGCTTTTTTAGATCAAGTTTGGAGTTTGCAATACGAGCTGAAAACATTTTCAACGTAAGCATGAGAGGGGCTTAATATAAGCGTAAAAGTTGAGTTAGTGATCGTACATTTCGAGTCATGCACAACACATCCTGTGCGTAGTATTGAGAGTTAACCCAACGAAGAATCATAGCCTGTTGTCTGAAGACTATTGTTTGAGAGTGAAGCACGTTCGGTTGTTAACGTATTTAACGTACGTAAGTGTGTTTTTTGTGCGCGTTTATTTATGTTAAATGGTTGCGATTGAATTAAATAATACTATTTCTGAATTTATATATCTTCCTCACTTATTCCAGCTTGGAAGTTCTCATTTTAAGCTTCTCGACCCACGTCGGAAAACTTTGACCCGTGACTTAGAGCCTCCGTTATTTGTATCAAGTAATATAGTATAAATTATAAGAATATATTACTATAATGTCATATTTTTATTAATTTTAATTTTATAATTAAGGTATTGT
The DNA here is from genome assembly GCA_035583055.1 of Torymus tubicola. NCBI lineage: Eukaryota > Metazoa > Arthropoda > Insecta > Hymenoptera > Torymidae > Torymus > Torymus tubicola. The sequence continues at coordinate 21,234,042 of JAWWEQ010000055.1, read as the reverse complement.
TAATAAATAATAACTAAATAAATGAAAATGAAATAATATTTATTCAATTTTTATAAAAATTCTTCATTATACATTATAATACCTATATATAAGTACATAATCACAGCTCATGATCAATAGAAGTATAATTATAGTATTATAAACCATATATATGCTTAATAAAATGATATATTTTTTTATATAATTAATAAATTAATGTAAACTGGCATTTGGTCAAGAATTTCTATATGTGACCGTGCAAAACAAATGACACCATGACCATAATTTATTATTGCTACTCTTTTCTTTCCATGGTTTTTTAAGTTGATCGCATAGAGAAAGCTTGGACTCTTGCTACAATTATGCAACAAATCTCTGCTCGAAGGTTGTTTTCCAAAAGAGTGAAAGTGACACAGGCTAGTGTTTATACCGTAGCCTAAAAAGACCGATCCTAGTAACGCATCCTCAGCCAAATCCCTTGGTTTGCTCCATACTAAGAGAAAGTTGTATAAGTGTATATGCTACAATGCATTATATGGTGTTGAATCAACTAGAGAAAATGTACGAATAAAGCGGTGGATCCTCTTCAAATGGTGGGTACTACACAGGTATAGTGCTTGGCGTGAATAAGGTATTTAATATCACTGGATAAGAGCACATTTACGGGATTGGATGGCGAGATACCGAACTATCTGCTTAAAGCAGTGATCTGTTACTTTTATCAAACAGTCTGGTTAAATGACCATAATTATTTACTAGAACCTTCAATGTAAATAACCTTTTTTTAAAGAAAGGAGTTACTGTCGCAGCGTTCGTAGATGATGTCATAATGATAGTAATGGTAAAAGATTGGCGTAAACTAGAAATAATCTACGACTAGACACTAGATACAATAAACAAGCTGATAAAGAGTATAGATCTGACACGGACTGAGAAAAAAGCAAGACTCTGCTGTTAACTAAGAGACGATGGTTCAAATCGCCATGCTATAATTGAATGGCCTTGAGATACCATTTAAGGGCCGGATTAACTATATGTACAAATGCAAATCGGCAAGAACTCATTCTTTGAAGTTAATCGAATTTGATGTTTACCGATAGAGGACCGAAAACTGATCAACGGATCCTTCTGATGAACACAATTCATTCTATACGATTTCAATATTATTCTTCAAATAATCAATAGATTCATGACGCTCTGGAAAAATGCAGCAAACGTGCTATCTTCGACTCCGCCTCCATATCTCTTTGCCAATGAGAAGACAAACATCTGGCTAGAATAGGAAATAATTCAGCAGTTACGGAGAAATGTGTCTCCAATTGTGGAAGAAGTGATTAAGAAAAGCGTCAGAATCTCCTACTCATGTAATGGCACGCAATAAATTTGACTATCATCTAGCGCAAGTTCTTAATAGATGTGGATGATTTAACACTTATGCAGTCGACCGGTCGTCCCTATATGTTTTCGGTGTAGCAAAAATGTCCACAAGGCGTGCTCAATGGATCACTAGTAGGCATCGAAAGAAGTCGGACCACCAAAGAACTGTGGTTAAAGTACTTACTACGAACTCAATTGAACTACTGTAAAGTCCAAGAAGATAAGGCAGATGTTATCATTATTCGCGAGTAGCATAGGGATCATAGTAAACTAAACAGGGTAAAGAAATGTAGCAAAAAAGATCGACGTCCCCTTACCCAGATTCACCCAGGTGGAGATAGCAGGCATATACCATAAGCTGCTACCCAGCGATTTAATAAAATAGTTCTAAAGATCCTTAGATACTTTCGCCACCAGTGTTAGAGCCTCCCAAAGACTATATGTATGTTTCAGGTATTGGAAAGAGTGAGACCAATATAGGATGAATATTATGTCTGATGTCGCTATAAGAATGGTAGACAAACTGAATTGCATTAAGTGAAAAGAAAATAAATATATAGAAAGATAGATAATTATTTATTTGTAACAAAGTACAAAAAAGAAATATAAAAACAATTTTAAAAATACATAATACGGGATCAAAAATATTGCATATGTGATATCACAGTTCAAGCCTTATACAACTTTAATAAATACTATAAATCACAGTAAACCAATTTCATTACTAGTATCACAGATAAGTAAATAAGAATGATATTAAAATTTTGGGCTACAGTCTATCAGTCAATACACAAATCTTCTATTATATTAAAGTAAAGATTTTCTCACGAAAATTCTCCATTAAACATAAGAAGAAACGATCGTTTTGGATTTGAAAAAATTCATTTAGTTTTTGATGTCTCAAAAAAAACTGAAACAGCTACTTCGTGCTATAGCTGAATGTATTATAAGTAATTTGCTATCTTCCCCATCATAATCTATCGACCCCCTGCCAAGAAAAGTGACGCAGAAGTTTTTCTTTTAAAAACATAATTCAGCATAATGGAGTTCAAAAACCTATTTCAAATAATTTCGTATTAAAAATGAGTTATATTAATAATATGTAGACTTATTTTTACAGTAATTTTATTTTAATTTACTTTTTGAGATAATTTGGACTTCAACAGTCATTAGCTATTATATTCCACTACTTTAAGTAAAAAGTGGTGCAAACAATATCTGTTACGCTAATTTAATATTCGTAGACCAATATTTTTATAATCGATATTCAGTAAAAACGACTTTTGTTGTCAAATAGAAGCCGCGGGAAGAACAATGAACAACGAGAGAAAGAGAGAAAAAAAGAACAAAACAAAAAGAGACATACAAGGAGAGACAGACAGAAATAAAGAGAGAGAGAGAGAGACTCATTTTCGAAAGCGTGGCTATTTCGGCTAATAATAATGATCCCTACTACTGAAATTCTCTCAGTTGGCGCTAAGCTAAGTACGTTGAACATCTTTATAAATACACTGAAAAATATTATACTATATTAAACATAATAATTTTGTTAAGAAGAATACAATAAAAATTTTAAAATATGCTTTTTATTCGTCAAGAAACAACAATCAATCCTTATTTGATTGAAAAGACTCCGAAATCAAGATTTATTAGTTAAGATCTACACGTTGCAATAAGTTGAATACTCCGTATGATGTTTTCAAAATCTGCAAGTAAAATTTTTTTTCTTATTTTATAATTTGCTTATTTTATAAAATTGCAAAATGTTATTTAAAAATAATTGACATACCCACAAGAAAGTGCCAAGTGTTAAACCACATTGTCCATGAAAAGAAAGGCTCAAATCATACTGGGAAGACAGCATAATAAACCACATATTTTTTCTTTCTTTTACATCACAATCTAACCAGTTACTTGTATAAATCGCATCTTTCAAAAACTTATTCTGTAAAGATATTTAAGAATGTAGTACAGATACTTTTCCATTAATAAAAATTTTTAAATGAATTTGAACATTAATGAATTCCGAACTAATGTATTTTTTGTAAGTTTTATGCAAATATTACACTTTGTCTGAAACTATAAAGTACTTCTACACTGAATAAAGTAACACAAATAAGTCCTTTATCACCAATTTAGAAAATTTTATTCTTTTCATAATATTGTTATAGTAAAAAAAAAAGTGCATCCACAGTGCACTATCCAAAATTTTTTAGAAAATCCTTTATATCGGTAAAAAAATTTGAATACAGAAAATATTTTACCATGTTAAAAGATTATTAGCATAAATTTAACCAAAAAAACTTAGCTGTTTATAGATCGTGTTTCATACAACAAATTTGAGAGCCGTCTAGTATTAGAGAACATAACTCCAAAAAAATTGAATTGAAAGTGTTTGGCAATTGAAAAAAAAAAGCTATTAACAGTTATTTTACGAAAAAAGCCACTAAAAGTAAGAAACAAATTGTTTGTTCCATAATTGAGATTATAAATAGTTTTAGCTAAAGAATTTTGAAAACCCTTACTAAAAAATCTCAGATAAGATCTCAGATGACTTCTCAAGTGAGAATTTTAGTTATTTCTTGCGTCAATTTCGGAGATTTTGCTTCAATGCTGCAGAAAACCTATACGTTAATAGGAAATCAGGTATTTTAGCATTGGAAATGGCCTATTAGGTTGTTTTACCCCACAAATGAACTCATAAATGCATATTTAAAAATACTTCACACAATTTTTCAATTTTCACAAATTTGGTACTCACCTGAAATCTCCTGCACCAAATTTGTAAAAATTAACAAATTGTTTAAAATATTTCTAAGCATGCATTTTTGAGTTAATCTAGGTAGCAAATGAACCTAATAGGCGATCCTCAATACTGAACAACTTGATTTTCTATTTCCATAGGTTTACCGCAGTATCTCGAACAGAATCTCAGGTGAGAAATTCACAAGAAATAACTGAGAAGTCACCTGAGATCTCACCTGGGATTTTTTAGTAGAAACGGAAACTTTAGAGAAAATATTCCATTTTATCGATGCAGACTCCGCAGACCTCATAGACATTCGTTAATTCATCAAATTAAGGAAAACCGTTAGACACTTTGATAAATTTACAAAGTCCAACGAAGACTTTAAAATAAAATAATAAATTAAAAATTATTTAAAAGATATGCTAATAATGGACTGCCACCAGTTTTGCTACCGATTTCCAATTCGATAACCAAAACAATTTACCGATTCTTTTTATATTGTCACAAAAACTTCCGTCGATGTTCAGGCGATATGTAAAAGGAAAAACTGTTGACTTAGCAAATGAATAATTAGCTCGCAGTGTACTGGATATGGCACCAAAACATTTATTTTTTCAACACTTCATTATTTAATTTGTATGGTACGTAACAATATTCTTTTTATTTTTTATTCACTGATTTATTATCAAATAAATCGAGTATAAACAATATGGATTGACTGAAAATTACTAGTGATTTAAAAATTGTGAACAATGATCGACCCCTAGGTGCAACCACTTCCTAATGTCCTACGTCTTAGTAACCAAAACTTATAGTAAAATAACGTGTTATTAATGAAAAAACTTGAAAAACTTGTATAATGGCATCAGTTTAAAATAACCTAGCAAAAATGGATTAAAATAACGATTGTTATTAACTTTTAATGATAAGAATACTACCTTTAACTCCAATTCATTTCCAAACCAGCAATAGAAAAAGATCTGATAAAACATGCAAGTTAAATACATGGAAAGACATAAAAAGTCAATACTTAATATTCGTTTCTGAAAATAAATATGTTACAATAACGTATATTGAATTTTAGTTTTTAATATTTATTATTCATATCATATTTTCTATCATTATTTTATTTTCTTTTATATTTTTATATTAATTATTTGTCAATAACTTTTTTGTTACCATAGTAATCAAATACTTCTTGCATCATGAGCCCATAAAAATTTTGATTTTGATGTTTTTATATTTATTTAATTAGAGTAGAAATACAAGCAATTGTAGTCTACATATACTTCTTATAGAGATATATTAAATATAAAAAAGCCTGGTACTAATATGTTATATGATTAATTTTTAATTTAATTTATTATGGCAACAAAAAGTTATTCACATTTCGTATGGTTAATTGTTTTTACATCCAGCTCAATATCTTTATGAAAATATAATGAAATTTTTACCTGAGACATTTGGAAGATACTTGTGCACAAGGTAATGAGACTAAAACAGAAAAGAGGTACAATAACACGTATAAAAAAGGATTGAATTTTCACTATAATATTTCGTATTATTTGATAATGTTCTATGGCCTCTTTTATCGAAATTGTACCATTTTTAACACGGTAACAATTTATTTCCATCTGTGCAGTAACCATTATAATGAATCCATAGGCCATGCTATCCATAGTTACATTAAAAATGATTCCATTCGTTAACGTAAAGCATTGATACACATATTCAATCCAATGATAAAGTGGCCTTGATGTATTAAAAAACTGGTAAGCTCTAAGAGGAAGTCCAGTGTATCTATTCTTTGAACTTAAAAGAGGTGTAACAAGAATTACTATTCCAGTTGGTTGTGAAAGACACATGTACATTATAAACATTATTGCTGCAGTATTTGAGTGCTTCTTTATTATACTTTCTTCTTGCAGAGACTTTGGCTGACATATTGGTAATCGAAAATCATCAAGCAGAGAACACATCTCACCACGACGACTAACAAAATTTATAAGTTTCAAACAAAGAGTAAAATATGTAAAAGTTATGAAAAGCACTTCCGTAAATTCATTTAGAGTACCTTGCATGGTTGCTACTTCCATTAACTCAGTCAGTGTAAACTGAATTATAAGGTACAAGACAACAACTCTATAAATCGATTTTAGTGTGAAAAAATTATTGTCTTCTGACCACAAACCGAACATTTGACATGTGCGAAAATTATATGGCAATATATCCATAATTTGTATACGTTTTAGAATATTAAAACAAAATTTTTTATAAAATAATAAGGACTACATGAATGAAAGCAAATTTCTGTAATTTATTTAAAGGTTTGTCTTCGTCAATGAAGAATATAACTTTTAACTTCCCTTGTGTTTATAATAAACTTAGTATTCACTAACTGTACAGAACTCAATAGATGATAGAATACTGATTTTATGAAGCTTTTAGCAATAGATGGCAGGATCGCCTATTGTATATCACATTTGTATTATTCATCTTACCTTTGTATTATGTATGCGCAATTGTCTGAAATGCGACATTTTATACAGAGAGTACGCTTAGTGCGCAGTTGCTTATAACAAGGTGCAATTTTCATACATGTAATAGAGCTTGTTTATCACATTATTGCAAAATTAGCGTTGGTACATCAACCTCTAGATTTTCTACAGTGTTGTGTAAAACATATATTTCATACCAAACTATTTTATATTTGCAAGGAGATTTTAATAATTAGGCATAAAAAGTTAATTATAACTTTTATCTTAATACATAACAGAAACGCTAAAAATTCAAGGAATGTTTGCCTTTCAGTCTATACCGAGGAGTGACTCGTAAATTTGGAGTACGTGTCATTTAATATCGCGAAATGTGAAATTAATTTAATTAATTAATTGAATTATCTATATCAGATAACATTCAATTTTGTGTTGCACTTTGTGAAAATGATATTAAATTAAGCTGACTATGTAAATTAAGTTTTTTTGCTCTGAAAATACTATTATCCATAAAGATGTGTCATTATGATTTGTTTATTACTAGTTAAATTTCGGCTCATAAGGTACCATTAACTTTAAATTATAAGCAAAGAACTGGAAAATTTTTAGTTTTACTTTTTATATTTAAAAATGCACGTAGATGAAATACAATTGAAATTTTTTGTCATATTTAAAGCTAATCCAAGACTTTTTATTTTATTCTGAAATTTTTCAAGATAACTCTTGACTTGTTCTTTTGTTTTTTTTTTTAAAGCTCGAAAAGAGGTCGATTTATGTTATACGAATCTCGTGAGCTTAAAAATATTTTTTGAGCTTTTCAACCTTTTCAGTTTATTAAATTGATATTTTGATTTGAAAATGTAAGTAATTTCAGTATACTATTTTATTATTTACACTATTATATTAGAGGTTATTTAAAAAAATAAAAAGAAACTTTTACTACAATTGTTTTCCTACACAAAAAGATTTACGACGATGAAAAAAGGTTCAGAAAACATGTTACAAATATCGTTTAGTCATTGTAGAGTTGGCATCAAGGAGCACGGTAACGTGTTGAAGACAAGTATGAGTTGACAACATCAGCATCCTTTGAAGGATGCAGAAAGATCTTACTTCGACACATAATTAAGTTTTTAAAAAGTGTGAGTCAATGAAGTTAAGTAGACAAAAGCTTTTAAGATATGTGATATCCATCTAATGGCAATTATTGTCGCAATTATTTATATTTTTTTAACACAGTGTGCGCAAAACACTGCACTCAGATCAGAGCGTGCGCAAAGCATTTGCTAAATATATATCAACATATTGCTTTGCACACGGTAAGCAAGCATAACAAACTATACAAAACACTTTCTTTGAGCACACTTTGAATCCTTTGTTTAAAAATTTCTCAAAATAAGTAAATAATATAATAAATTTGCAGTATTTTGCGCACTTCTGTCAAAAAATAGTATACGCAACACCACTCGTGCGTGAATCACCTGCTTTGCGCACTAGTTGCATAATATACTATTTCTTCAATTTTCATTGAATAATATTATACTTCTATGGTTATGAAGTTTTAGAAATACTTCTCATACCTTTAACAACAATAAAACTTATTCAGAATCCCAAGAAAATTGTATTAACCATAAGATGCATGGACAAATGTCAATAGGTAAATACCTTAAATTTGTATTAAAAAATAAATACTAGTATATTCGATTTTGTTCTAGGTAATGTAAAACTCACGTGAAGAGTTGCACAAAATGTTGAATTTTACACACTCAGTTGAAAAAAGATTTGTCTTATTTTACTTTGATCCGTTCGAAATAATTTGTTCCTCTTTATGTGAGTTGTCATCTTGGCACAATTATTATAATGGCATTTCCAATTGTTCTCTCGCTAGATGATTAAAATATTTTTTCAAAAGTTGTTCTGCGAATACTGAATCTATGTTGACACACCAAAAAAAATATTAATATCTAATCTAAAATGCAGTAATAAAGATATAATTATCACAGATACATACAATTTAGTGCCCGTTTATGATTTTCAGAAAACGGTAGTAAAGAACACATTTTTCTTGTTTTTTTTTTCATCAAATTTTTGTAAGACATAAAATCATTCACTTTAAAAGCACTATATGCTAGCTTTGTGCGACGCCAACAACTTTATTGAAAATGATACATCTGCAGTAAAAAAAAGAATTCAATATGGACATAAAATATCAAATAATTTAAAAAAGGTACTATTTATTTAATAAAATTTAACTAATTATCTTATTGTCTATTGACAGCCTCTTTAAAACTGCTTAGTAATCTTCAGTCTCAGTCCCAAAAAGAAATCCTCTACTTATCTAAATGTATGATCCTCAAACTCTCGGAAAACTTTTAAAAAAGTTTGAGAGAGAATTTTATAGTATTTAAAAAAAATAAAATTTTATTAAGTATAAAAAAAATTAAAGGAATTAAATGAAATATATGTTTTGACCTGCGTATTGTCTGATAACTTTCCAGGAGATCTCAGGTAAACTTTTCCTTGACGTAACATAATAAATTCAAGAAGTGCAGATAACATCACGACTTTTTATTGATAAAATTATTTCAATTTCTTTATATTAAATTAAGAAATCACGCCATACTACCAAGCTTATGGTTACTTGAACATATCATCAAATTTTTCTTTAACTGCTAGATGACTTAGTTGTGGCTCCATTCAAATGTCATCCAGCTATGATTTCTGACTTGTCCAAAGACTCACGGCGATGAAATCGCCGATATCCAGGTCAGTTTGATGCTGTAAATAAATTTAACTTTTATTTCGTGAAGATACTCGTTTCGTAATAGTATATCATCTCTCATTAGTACTTCAAGCGTCCTGAACACAAAGAGAACAGGCTCAGTTAATACACCCTATATTGTACAAATGCCAGCTCAGTATAGGGAAAAATTATGTTTTGTTTTTTGTTTTTAATATAATTTTGTTTTCTTAAGCTTTTGAAAAGACAAATGAAATTTTGAAATCCATATTTTTCGGTTTTAGAAATCATAACTGCGGATTTTACTAATCTATCAATATATTTTCACCTGCTCACTTTAAACATATTAATCACTTATTATTAAATTAAAAGTATTCATTCTCTCAATATTCTCAGTCGTTATTACACCTCTACGTAGAAGCAATAGTTGATTTTTCTTGAGTCTACTATTACCAAAATATTAATAGAAACTTAAATTTATATGACTTAATATATCTGTTAAATAACATAATGTAAGATGTGATAGTAGGCAACGATAACTTTGTAATAACATGAGAAATATTATGTTAGGTATGTCGAAATTGCGCCTTATTACAAGCAACTGCGCACTAAACGTGCTCTCTCTATAAAATGTCGCATTTCATGCAATTGCGTATACATCGGTATACATAATACAAAGGTGAGATGAATAATACAAAAGCGATATACAATAAGCGGTTCTACTACGTTGCTGGAAGCATCTTACATTCAGTATTCTATCATCTTTTGAGTTCTGTGTAGTTGATGAGTACAAGTGACATATATATGTATATATAGTGATATGTATATATATTTATTCCGATAGCATTTGATTAAAAAAGTTATAATAATGTATTAAGTTATAAATAGCAAGGAACTTTAAAAAATTCTAATCAATTACATGAATTAGCATTCGTTCATATACAAATTATGGATATATTGCCATATAATTTTCGCATATTGCATATGTGCGGTTTGTGGTCTGAAGACAATAATTTTTTTACACTAAAAACGATTTATAAAGTGTTCGTTTTGTACCTTATATTTCAGTTTACAATAACTGAATTAATGGAAGTGGCAACCATGCAAGGTACTCTAAATGAATTTACGGAAGTGATTTTTATGACTTTTACGTATATTGCTCTATGCTTGAAACTTATAAATTTTGTTAGTCGTCGAGATGAGATGTGTTCTCTACTTGATGATTTTCGATTACCTATTTGTCGTCCCAAGTCACTGCAAGAAGAGAATATCATGAAAAAATATTCGCACACTGCAGGAAAAATGTTTATAATGTTTATGTGCCTTGCACAACCAACAGGGATATCAATGATTGTGACACCTCTTTTAAGTTTTAACACTCTATATTCTCAACTTCCCCTTAGAGCTTATCAATTTTCTGATGGGTCAAATAAAGTTTATTACTGGATTGAATATGTGTTCCAAAGTATGGCGCTAACTGATGGAATTATTTTTAATGTGACTATGGATAGTATGGTTTACGGATTTATCATAATGGCTACTGGTCAGATGGAAATCAATTGTTTTCGTCTTCGAAACGGTACAATTTCAATTAAAGAAAGCATCGAACATTATCAAATAATACGAAATATTGTTGTGAAAATTCAAAACCTCTTTATTCGTGTTATTGTGCCCCTTTTCTGTTTTAGTCTTGTTACATTGTGCGCAAGTATCTTTCAAATGTCTCAGGTAAAAATTTTATTACAAATATATTTAACTAAAGAGAAAGTAATATTTAATCAAATATTTGTGCCATCAACAATTAATAACGTTTTTACTGTTTGCCAGTCAATATTTACAAATTTAAATATCAAATTTAAACCTTTTTTATATGAAAAACATAAAATATTTTATAATTCTTCATACAGTGAATATTGTTGATAATATAAATGGAATAATACTGCAATACTATTACAGTAATAAATATGAGAAACTAACCTATTGTAATAAAATATACTTTTTTACAGCAAAAAATTGTCAGTTTAGAGTTTTTATGTCTTTCTTTATACTTATCTTGCATGTTTTATCAAATATTTTTCTATTGCTGGTTTGGCAACGAATTGCAGTTGAAGGTAGTATAAATCTTATTTAGAATATTAAATGTACTTCTTACATAAGTTATGAAATGATTTTAATAGAACAAATTTTGATCAGTATTCGTTATAATATATTTATACACAATTTTAAAAATATTTATTTTTTGTCGCATTGTTACGTTATCTCAAGAGAGAATATGTATAAAAGTAAATTTAGTTTTAATGTTTCACACTACGTTCTATTATATCAGTCTATCCATCAATACAAACTTTTATTTACTATACATAACAGTTATTTTACAGAATGCAGAGTTAATAGATGCAGTTTATACAAGTAACTGGTTAGACTACAGTGTAAAAGAAAAAAAGAATATGTGGTTTATTATGTTGTCTTCCAATTATCAGTTAAGCATTTCTTTTCATGGTCAATGTGGATTAACATTAGGTACTTTTTTGTGGGTACGTAATACATTCTAAGATTTTTCATAAATACATAAACATTAAAGTATATTTATGTAGAATAGTAGAGGTAATAAATTCAATACTAATCAAATCTCATACCGTAAAGTAGTGCACACCATAATTTTCGATTTTTTTCTGTTTAGTGTTGACGCAAGTCGAATGACCTCTATTGGTCCTTTCGAAAACAAAGAAAATTTAGCTCCTACTAGGTATAGGAACAAATCCATCTCAAATCAAACGACCAGATAACACTAATATTGCTGATGTGGTTCCCACGTGGATCCCATAAGGGTCCCACGTGGGGTCCATCTGGCCGGGAACCACATGAAAAATTGCTGTGAAATAAATAATAAAATATCAAAAACAAAACAAATCTTGTAATTGCAAACTTTCGAAAAGGGTTTTCTAAATGAATCAATTTCTAAGCATCTTGTACATTGAACCTTTCAAAATGTCTGTGAGAGTGTTTTAAGGTTAGCTATCTAACGGATGAATCATGAAGAATGATTCAGTATCTCTTATTACAGTCGCTTATTACCAGATGGCTGATATTTAAACACTCTCGTAGACATTTAAGGTGGTTCTACTCATATCGCAAAAACGGGAAAAGCTTCTAAAAAAATATACAAATACTCTACAAAGTCACAGAAATGATACCATATGTTTGTTTACATACAACGCCGATCAAATTTAAAAAAAAAAAATTATTGAAAACGGTTCTTTTTACATGAGAGTAAATGAGCGCTATATCAGCTGTGACAGAAAGTAGTACTATTACTCCATAAAAAACGGAACTTCGAAAAGAAAAACACAGCTTAATAAAGATTAAATTCGGCTTTTTCTTTTAAGTTTATCAAATGTGTGTCAAGCCAATCATTTTAAAAAGATATTAATGATTATAAACACAAATAGCAGACGACGTGCACGAGTGCGAGAAAGACAGAACAACGCACATGATATAGTTTGTGTTCTCGCTGAGCGGCACAAACTGTAACTGTGAGAAGAACCACCTCAAAAGGTTCGACATATAAGATGCTAAAAGATTGAATCATTTAAACAACCCTTTGCGAAGGCTTGGAAAGACCCATCGTGTTTTTGATATTTTATTATTCAACAAAGAATAATTAATTATATTGGAAGCTTAGTATGAGAAAAATACAATTTTTTACCTTGGTCATGTGAGACCCATGTGGTTCACATTGGAATCCCACAGCAATTTCTCACATGGGTCCCATGTGGGCTTTTTCAGTAGGGCGATAATACTAACATAATTCGGTCGTTAGATTTGATTATAGAATGAGTTGAACTTTTAAAAATAATCCTTATGTTTGGCGAGAATATGTCCCAAACTCCGTGATAATCAGCGGTGTAAAAGCCCTATTGTAATACGGTTGTTCCGGGAAATAAGATATAGCAGACGACAATATGATTGATAGCACAGTAGTTAGGGCACTCAATTTTTTTCGGACAGATCGGTTTCAATCTCCAATGTCATCTTATTTTTTTGTGTTTCTCGAAAATCTGTAATCACGTTATAATAAAAATTTTATTTGCAGATTTTGAAAACGTCATATGCAGCATTCAACTTGCTTCAACGGGTAGAGCTGAAGTAATAGTACCAGAAGTTTTTTAAGAGTGTGAGAAATAGTTATTTATTGAAAAATATGAAGTTTATATTAAGATATTTTTCATATTTAGAGAATAAAATTATTATATAAATTCAAAAAAATAGTTTTATTCTTCTATTTATATATGTATATGGTAAAATTATATTTGACAAACTTTCATTTACCTTTCTTCTTCTTTTTCTACCTTTAAAATTTCGTTTCATCACAAGTAGGTAGTATAGTACCTATATATACAAAAATTATTAACTAAATTATAAATAGATGCACTTTTTAAACTTTTTCTTTTCCTTAATGGTTTATTCTTTCAATTACTAATTTGAATTTTTATGTTTTAAATATATTTCTATATACACCATATTAATATAAATTAATATTTTTAATGAATTTCAAAAATGAAGTGAAGACTGGCCATAATTTACGTTAAAATTATTCATTTCTAAAAGTACGTATGTGTTTATTTAAAGTATACTATTTGTAATGCTGCTAATAACTTAATATATATCTTAAATATTTCAGTATGAGATCAGCAAGTAGTATTGATGAAGACTAGACAAAGCCAACTGCACTAGTTAGATGTACAATGCATTATTATAGACGCAAAATGTCTTCTTGTGGGACGGCGCAATTCAAGCAATTACACATACATAATATACGGGTGAGTGAATGATGTAGAAGTGTCATGCCACAGGAAATTCTGCCATCTGTTTTCAAATACCTTATGTACTATATTTAGCCCTTCCTCTCTTGTCAATTTCCTTTGTTTGATATAAGTTAATGTACATTATAAGATTTCGCGACCGTAGTTACAATCGCTTCTTTATATGGACAAGCCAGTTGATTTGGCAATAATACTAAAAAATTTTGATTTTATGTAATCGTAATAACTAATTTCATACATCATTAACAATATAATTAAGATTCTTTAATATTTATCTTATTCTAAATTCACATTTATTTCTTTATAATATAAAAAATTAACTGCTATAAATTTTTCTCAAATGGATTTGTTACCATATCATTTTCGTACTTGTCAATTTTGTGGAATGTGGTATGAAGATGATAACTTTTTATACATACCAAAATTAATTTATAGAAGCACAATATTATTCATATTAGCTCAATACACTCTGGGTCAGTTATTTGAGGGATTTACGATGAAAGGAACAGTGGACGAGTTCACAGCACTATTCACTGAGACGTTTACTTACGTAGCACTTTGCTTAAAAGTACTAAACTTCATTTGTCGCAAAAAGGAAATGTCCTCTTTGTTAAATGATTTTCGTTTACCCATGTATCGGTCAAATTCCAAAGAAGAAGAGGACATAATTAGCAAGCATTCAAGTACGGTAACTAAACTATTTTTGTCGATTTTGATTCTTTCACAATCAACTGGTTTAGTCATGATTATTATACCAATTGTGGTTTTTGGGGGTACAAACTCAAGTATACCTCTTAGGACATACCATCCTTATGATGTCACAAAACCATTTAACTACTGGTTGGCTTTCACATTGCAAAGTCTTGCACCAATTTACGGAATTTTTCTGAATGTATCTATGGATACGATGGTGTATGGATTTATTATCATGATTACTGCTCAATATGAAATTATTTGTCATCGAATTGAAAATGCTTTAGTTACACTAAAAGAAACTATTGATCATCATGTGTTGATAAAACACTCTGTGTGGAAAATTCAAAATTATTTCATTCGTGTTATTGTTCCTCTATTCTCTTTTAGCCTTATCACACTATGTGCCAACATTTTTCAACTGTCTCGGGTAGGTACAATCTTTCTGAATTTATTGTTAATGCAGCAAATGGTCGTGCTGACCAATGGTATGTGTAGAAAGTATTAACACGATCTTTTTCGCATTAAGTCGATGTTTCGGACACTTTTTTGGCTTCTTTATCTAGACTACAAATTCTTGGATATAATTAACGTATAGGTGGTTACACCAATCATGAGTTAGTACGAAAAAGATAGTGTTAATTTTTTCTACGCCTACCATTGGGCAGCACGTACATTTGCTACATTACGAACAAATTATACGAGATAGCTGCCGTCAGAATTAAATTACAATCGTTATGAATTTGTGCAAAAACTTCTTTGTTTCTTTTTTCAAATTATTTATTTTTATTTATAATAAGTGGATTTAAAAATGTAAAAATATTTAACCGCAAAATAATTCAAGGGAATTAACTATTAGGCCTCTATTCTCTATTCGATTATAAAGAGGGAGAGGCTACCAATATAGACACTTGCCCAATATGATGAAAAATCTTTTAATTATTTTTTTATATAAAATGATAATATAGCTGTATGGACAAAAATTATCTAATACGATGATCTTTAAGTTTGTATATATATAATACTGAAGCTGTGTCCACATTGAGAACCTCTACCATAATTGCATACTTCATAAAATCAAAATTTTATTGTCTTAAAATATAACCGCATAAAAATGTGATTGAATTTTTCGGTTTCAGAAAGGAGTAACGAGTGCAGAATCTTTATTTCTTATTATGTACTTAATATGCATGCTTCTTCAAATATTTTTCTATTGTTGGTATGGCAACGAATTGGATTTAAAGGTAATCTATATAAATATTCAGTTATTTAAAAAATGTTATATGTTGATACAGTTGAGAATATAAAACTTTTTGTTTAAATATAATCACTATCATCAGAAATATTTTGGATGATTTTCTTAATATCTTTGATAACATCTTCAAGTCGAAAAATTGCTAACGGTATTCTTCCAGCCCTTAACAATTAAAACTTTTTTAAACCCGGATTAAAAAATAATTATTGGCTCTGTAAAGTGAAAAGAGTGTTTTAAGATAATAATATTTCAAAATTGTAACTATTAAATCTAAAGTTTAAAACAAAAGATGTTAATATGCTTATAATTTAATTAAAATCTATATAGACCTAGGGCTACCTTACTTTGTTAGGTATTTTCAATTTCATTCCCTCTATATCATTAACTTTAGTTGTGGCCACTGGGTTCATAAAAGGCGCGAGTTACTGCGCACAATAACGCCATGAACCATACACAAAAGCACAAAAATATAAGCACTATCCTGAACTAAGAATGTTTTCTATAAAGTATAAAGCTAATGATAAAGATTCTCAAGTATTTCATACAATTATGGGATTAAAAACATGACTTTCTTCTGTCATTATTTTGGGTATAATTTGTACTAAAATTATTTAAAATTTAGTACCAATATATAGACTAAAGTTCAAATAATTAATTAAAATTTTATTAAGTTACCCAAATTGATTAAAAATTAAAATTTTAATCTTTAATTTACGCTGGTTTCTAATTAAACGTCCTTTTATAGTACGTCGGATACATTCGTGATTTCTGCTTTATCGACTCCATGCTTTTAATGATATCTTTAATGATTACAAGATATAATAAATAATGTATATTTCGTCGCTCTCGAATAAAAACGTGCCATTTCAGAATCCGGTTAGAAAAGGAGTCATTTCAGAATCCGGCTAGAGAAGGAGTCATTTCAGAATCCGGTTAGAGAAGGTGCCATTTCAGAATCCGGCTAAAGAAGGAGCCAACTCGGCGTCCGGTTAAAGGAGGTGCCATCTCACGCGCTGATTTTTTAAACTCCAATTTAGGCTGGCAGCACTACTAAAGCTTTTTTCTTTTTTGCACTTTTAGCCCGCTATTTTTACCAGAGAAAACTGTAATCATTTTATATCATTCTAAAGATCATTATTACTCTAAGAAAAAATAAAATATTTGTGACATCCGCCTATACACACACGCATACACATTTACACATACACACTTAAGAAAGGAAGGAAAGGCCGTTGGGGCCAAAATCATCTGAAAAAGTAATTTATAATATTAATATCACAAAAATATAAATAGATACTATAAATATAATTTATTTTGATTACCTTAAACCATTAGATAAGTCCTGAAATCCATTGTACACGGATTTATGGTACACAATTCCCAAATTGTTTGATTAAGTTTTTTTATGACAAAAACTGCTTTTTCGGATCAATTTTATGAATTTTCATGAATTTTTGTCGTTTTGATATCGATTGTCGTGTGTGTATAGATGGGTGTCACAAATATTTTATTTTTTCTTAGAGTAATAATGATCTTTATAATAATATAAAATGATTACAGTTTTCTCTGGTAAATATATCGGACTAAAAATGCAAAAAAGAAAAAAGCTTTCGTAGTGCTGCCAACCTAAATTGGAGTTTAAAAAATCAGCGCGTGAGATGGCACCTCCTTTAACCGGACGCCGAGTTGGCTCCTTCTCTAGCCGGATTCTAAAATGGTACCTTTTTATTCGGGAGCGACGATTTGTTCCCACTTCTCTTTGATGAATATAATACCTGTAAATAATAAAAATTTATTCTAGAACTTAGCTTTGGAGTAAATTTAGAAATTTAGAATAAGTCAGTACAAAAAAATTTTAAATGATTGTTTGGAGTACATTCACATAAATTTAACTAGGCGTACTAGAAGACCTTATACTCATGATTGCATTATAAAATGCAAATATTTTACTACAATGCTATAAACGTACTCCAAAGTCTTGTGAACCACAGAGTTGTCTCAAAGTGATCACAGAATTTTTTTCTCACAAATAAAATAAGCGATTGTACACTCTTACCATTAAAAAATTGATTTTTTATCGAAATATCAAAAAACTTTTTCAAATAATAATATTATATTAGTTGTAAAAGATAATCAATCAAATTTTATTTGCAGGCAAAAGAGGTGATGGATGCGATTTACACCAGCGAATGGGCAGACTGCACTGCAAAAGAAAGAAAAAATATGTATTTTGTCATGCTATCATCACAAACTGATTCGTGCATCACTTTTCATGGACAATGTAAACTAACTATTGACACTTTCATATGGGTATGCGTTTTAAACAATTATATTTTTAGTTATAATTTATGAATAAATAATGAATTAATGCTCCTTTTAGGTTGTGAAAACTTCGTATGCGTCATTTAATTTATTGCAATGTATTTAAATCTGTAATTATTCGATAATTTACATCATAAGTTGTTAAGTTCTGACTAATATTAAATTTGTACAGAACAGCTGCTATTGCAATTTTCGTTACACTATATAACTGTTTTTAAAAATGATAGGATTTACTGTTAGAAAAAATGAGAACTGTTAAAAAACTTTTTAAAATAAAGCGTTTGCATAATTTAACGCATCATTTTATGTCATTATTTTACCTTGTTTCGATCAGTATGACAACCCGCCAAGGTTTATATTTTTATCAAAATTTGATTTTCATCATCTCAAAAATTTTTAATTTTTAAATACTAATATATTACTGTAGAAAAACGGGCTCATACAAAGTAAATCCATTTGTATTACTCTCCACTGTGAACATATTCCTCAAGCATACCCATTATTATTAAACAAATAAGCTTAACAAAGTTTCAATACTATTTGCTTCTTATAATTACTCAATATAATTCACAATGAATATACGATTCTTGAAAAATAAACCATTTAAACAACCTTTTCAAACCTCGTATACAGAAATTCTGATAAAACTTCATTATTTAACAGTGAATTGAGAATACTTACAATAAAATTTGTATTTTTACGAAGCAGTTTATTTTAAAGGGATGTGAGTACCGACTTTATTTTCTAAAATTTAAAATCTTATACAAATAATGAATAGAATTGCTCGAAAAAATTTCCATAATAGTATTTATTCATATGAAAGGCGAGAAGAAGTGCTTTTTTAAACATAAATTTAAAATATTGAAATAGTAAATAAAATAACAGCGTCGGTAAAATAGAAATCTGTTTAAATGTTAATTTAACATGAAAATCGTATGGAAGAAAAATTTTCTCAGTATTGTTTTTATATATACGAAAGACGGGATAAGCGTTTTTTGCAAAAAAATGTTCACAAATCAAATAATTAAATAAGAAAAATAGGACTTCATATTCCTTTAAATATAACATACCGACATTTCTGCTGTTCAGCTATAATAAGGAAAAGTTTGAGGACTTCATTCATTCATATACATAGATCTCTGAAGACACCTATTTCCTCTAGGTATTACGAAATACTGTTCGTTTTTATTCCTAAAGTCTAATGAACAGAGCTCTAAAATTGAAATTTATTTTTACTTAAAATACGACATTTTGAAGTTTTAACTATATCCGATGATCCATAGATGATAAACTCTCATGATCAGAATAATATACTTATAGATTTTTTCGCGAAAGTGAAATCTTAAGTATAAATGTTTCATATTTCACTTTAGATATATATATCAGAACGTATAAAAATAATTTTTTTTAAACTTTATCATATTTTTCATCACTTTATTTTAAAACTTCTTCGCATAGAAAACTGTTACTAACGTTCGTTAGTTACTAACGAACTGTTAGCAGTGATAATAATTTGCTACTTGTATATTTCAAAACGTCTCATATTGATGAAATTGATAGCCGCATATCGCCGACAATAATGTGATAAATAGAGATGATTTATTGTAGAGTTACGAAAATTGCATCTCGTTACCTACCAAACTGCATACTTAGTATATAAAATATCGCATTTCAGACAATTGCGCATACATAATATAAAGGAATGAATAATACATAAGTGATATACAAGAAGCAGTTCTAGTCTCTATCACTAAATATCGTGCATTCAGCTTGACATTCTCTTTACGTGTACTTTCATAGAATAGTGTATCAATATATCTATAAGTTTTATTCTTACGTGTTTGTGATTTAAAAAAAAAAACAGAGTGACACACGATGCCATTGAAATTCATTATAAAATCTAGTTGAATGATATTCAAGAAAATTTTGAAAAAATGGACGTTTTACCGTATAACTTCCGTGCATGTAGAATATGTGGTATATGGAATGAAGGAGATGGCTTATCGATTCCAGTGTTAATACACAAAGTTGCTATTTTATTTGTGATACTTCAGTTTACCGCCAGCCAGATTATTGAGATGGCAGTAATGCAAGGAACCGTAGACGAGTTGATGGAAGTACTATTTCTGACTTTCACTTACATTGCTCTCTGCTTGAAAGTTTTCAATTTCATGAGTCGTCGCGATGAAATGTGTTCTCTACTTTCGGATTTTCGATTGCCATTCTGTCGAGCAAAATCAGCAGAAGAGGATAAGATAATTCAAGGGTACTCTCGCGTGACCGCAAACATCTTTCTTTCAATTTTGGCTTTGTCCTGGACGACTGGAATAGTGATGGTCACTACACCCTTATTAGATTACGGAAGTGGCAATAATACTCTACCTCTCAAGTCTTTTCATTTTTATGATATATCTAGTACCACCAACTTTTGGATTGCATACATACTACAAACGCTTGCCCTAGCGTATGGAGTTTTCTTAAACGTTTCTATGGATACCATGGCATATGGATTTATTATAATGGTAACTGCACAATTCGAACTAAATTGTCATCGACTTTTAAATGGAACAACTTCAACCAAAGAAAGTATAACGCATCACGTGGTGATACAGGATATTGTATCGAAAATTCAACACTATTTTATACGTGTTATCGTACCTCTTTTTTGTTTTAGTTTGATTACTTTATGTGCTAGCATCTTTCAAATGTCACAGGTATATATTTCATTTAAGTTAATTACTTTCTTTACACTTACATTTTAATGATGAATATTAAATGAATTAGTCTTTTATAATATACGTATATGTAATATATCAACTACATAAGGTAATTGTTTTTTGCAGACAAAAATAGCTAGTTTTGAATTTTTGTTTCTAGCTTTGTATCTAGGTTGTATGCTTTGTCAAGTATTTTTTTACTGTTGGTTTGGCAACGAATTGGAACTAAAGGTCAGATATAATATTTTTAAAATATATTAATGTAAGCCGTATCAGAAGTTGATTTCAGTTGAATTCAAACTAAATATTTTCAACTAAATCCAATCAAATGTATTTTACAAAGTTCTTTTTAAATGAATTCAGCTATTGGATATTAATAATTAAAAAGATATTTTATATTCTAACAAATAAGATTCTTAGAATAATACAAAATTCACTTGATTGCATCGTTAATAAGAGAAATTTTAATAATAATATACACCAACATTAAATAATATTTAAATTAATTTTTCTTCATAGGCAAAAGTTGTGATGGATGCAATTTATTCTAGTAATTGGACAGATTACTCAACGAAGGAAAGAAAAGATCTGTGGTTTATCATGTTGTCATCACAAAATGATTCAAGTATTTCTTTTCATGGTCAATGTGGATTAACTCTAAATACTTTTTTATGGGTATGTTTTTTTGGTCATCTGTATAACCACAAATCATTTAGAAAAATAAAAAAGATTTTTTTTCCAGATTGTCAAAACCTCTTATGCAACATTTAACTTGTTACAGCGCGTTTAAGTATAAATCAATATTTTTACTATCGTTCCCAGTATTGAGACGAATGATTGAAATAATAATTAATAATGTTAACAATTGTTAATCTTTATAGGTGTAAAATTTGTACAAAGTGATTACAGCAAATATTGTTATACAAGTTTTAAATAATAACATAGCTTTATTAATTGTTCTGATTTGGTTGTGGTTTTTGAAAATACAATAATTAGTCGTAACATATCGTTAAATCATGAATATCTATTCATACGGTATTTTATATATATTTAGAAATTAGCTTCCTATAAGCTGCATGTCACAGCAAACTAAATTTATAAAATTATTTAAAAGTTATATGATATTAATAAGTTATTAATATAAACAACGAAATAGAACAATATAGTTGCGATATTAGGAGACAGGAATACACTTAAGTAGAAAAGCTATTACAAAATTTAGTATGCAAACTACCATCGATATCGTTACGAGTAAAATCTATTCCTTTGTCCGTACATTGGATTTCAAGCATTTGCGTAGTTACAGGGTATAGTTCGCATATTGCAATGACGAAATTGCAAAATCTATGTATATCCCACAACGAGAGCGTTTGTCGGATTGCAGCTGTTCCCTCGCTCTTACTATAATTGTATAGGACATAGTATTGCTGAATTTGATGCATGTAATATTTAGTGCCTTGTGTACGATAATGGGAGAACACATGTCTCTTATAAATATAGATTTTAGCGTTTTATCATTTTCTGTCGATTTCTTTTAATCAGTAATTATAATATAGAAATAGTAATATTTCTAAATGAGATCTATTTATATAGTATTAAATTTCAATATATTTTGGCTATAAATTGTTTTCTATACAAAGCTCAGTCTAAGATGTCTCATGTATATCAATTTTTCTCTATTACCAAGTCTTGGAGTATGAAGCTTCTTTTAATTTATCAAGCAAGGTGATAGCAATCGTTAGAATCAATTAAAACTGCAAAAAAAAATAGGATTTGATTGGAATCTTTAAAGGATAATATACTGTAAATATAATAAATGAATTTATTGTTACATTATTGAAGACTTTTTATGATATAAGCCATTATTTTTTAAAGGACTTAAATATTAAAATAAAAAATGTTACCTTAAAAGTTGATGGTGATATTTAATACTTATATAAAAAAAACGAATATAGAAAATAGTACCATCATTGATTTGAATTTGCAGTTTGTAAGAAGTTGTATTTAAGTTTCTATTTGTAGCAGATATTGGTCTATTTATCTTTTACTTTTGAATTTATCATGATTTTAATTACTCGTCTGTAACTTGAAAAGCAGTTCTCGCTTGAAATAGGCTAAAAAAATATTGATTAAAAAGCAGTATTGTGATCTTTAAAAGGCAATGATTATATTTATTATAATGATTATAATTATTGTAAGATGCAAGTGTAAAGGCTGATTGAATACTTTTATGGACAAAATGCAAGTATAACACTGATGATCTTTTCTCAGCATTTTGGCTATATAGGCTTTGAGCGTGTGATATAGCTATCTGACTATAAGATGGCTTTTTGGCAATGAAACGAGTACTGAAGAAAGATTATAGACATCGTATCAAGTGGCTTTCTAGATATGAAGTGCATAAATTGCCTCTTGTAGTGAATAGAAAATAACAGTAAAATTATACACGTGCACATGTTGATATACACACGCCTGACAAGCAATAACAAGTCTCAGCGCTTGGTAATTCATTCAATCGTGCAATATATACCTATACATCGCCTTTGACATCACAACAATAACATATAGAGTGTCACTAAACTTCTAGAAAGTTCGATGAGATTTTATGTACTTTTGCATAATACAAATGTATTAGATAGTTCAAGTAGATAGCTCGGTAAAATCTCGTTTATTCGTAGATGACCTTGCAATTTTTATCATAAGAGTAAAACCATTCTTCAAAGAATTTAAAAAACACGCGCATCACATATAAACAATTTACGATAATGATCACACTGTCTACAGGCTTCAATTTCTCTACTACGCAAACACAGTTTATAATATTTTCAAGAACTAAAAAGAGAAAATTTAGTCCAACTTTAAAACTCAATGGATCAACTCGTCATATATGTATATATGTATGCGTAAACGTAATTGCGTACACTCGACACGAGACACATGCACGTGTGTCTAATGGAAAAACGCGAGGCACTGTGAGTGTAGCAGTTATTGGATATAAGCAAAAGATGAAGAAAAGAAGCACTAAGCGAATTAATATTTCGGAGAATTAAACTACAACCATTTTGTCAATTATCGAGAACTGAAATTATCAATTTTCCTGTGCGTAAGAAGTAGTTTGAGACACGATCCTTCCGCACGAAATACCAACCTTGATGGAATTTGGCCGAAAAATGTTCTGCATAATACTGAGTCATGTGCTGCCGTAGATGACGTATAAAGGTAGTCTGACACGAGCAATTGGTCCGAGTGATACCGCTATTAAAATCTCAGAAGAAAATCCATCTTCGCTGAGATCTGTCCAACGAGGTGTCCGGCAAGGGTCGGTTCTCGGTCCTCTCCTCTTTTCTATTTATATTATATTTTTCAGATTTACGGTTCTGTGGGTACAGCATAGTTACCGATGACATTACGATTTTCAAGTCTTGCCATCCTAGAAATTTTAATGAGGAGATTCAGAAAATTAATGAAGACATAGACAAGATTATTCATTGGGCCAAAAATCTGGGACTGAAATTAAATAACAGCAAAACAAAGGTACTTATTGTCGGGACGAATGCTATCACGACCAACGTTGACCTAAGAACGTTATTCAAGATCAAAGTCGAAGGAGTTGAAGTACCTTCCTCAGAATCAGTAAAATATCTAGGGATTAATCTAATGCCTAACTTGTCCTGGGAAATGGAAGTCATTCTTCCCAAGGGCATCCGAACACAATTAATTTCAACTGTAATTTCTCCCATTCTTGACTACTGCAGCGCTGCAATTTACCACCTAACTAAGAATGAAGTGAATGTTCTTCAGAAGGCCTTTAATTCGTGTATAAGATTTGCCTGTGACGTAAAAACAACGGATCACATCACTCCTTACTTTACCTCTCTGGAATGGTTACATAATACTAATCATCCGCGATACCTTGCAGAACAACTCTTCAGTCCAACATTGCAACCAGAACCCTAAACTATCGATGTACCCTTCTGTAAATTGGATTTTGGGAAAGATACCTTTGTTGCAGAAGGCCCTAGAATTTTGAATTTCCTTCCTCTTGAAATTAGAATGGCACCTAATCTTCGGTCATTTAAAACGATGGTCTACCAGCATCTATTAATATTAGATGACAATAGCTGATTAGATATTATTATACCAATGATCAAGCTAAATGTTTGAGTAACAGCGACATCCATAATAAACCTTGTCTAAGGCGTTTCCCATGGTTTTTCCTTAGACCGCAATCATAGGGCGAATGCCGTCATTTTCGTAGACAAACAGCCATCGACTAACAACGCTTGTCCGGAGGACGCAAGAACGTTAAAATCATCGTTCATCTTCCTCGTTTTACTTTTTGTTTTTTTCTTTTTTTAATTTTATTTTTTGTTTTCTATCATTTTTTTAATTTTTTTGTTAATTAAATTAAAATGTTTGTAACAAATATGCACAACTATGGTACTTAATTAAACTTGAAATTATAACATGCAATGTATTTTTATATAAGTTCGCGCTTAAGAAGATATTCTCAGCCGCTCGAACCTCCTAGTTACAATTCCTGAGTAGATATGGTACGGTGAAGATATCGTCGCTCCGTACGAAGACTAGCACATTTCAAATCCCCCCGCGAAGACTAGTATATAAGAATATTTCCGTACAAACAAGTTTGGATGTGTGTAATTAACATGTATATGTTGTTTCCATTGAGTTTTTAAAAAAAGATTCAAAGTGATAAGTGAATTTAATTAATTTATTAAAATAAATAATTTTTTTCACTATCCACTTTGAATTTTACTTATTAAATCTATGGAGGAATAAATATACATATTAATAATTAGACATAATAAGAATTTTTTGTACGCAAATATTCTTGTATACCCTTTGATTTGCATAAAATATCTAAAATTCTATAGGAGCTCGAAATGTGCTAGTCTTCGCCGGGAAGGCGTGAGGTGTGCTATAGTCTTCGCGGGAACAGCGCGAAAAGTGCTAGTTTTCGCGGGGAATTTGAGATGTGCTAGTCTTCGTAGGAAGCGACGATATAGTGGAACTTGCAAAGAACGATTACCAGCATCAGATTAAAAATGTCCGGACTTACAAGGAGAGTGCATACCCTGTTTAACTCCCGGCTGGATGGCGGTATTAACCCGTCTCTGACACCCGTCATCATAAGAGTATACATTCTCTTAATTATGTTGACGATCTTAGGCTAAAATCCGTGTAGTTCAAACGCTTTTAGGATTGAAGAAAGCGGAACCGAAATAAAGTCATTGCGGTTAGGTCTCAAAGCACTCTTTCAGCTGAAGTAAGTTCTTCTGCGATTTGCTGAAGCGCTTGTTTTTCACGGAATACTTGCCTTTGGAGCGCTCTCGCGATCATCGATTACCTGTGATAAGAGGAACCGATAAAGGGATATTTTATGCTTCAATCAAGCAAAATATATAGAGTTTTTTCGAGATCGTTTATTTTAGTTTTTACTATTCGCTTAATATTGTCACATAAAACACACGAGCAATCGTAATTACTCTTACAATTTAGCTTTATCTTGCTTCCGCAGCCTCTAATGATGCTCTCTGGAATACTGTATTTCTCACAGATTTCTTTCAGAACACCCGTTTCGTCTAATTCTCTTAAAATAGCTAGCTTCATTTTAATGCTGAAACTGTAATATTTCTTTGTTTTTCGAAGTTGATACTTCTTGCTTAGACATGTTTATTTAAAAAAAAAAAGTTTAATATCTATATTAATCGGTATAAAATTAACGGTATAAACAGCTGCCCGAAGGTAACTGAAATTATTGATTAGGTACACAGGTAAGTGTAAATAAATAATAACAGTTATACACAATATTATAATTACCAAGGTATCAGTTCTCAAACAGTAAGCTTTGTCACAACAAAATGTGTACTCCTATGTATCCGTGTATGGCAACATGTACTTAGGCGATACTAAAATCAGATAGACCTTATTATTATTTTTGTTTAAAAGTAGGTGATAAAAAATTTATAATGGTTTACATTTACTAAACTATAAAATTAATATTTCTCACATGATATGATTTCTTGAGAATCTTCGTAAAATTCTCTATAATTTGAAAAAAAAAGTTTTTCTACATCTGCATATTATTGCGCTTATAATTTTGTAATTGACCGTGCAACACTGGCATCAACCGATCATAGGTTCGTCAATCGTCGCTTCTATCGAACGGTCAATTAGGCAGTGTCGAATTAACCAGGTTCTACTGTACTACGCGGCTCTGAAGTTGACAGCCAACTTCTCCTCTCATGTAGACGGCGAATAATCTCCGCTGGTGTTTGCGTTGCTCTGGTAAAGTATCAGGGGACCAATCGTATTCGCTGTAGCCTAAATCGCAACCGTATACAAGTAAATATGTGATCAACTAACATTCTGGCTATGATACGGGTGTATGAGCATGTAATTGTCTGTACATACTTGCATATTAGTCGACATCATCTAATCAAATCAACTAGCAATCTTACTTATTTAAAAAAACAAAAAAATTTATTTACAAGGAGAGTATCTCAGATCCGGATCGTAGATTTTTCTGAAACTTTGAGATATAATTTTAGATATCGAAATATGAAGGAAGCCACAATATTAGATCCTAACGCTTCATAAAACTGAAGTTATCGACGTTTTTAGCTATATTTTAAGGAAATACTGAAAAAAGTGCTATGTCTTTTATATTAACTATCTAGTCTAGACAAGTTTCACATAGAATTGTAAAAAATACAGTAAAACTAGAGAGTACGAGCTTTCCATGACTTTTTTTAGAATTAAAAAATGTCAACTCCTTCTAAAGTTATGATAGTTCAAAGTTAAGTTATTAAAAACCACTTATAAATCGATGAAACCTAGAGCTTCAATTTCATGTGTATCTGATGCACATTTTGATGCTCAATTTTAAACTAACGTAACTTTAGAAGGACTTGATATTTTTTAATTCTAAAAGAAGTAACGGAAAGCTTGCAGTGAGATTTGCCTAGACTAGATAATTAATATAAAAGACATAGCACTTTTTTCAGTACTTCCTTAAAATCCAGCTGAAAACGTCGATAACTTCAGTTTATTGAAGCGTTAGGATCTAATATTGTGGCTTCTTTGATATTTCGGTAACTAAAATCATATCTCAAAGTTTGAAAAATAATCCGTGGTCCAGATCTGAGATACTCTCCTTGTTAGTAGAATTTAATTCAATGGCATTTTACAAGAGAGTAATTAACTTCTTCAAGCTCTGATAATGATATATATAAAAATCAAGAAGACCCTCATGATGCTCGATACGCGTAACACCGTAGCGGACGTATATCCAAACACAATATACACATACGCATACGTATAGACGCATATACATATACCCACAGAAAATATAGTTAATATTGTATTACTGGCGTTACAATTCCGCAGCTCTTATGATTATTAGAAACCGTAGTATCTATTCGACACTTGCGACTTTCCATCCAAAGAAGGCGCAGAAATATCAAGCTTTCAAGTGTGGCCGAAGATTTTTTTATTTTTAAAATATCATTGGAATTTAGGATGATATTGTAAGCGAAAAAATAAAGAAAAGAGAGACAAACCGGATTTTTTTGGTTCCGAGAATCCGTGAGTCGAGCAGCCCGCGAGTAACATACGGTGCCTTACGATGTCGAACGAGCCTAAGCGCGGCCGGTTTGCAGTACCGATGAGAGCCGAAGCCTCTGATTGGCTATTGGTGAATACTTCTGCAAAAGTCAATCAGGTTAGTAAGTAACTGCAAGCACCAAGGACTATCCGTTATTTTTTTTGTAACAACTCATACTCCCATTATATTTTTCTATAGTAATAAATCCAACTTAAAATTCACTCCGTATAGAATTTCGCTCCCGAGAGAGGACACCATAACATATTCCTTCTTACAATATATTGTGTTTTTTTTGTCAATTCGTTTATTACCGTATAAACATCATCACACACAAGTGTCGTTTTCTCTGGAATGCGGAGGGATTTGAAAAATTGTCAAACAATTAAGAATTCACAGAAACTACCGGCACCCTTCACCTCTTGGGATTGTTATAATCTTCCAAATTCGTTGAACATTATTTTTAGGATTATTATAATTAATTTATAAATTTTTATATTGAATATATTTGTTCCCACATAGGTTTACTGCGTCAACTGCAAGATTGATTGCTGTTGGTGACCTTTCAAGGCTCATTCGAGGATTCCTATAGTTCGTCGAGCCTCGTTACTAATACGAAGTGGCAGAATTAATTAGCAGCTTATTTTCCCTCTGCTACCACGCAACCTTCTTTGGAACTCTCATAATCAAGAGAACAAAATGCAACACTTATAAACAAATAATCTCACTAAAGGGAAGCATGGATGAATTGACAGCAGCCTCCTCAGAAGTATTTAAGGATTAATTCCAGTCACTGAGGACAACAAATTATGAGCTGATAAGAACAGATGAAAATATGCACGAGTACGCAATTTGATTTTAACAAAAAATTCGACAAGCGATACTCTTACAACGTTTTTAAACTCTTAACGTCTTAACCCCTGGAAAATGCTTTTTTACTTGCAGGAATGTTTTAGCGGTTGCATTCTATTGCAGTCTACTGCGCGGTCGCATGAAGCTCACAGCTGTGACATTTACGTTTGAATAGTTAAACAATTCCTTATAGAATTTTCTAAAGTATTACAAATTAATTGTTATAATATTTATACATATAATGAATTGAATAACCATATAATAAATTAAACGTACGTGCCTTTTCAATGCCTTGATAAAAAAAAAGTCATTATAAACATCACATTCAGATGGATGTGAAAGTAATGAAATTGTTGATAATTTGTTGTTGTTCTGTTTATTTATTTATTACAAAATTGTCTGTTATATTTATTTGATAACTGACTGTTACCGTTTGGAACCTGTCAGTACTGTAGAAATCTACGTTCAATGACACAATTAAAAATCACTTGTATGATTGCCAAATATAGAACCATAATCGAAGCTATTAATACAAGAAGTCATCATTATTATTCCATCACCTCATTACCTAGTTTTTAAAAGGATTACTATAAGAAACATAGATTATCATATATTGTCTGAAAACCAACACGTTTTGATAATTGTTTTTATCGGCATCCCATTGATATTTCCTATAAATTCATAAAAATTGACGTCAGTGTTAGCACCAATGCAGTCATGCAGAATTCCTTTTTGGAATGCAGAAACGAATATTCTTATGGTGACGGAACTAAAGACATTGGCTTATCACGAATAGTGTTCAAGTGTAAATGCTACATAATTAACATATAACTAACTATGTATTGCACATGACAAATGGAAATACCTCAATGACATGTTTTTTCATTTTTATTAATTTTTTACAAAAGAAAAATAATTTTCACATCTATGACAGTGTAAGTCATCAATCGGAATCTAACGTTATTTTAACTATAATTTTATAATTAATATGGAAAAATTATCATCAATCCGTTCGTCAAAAAATAATCAAGTCATTAACACAAAACCATCGATGTATGAGGTAGGAATCATAGAATTGAAGGATAAACAGAAGCAGGTTAATAAATTTAAAACAAAACAATAATTCAGAGTCGTTTGTACTAAGTTTATTTGACAAATAAAAAGTATTCAATACAAATCAATTGTAAACAGTATATCTTATATTACACAAACGTGTTACTAGATAATGTCCATTTTTCAATAGGCACTATCCTAAAAAAGAAAATCCTCCCTCCCTTCGCGCTATTCATACTTTTTCCGCAAATCTTTTTACATAATAATAACTTCTCGCGCACTCACACTCTCTCATCCCTCTTAAATCATATTTTCGCTTTTCCGTCAAATTACGCACTATAATTAAATGATTTTTTAAAAAAAGAAAAAAGGTTCTCTTTTCATCGGATACATGGCTGTTATTTTATTCTTTTAATACATTTTTTTTTGCTTTATAGTCGCCCGTCGTATCACCGAATACAATAAGCCTTATAAAAATAAGTGTTTGGAGCGGACGACTCTCGCCGAAGAAAAATGCTTTGCATATGTGTGAGTGTTTTCGAGAATTTTGTATATTAAAAATTAACATAATAATAAAAAAGGGAGGATAGTATATAAAGCAAAAAGAGTCACGGACTAAAATTATTTTATCTCTTAATTATTTTACGGAAAAAATGCCCTTACATACGCCCTGAGGTCGCTTCATAAATCATTCATAAATGGACTGTTGCCAAAGTGTTTAGTGTCGGGGAGGGAGGTACACGAGATATATGTATATGACGATTAACTTGGGGTTGTGGGGGAGGCTTGTTTATTTATTCATCTGTAGAACTTATTAACTGCAGTCGCTGCTTAAATCTGAAGTTTTTATAATTATATATATTTATTTATATATAAAAAGGGGTACACTTGCTGGCTTGAAGAAGCAATTTTCCTCTAATCAGGTCGTGAGGAAAAAATGAAAAAAAGAATAATGATGTAAATGCCACGTTAAAACGACGCGTACTAATTTTTATACACGCTGAGTTACAATTTTTTTTGTATATCTCGTCACTGTCCGTATTTGGTTGATAGTTCTCATAACCAATTGGTTTCTCATCAATTATTTTGACTTTGTTATTACATCTTTAATAACTTTTTCTTAAAATCGTTAAGAGTTAATTTTCATTATTTATTATTCTTTTTTCATCAGCGCCACTTATTTTACTAACGATTCTAATATATCTCTACAAATAGAAGGTTTTTATTTCTGGTATATTAGCATAAGGGATTTCCGTACATTCCTGTTCCACTGACACTTATATTATATATACCGTTTATTTTTAAATGTTTAATGCTATTTTGATGATTTTGAGGCGATACATTTCACATTTGGACTGTGAACACGCAACAGGAGATAAGAAAAAAACATCTTCGAAACAATATAAAAACATCTGTAAAACAGGTAGTATCGGCATATCCCGTTTTAAGAGTCTGGAAAGGTTATGGTCTGCTAACTATTTGTTATTAATAGTCATTAAATCGTAATTATAAATGAAGCCGCACACTGGTGCAGTCAGCAGTCAAAATGTAGATGGTTGTAAAACATGAAAGAAAGGGTCGCTTTTTATTGCTTATTTACAAAGGTTTCTTTTGCAACGCTCTCTCTTTCTCTTTCGCCTTTTACCTTAATTCTTAATTTTCTCTCTTTTCTGCGCGAAACAAATATGCATAAATGGTGTCTTCGTGTACTTTCATAAGAAATAGCTTCTTTTTAAACCTCTCTAACTTTATCCCATAAAAGTTATCATTAAGAGCGGATTTATGTCATCATGCGCAAGTTTTTTGCATGTATCTTCTCTTTATCGCGAAGAAAAAGAGAAAATCGCGCCATATCAAAAATGCCGAGTGGTTTCAAAAGTAATTCATAAAATTATGCCTTTTTCGTAGCTCGTTGATATTTACAGCATTCATATTTTCGTTTCCAAGGTTCAATATACATGGGGACAAATACATAATTAATTAAGTAATTAATCATAGAAATTAAACTAATTTACAAAATTTTTCCTTTCGATAAACAATATCGATTACCAATACACAAATATCAGCCTCATTTTGGTGCTTATAAAAAAATATTTACTCGATACATAAAAAGTTTTTAGTTATTCATTAGTAACGTATAAAAAATACACACAATTAAGAAGCTTAATGTTAAATCAATTAGTTATGCAATTTGGCACGCAAGTCGCAATAAAACGTACACTATTAATTTTTGAAACCACTCGTTGCATCGGACGAACCGAAAAAAATAAGTAAAATCCATAGAATGAAAGGGATATTTTGACAATCGCCTTAATACATTTAGCTACGGATGATGATGCGTACATTTTTCGATCATTGAAAAAATATGTTCCCTTTTCTTGTGTTTCTTGTTTATTTTCTTCGAAGGAAGATTCGCACGATGCTGCCGACATGAAGTATGCGTCACAATGCCAATCCATCCACTCGGACTTGTTACTTAGTATGGATTCTTTTATGCTGTTGCTCGTTTTTATTTAGTTTTAACTCTTGTTATAATCCAAGGTTTAGTTTTCTTAAAAAAAATTACAAACGCATCTTTGGCTCCCCCCGTTATTCTCTTCGATGATACTTAGTAGGGATGATCAGCATTTTCGTGTACACTGCAAATGAAAAAAAGGTTCTTATTAGTATTTGAATTAAAAGCTAAATGTAATCTTATGTGAAAATGCGAAAAAAATTTTAATGATTATTTCGTAATATCTTAATAAAAAATATTTTGTATAGGAAGTATAACATTAATAATGTTCAAAAGAGAAAATAGTTATTGTTCAATGGTTTTAGTCGAAAAAACTGCGTTATCTTTTCTCGACAAATTAAATATAAGTTAATATCGGCTAACAATTTATCAATCCTTTTTTTTTGTTTTTGTCAATTATTAAATAAAATTGTCCTACCGATAGGTATTTCATCGCATACAAAAATTGTGTAAAACCTTATATTACTAAATACAATCAATAAGTTATGAAGCATTTCAGAATATACATTATTGAAAAAGCATTGGTTTCGTATCATATATATACCAAAAACGATTACAAATATTCGTTTTATAAATTTTAAAATATCCACACTTTATATCTTTTGTATACTTAAAATGCATGATAACAAAGATGGTATAACTTTGCAAATGAACTATTATTACAAAATTATTAGTCAACAGTGTTATTAATGATGAGGAGATTCGATGATGCCTCTTAAAACAGGAGCATGTTGATGGTTAGTTTATCCAAGACAAGCAGGACTGGTAGTAGGCGTGTGCATGACGATTTGTAAGCATCTTTGTAGGATGATTAGTGATTCCTTGTTACATCTATATAGAACAACAAAATCACTAGTCTTCCATACAACGACACTCAAGTTTTTTTGGTATTGGTTACTTCGATGAGCCCTTGGGACAGAAGCTGAGCCATTTTCTTCTTGCATTCCTTTTTTTTCTCTTCGCTCGCGAGCTCTTTTACACAGGCTATTAGTTTTTTTTTACCAACATGTTAGTATGTGTGATATGAGTTTATTGATGATGAAAATCAAAGACTATTATTCTCTTAATAACAAGAAAAATTTTCTATTTTATTGTTGAAAGTGATGGTTTATCGGATGAAAA
Organism: Torymus tubicola; assembly: GCA_035583055.1. Classification (NCBI taxonomy): domain Eukaryota; kingdom Metazoa; phylum Arthropoda; class Insecta; order Hymenoptera; family Torymidae; genus Torymus; species Torymus tubicola. The sequence goes on along the minus strand of JAWWEQ010000055.1, from coordinate 21,199,726 downwards.
TAATTTAAAAGAATGTTCGTCTTTAATTTTCATTTAACATTTTCGAGTTAGTACACAAATAATATCAGAAAATATTTTATGGCAATACATTTTCATTCTATAATTCAATACAAAGCGAGATTATTTTGCATTATTAACAAAAGCAGCTTATGTTAATGTTTAAAATGGTTAAATTTTTTCAGAAGATCACATTCATACAGAATCATTTAGCATCGTGCAGGATGTAACAGTTTCTAGCAATGATGGATTGTTAAATAATGAAAACCTGATGAAAAAACAATGAATTTTTTTTATAAAAAAAAATGACATTATTTTACATAAAAAATACTTTATAATAATTTAAATTTTTTGTAAGCAAATATACATACAGTTTTATATTTTAATTATCAAAGGAAATTGATTATAAAAAAAAGGTTTAGAATGATGGTAATACACAAATCTTTTTATTATTGAATTTTACACTGAGTTAGAACAATATTTTCGCAAACCTAAAATTTTGTAGAATGGTTAGCACAAAGTAAGTAAAAGTGAACATTTTAAATGAACGATTATACCAATTTTTTATACATTTCTAAAAAGAAGTAAGATATCAAGTATTTGTGCTAACCGGGTAATATAAAAAGGCACATTTAACATAATAAAAAAAAAAAGAACCGCGTCAAATGTGCCGTTTTGACATGATATTCTCATTACCCATGCGGGCCAGTACATGTCCCGTGAGAACACAGAAACGCAGTTTTCTCCAGTACACTATGTGTACAAAAGACACGAGCATAAAAAAAAAGAAACGACTCGTCGCAGAGAAAAAGTAAAAAAGAAATGTACATATGTATGTAAGTGTACGCAAACACGAGAGAAGCAGCGAAATAACGGGCGTATACGCGACAATGCCGCGAAGGAAGGGGAATAGCGTTTCGTGCGCTCGCGCACTTACCTTTGTTGCAAGAGGAACTGAGCCATCTGTATCTGATTGGGCATGCCGGTGATGGTGATGATACGGTCATTGCTGCCCGGCAGGGGCAGATCTATGGTTATACCCGCGCCGCTGTCGGCTCGGATCTTGCGAATCCTCGCGCCACCCTTGCCGATTATGGCGCCTGCAAGCTGTAAAAGGACAATGAAAAGAGACGAAGTTAGAGAATGCCGCGTTGACTCGCCTTTTTTATTTTGAGCTTTTGCTGGCGGCGTCTTTTCAGCCGCAGGCTATATATACGTGGAAAGTTTTAACCGCGGTTGTCTTTTCCACGAGCGGACTGAATTAGAGAGATTTGAATCTAGAGCCACATTTAGTTTACAATGGAAAAAAAAGATAATAACAAAAGCATTTATCGTTCAAGTGGTTTTGTCATTCAAAATGTTACGTTTACGTATAGATTCTTCTTTGTAGATTATATGCCTAGGGTACAAAAACATACTTCAAAGCATTACATATTTATTTCTATTTTAAAGTCGTTAAACTAAATAACGCAATGAAATTACTTTTGCCAAACAATAGAATACAACAATAGGTGTACGATAAAATTTTAACAACGTCACCGTTAAAACTATACATTTCCTCGGATCTCTCTTCTTCCAAATTGAATGAGCGCGAAATTAACCGATTAATTGCACAATAAAGCGAGAACAATAGAAAGCAGACGGTTGCACTTACGTCATTGGGGATGGTGACCTGGGTGCTCGTCGCGTTTCCGCCGACACCGCCACCCTGATTGCCGGCATTGTTACCGCCGCCGCCACCGCCGCCGCCCATGGGCGCGTTGCCCATTCCGGCGTTTCCGGCGCCACCGCCGCCGCCACCTCCGGCGCCTCCTCCTAGGCCGTTAGCGGAGTTACCGCCGCCACCCTGCATGCCACCTCCCCAGCCGTTACCTGCAATACAAGCGTGAAAACGCATTAGGATTTGATTCTATACGCATGTACTATATACGCATCGTGCGTGCGTGCGTGCGCATGCTAGTGCGACTAATTGACCCGATTGTTGAATTTCATGTTTATAGAGGCGAGTCGGTGGTTCTTGTAGTCTTGATTTAAGTTTGATTTTTGATGAATAAGTGTTAAACGTGACGTTAGAATAAAGAAAATTAGAAATAGTTGAATTCACAGTGACTTTTAAATTTGTAAAATTATTTTCTTCATATATACATGTAAATATTCGGTTGTCATTGCTCAATTATACTTTCAAGTAATATATGATGATTTATATCCAAAAAAAATTTAGCGTTAAATGCAGAAAAAATGTATATAGTAAAAGAAAATTTTCAGATTTAAAATACATTCTGCTTTGTCACTGCCAAGTGATCCTTCATCATACCACCTTAAACTTACAGTCACGTTTCTATCCTGTACAGAACCAAGCCAACCGACTCGAAACACAAAAAAAAGAAAGAGAAAAAAAAAACCTCCAACAACAACTTACCATTGTAATTGCCGCCACCACCGCCGCCTCCGGAGAACGGTGGGCCACCACGGTTGCCATTGAAACCGCCGCCGACGCCGCCACCGGCACCACCGCCTCCTCCCATTCCACGGTCACCTCCAAAGTTGCCACCGCCGCTACCAGGGCCTCCAGGACCTCCGCGCATGTTACCGCCGCCGCCACCGCCGAATCCACGGTCAGGGCCGCCCATGTTGCCAGCACCACCGGCGCCACCGCGCGGGCCTCCAGGGCCACCAGGACCGCCACCTGGGCCACCACCTCCTGGTCCTCCGCGAGCGCCTCCGCCCATGCCCGGGCCGCCGAAGCCGCCACGGTTCATGTCGGGACCTGGCGGATAGAAGGCTGTGCACATTAATTATCAGGATTAGTATGTGTTATCTGGACACTTGTCGATATATATTTGCTCATGTTGTCGTTGAAATATGTTGTAATATTTTGGTAATATTTTCAATACTGTGGCTGTATATTTTGTGAGGACATGTAGTGGTCACCCCAGAGTTAGTTTTTAATGAACGACTGTTTTCTTTTTTTTTTTTTGATTGATTTTTTACATGAATGAAATTAATAAATTATTCAACTCCGTTTTCAACTCAATGAAGTTAAGACATGCAAATTAGTACAACGTAAAACTATAAATACACTGCATGTCCACGCCTCAATTATACATTGATGAAATATCAGTGCAATAAAAAGCAAACTCGTCTCGAATCAAAATCTCAACCCCTATTAAATTTCCCAAACCCTCTAAAATCAATATAAAAAACCACATATATCGTAAACTCTTTTCACGTCTCCCAAAACTCAAAACAAAAAAAGAGAAAAAAATCAAAGTATTTCATTCTTACCGCCTCCACGATCATTGCCACCACGGCCTCCGGGGCCTCCAAAGCCACCGGGTTTGCCTCCTCGGCCACCAGGGCCTCCAAAGCCGCCAGGTTTGCCACCACCGCCGCCACCGCCGCCGCCACCGCCTCCAGCGGGTTGGCCATTCTCGCCGTAACCGCCGTATTCCTCGGCGTAGAATTCATCGTAATTGCGTGGATCGTAAGGATTGTTCACACCCTTCAGCGGAGACTGTGTAGATGAGAAAAAAAAATAAATGGTTGGATTATAGCTTGACAGTTGAATAGGAAAGAGAAAAAAAGTGACGTTGAAGGTGAATTTTTAATTAAAATTCGCTTTTCACGTTAACATTCGTGTATATAACGAGAATAGTCTTCGTGGATATTTCCTCTATGAATATTAAACCGTCGCGACGTTCAAGGTATATTTGAAATCGATTACTACTTTTTTTTTTACTAATGTATAGAAGATTTTTCGTTTTTTAATTTAGATAATATCTGAAAAAGTGTTCTGTATCAGATGAAGACTATATATATGTATATCTAAATAGCATCGTATACGAGAATAGCCGAATGTCAAGTTAAGCAATCTAGTTTCATCAATTAAACATTAGACGTATATACGAGAAACGACGTCGCTAGGTAAATTATTTTAAATTATTCGTGAAATAGAATTCCTTCGCGTTCCGATATATAGCAAACCCGTATATTTCATCAAAATAACTACGCAATAAAACAAATGAAGAAGAAAAAACACATTTTTCTCCCTACAACAACCCCCCATACACGACTTATATAGCTATAACCAAAGCTCGTCGTAACACCCGGATGATCGTCGTCGCTGTATATACACACTCATCGTTTCTCCCAAGTCTCGCAAACTCGCGCGCGCGCGCGGGCGCGCGTATATACACAGCAACAAAGAAGACGACGACGAACGACGATGCTAAACCGGTTGCGCAACTCCCTCTCTCCTTCTTCCTCTAACGCAATCGAATTATGCAAATCTCCTCGCGTTGGGGATTCGATTCTACTGCATAAGAGAGAGACAGAGAGAGAGAACGATTCGGACAGGAAACAGAAGAGAGAGGAGGGGAGGGGGGAATTTAGAATACGTTTGCGTATGAGAGAGAGAGACTGTACATGTATAGACGATTGTGTACAGTAAGCAAAGAGAAACAACTTACGGTTTTGATGGTGGTGACGAGCTCGCGAATGCACTCGAGTACAGTCTCGGATTTGCCGCAGATGCTGATGAGCCGGTCCGTACTGTGGGGACAGCAGTTGGAATAGATCTTGATCCTGGCGCCGGTTTTCTGTAACAAAAAAAAGCACACATACCGTTATAGTTGTATATATTTATCGTCGTTGTAATCGAACGTAAATTATTTGAAAGGGGCACACGCGTTGCTACCGAATTATATTCACTGGTTCACACTTTATATTTAATGTTTGCGACTTTCTGAAAATGCTCTCATGCCACGTGTGTGACTATGTGAATAATGCAGGCTTTTTAAGCTAAAGAAAGAAAAAAAAACAGAAGTATCGGATCGTTATTTATCGTGTCTGTTTTGTGTATTTATAGGATGCGTAAAAACGTCGCTCGCAGACACGATCCTCACGACTGAAAAGCAGGCTTGTATATACTCGCGTGATTATTATTTACATAATCATTGCGAATCTTCGTCTCGCGATCTCGCGCATAAATATATACGCGTTTGAACTTTACGAGAGATTCAATGTAAAGCGAGAAAATTGCTATACATATATATTCCTACATGCCGAAGTTATCGAAAAAAAATCATTCCAGTCGTCTACGTACACTTGTCCGGCCCCGCGAACGATCGATATGAGCAAAAAAAAAAAAGAAAAGACCCCTAAAAAGTAATTAAAAGCAGCGTGCAAACGCACGCGTACACATACTATTTTCATCGACCGCGGACTCGACGTCGATGGATGAATAGCGTGTCGAGCGACAGTTATATATAGACCGCATATGTATACGGAATGACCGCGAGCGCGCGCGACAGGATATTAAGCGCAATTTTCGGCGTTATCTCTGCATGCGTGCGCGGCCGAAAAAGTAAAAAAAAAATAAAAAAGGGGAGAGATAAGCGACGGACTATATATATATATATATGTTGTCGCGTGCGTGTTGTGTACTATACTGTTTAGGTATACAGACGGTTCGAGGAAGCGTATACAAAAAAAACAGACTCTCTTTTAAAAGATATAACGCGAGGTGTAATTGTATGGTTTGTGGTCGTGGAGAGAGGACCTGAATAAGTAACAAGCTAAGTGGTTGTGTAATAAAAATGTTATTCGATGGAAAAGATCATGGTCAATGTAAAAAGCTTTTTAAATTAAACGTATAGATACAGGGCTGCGTTATATGGAAATCGATTAAAAACTTTATTTTCCTCCCAAAAAAAATTTTCATCAGAAATAAAAAAAAAATTGGATACGTTGATGGAAAAAACGTAGATGAATAACGCGTAGAACAGTCTAATCTGCGGGGTTAACGACTGTTCGCGAGTATAATCCGATTTTCGATTTTGTAGTTACTTTTTTTTTCATCACCTACTCCCTGAACGAGCTTGCAAAAGGAATTCATTAACAATGGGAGGAGAGACGAAAGAAATTCGTTTAATATTTGAGGATTTGGTGGACAACAATAGCAGTTCTTCAAATATTAGTTAAACTAAGAAAACAAAATCCCAAATGCTCGCTACAAGTTTCATCTCCACATACAACTGCAACAGTTTGTTCAATGAAAAAAGTTTTGTGTAACAAATATTATGCTATTCTGCGCGCTGTCTGTGCAACAGTAGCGCCACACTTTGGACCGCTGACGTACAATTTTGGTGCAGCAGCTGTGCAACAGCTACCTACCCAAAACTTTGGTCAGTGTACCTGAATTTTCGACCTGCTAGAACCTATACAAATAAATGACGACGAACTGATCCTTCCCCCTCTCTACTGATGCGTCAAAATCTTTGGCATCACAGGCAAATTTTCTCAACTGCAGACTCATTCTGTTGGCCTGCAGCTAAGGAGTAGGACGATATACATTTTCTAAATTATACTCTACCGCAGGTTAGTCTTGACATTCCAATTCTATACATTTTCTTTTGCAACCCTCCACCCACATGTTGTTAATTTCATTCTTTTTCTTCAATATAACCCACGTAAAACCATTTCAACGCGATCGCATCGACACGATAACCGAGCTACATAGCGAGAGCGCATACGTCGCATTACAAGCATCGTTGTAAACCTCTAGAAACCTCGGCTTTACGGATCGCGGAAACACGACGACGATTCGGCCACCGGCTACGGGTAACGAATTCGATGAATCAAACAACAACACATACCCACACGTTGTTGTACACACATTGCTATCGCCCCCCCCCCCCTCTTCCTGACCACCCTGTTACATCGTGTCTCCATTCTGTGCAAATGATCTCGTGAATTTTCATGAAAAGGTCGACGCTGAACAGAGACGAGAGCGCGGTCGTCGCTCGACAACGTGGCCAGGGGTTTGGTGGCTCTCATTTTCCCGTCGGTCGTCGTTAGTATCGGATACGTGCGTGTGCGTGCGTGTGTTTTTCTGTGTAGTCTTTGTGTAGTCGTCGGATTTCCAGCTCCTCGAGTAGAACTCAATAGTTGGGGAAGAAAATAAAACATAGTTGGTTTGTTGGGTACGTTATACTTATATAAAAAAAAGTAAAACTAAGAAAAATCACGTGGTCCCTTCGGTTTCTAGTAACGTAGGGACGCGCCAACTTTCTCCTAACGAAACGCGCGTGGGTACAGCAGAAGGAAATTCCCGCCAGTTAAACCCATGGTTTTCTAAGTTTTACTATATTTCCCATGTACAGCAATAGTATAGACACATGTATCAGCCACGTGTTACTGTCGCTAAACATTTCCCCACTCGCAGCTTCCGCGTTTGTACCACACGTATACTGCTCTGCGCAGGTATAAAATATATTTCTTCCTACTCTGCGCAGCGGGGGGAAAATTGCGAGCGACTTTCACCAGAGTATCTTGATAGCTCTTTCCCAGTCGATCGCATACTGCACCAAGTGACTTGCAAGTTTTGAATGAGAAGCCTCTCTTGACGCGATATACGAACTACGATTTGCATAATTCGAATAAATACACATATGATTAAATCATCGGTAAATATTATAAGCTTTGATTAAAAAACGGCGTATTATCATTTGCCATAGGAATCCGAAATTCGCCGAAACATGGCTAGTTACACACCAGAGGAAGTGTCAAAGCACAGTACCAGCACTGATCTCTGGTTTGCAATTCATGGCGAAGTCTACGACATAACGTCGTTCCTTAAGGAACATCCAGGCGGTGAGGAAGTGTTAATTGACTTAGCTGGACAAGATGCTACCAAGTGTTTCGATAGTGTTGGACACACAGAGGTATGGACAGTGTTTATACATGCGTCAACCACATGATAACCCACTATTATTATTATTATTATTAACCATATATCTGTTCTCCTTTGCTTTAGGAAGCTATACAGCTGAAAAAGCGTTACCATATCGGCACGTTGAATGGTGAATTCGAGACGAGTGCTTCTAGGCAACCAACTGTCGACGACGACGACTGGGTATACGAAGAACCGAAGCGAGAGGAAGATACATCAAGTTTCGTTATAATTCTGGGTCTCGGTGCTCTCGTCTATGCTGTGCTCTTCTACTATATGTTCCTTTGAGAGTGATCTCCTGTCTCAACTTTGTAAGCAACGTGCTGTGTACGTAAAACAATATCGCAGTGTGGTGTTGTTATTGTAAGATTTTCTTTTTTTTTTCCTTATGTGTGGAAGAGGACAATACGCGCATTATTGCCTTCGATGTATGTGAACAGAGAAGAGAGAGTTTAGTTAATAAAATTTTACGTTTCCTCGTTCAAGCGAAATCAGTCGTTTTCTTCATTCATTCTACTTTACTTTAACTCTAATCATCATCGTTCCTATATTTTCATAATTAAACATACGTTGTGTGTGTGTGAGAGTGTGTGTGTGTGTGTGTGTGTATATAGCGACATCGGAGCCATTTGATATGATTTCGCTATAAATACAAACATCGTACGATAACAATCAACCTGCTAACAATCAACCACTGTCACATCTATTACCTAATATAACCTATACATATATATATATATCTCTTTAGCTACTATACACTTCCCCCCGCTTGCTCCATAAAACTATACCTATCTTCATCACTAAATTCAAGGCAGTTTAGAAGAATCAAAGAAGTCAGTCTTCTCAAATCAAAGAATCTTATACCCGCGCACGCGTATACTATATTATCCATTACCAACGTAAGAGAACCACAGCAGTAGTTCGAGTATACTGCGCATAGCTTTATCGCGTCATCGTGACTCGACGAGTTAAAAGAGAGAGAGAGAGAGAGACAGAGTGGGAGAAGAACTCGCACATTTTCTGGCCCCGCTATATATATATATATATACACTGTCGCACAACGTGCCGTAGAAATATAACCATCGCGGTTTGAAGAAACAGCGTATGTATAGCAGCTACTGTGCACTTTTGTGGGAAAAAAAAATTCATATAATCCTTATATGAAACACAGATAGCAGCAGTAGCAGCACGTGTAGGATAAATTTTAAGGTTATATTATATCGTATTGTTATTCCGGTACGCACACGCGGATTTTTTTTAGTCGAGAGACTGTAAAAACAACAGAAAAAAGCCGTGTGCAGCGCGCACTCGAGTTGCGCGTGCGCGTCACTTTTTGCATGTGAATGAGCTGCGTGCACACGCGTTCTCTTGCTTTTTCTATCTCTATATATATATATGTATGTGTGTGCGAGTCTGGAAAACGGATTTGCGAAAAACGTGCCTCGTGTGCGTTGACAGATGAACTTTTTTTGTCGAACGACTGCGTACCGAGCTCAGTGTATATTGTTATGTTTTCCTTCTTTTTCTATAATACAGCGAGCTAGTGCCGACATTACTCGATATACATATTTATTTGCGCAATCGTGCCCCCGGTTATCATCGTAATCGACGTATTGCGAAAAAAAAGATTATCGCAGTTACGAAGATGCCGAGAGTGTATATATATATATATATCTCAAATGATTACGATGCATCGTTGTCGAGCTGTGTTTACCTCGCTTAAATTCACTATGAGAATAATCTTTTGTACTTTTTTTTTAACAGTTCTTCAAACGTAGTTGTCTATATATAACCCAATAAATCCATCTGCACTCTATAGTATAATCACTATATATATATACAAAGCGAGCAGCAACAGCAGCAGTAATGTTAATACAGAGCACGTTTCGAACTATACGCGTGTTATATACATATAGCTATCAGTACACAGCAACATTTCAGAGCAGACGATTAACCATGACTATGCGTATACGAAAATTGGCGACACATTTGTATAACTATATTACACGTATATATATACACCGACGACAAGTGTACGTGTACGTAAAGCCACGTGGTGCTCATACTGTTGCTATACAACAACAGTATTCTCTCTGTGTCATGGAGATAACGATACGGTGAACAATGTTTTCCTTGTAAAACTGCCGTATCATAGAGGCACATGGCCGAACAGCTGACGTGTTTATTCCAGGCGTAGTGTGTAATACCTTCTCACGTAGCATTGTTAATGTAGAATTTTTTACCGAATAACCGCGTGATTTCTAGGATTAGTCGGATATATATTGTTTCTTCCATTTAGAGGTGAGATTGGTAATAGGCTGTACTAATGAATTGCTGGATTCATGATTGTTTCGGGGGTATAGGTAGTTAACGTGTAATGAACGTTAATTTATTAATGTACGTAAGTTTGCATAAACCTAATTGTTTTTTCATTCAAATCTATGGATACTATACCCGTAATGGTAACCCCCCCCCCCATTGTTCCTGATATATTTGAGATTATTTCTTGAAAATAATATATATATAAAAAAACCTCAAAATTATTACTTCTCATCCTTATACCATGGAACCTTCCAACGCCTCTTCTCTCACACAGACTATACGCTCCTGTCTGTATCTCTCTCTCTATCTCTCTTTTTCTCTCTCCGCTTAGCAATCGCGAAGAGTGGGGCATATACGAGCGCGAAGACCTGCCGACTATACCGCTGCTTCGTTCCCAGCTCGCACACAGTGTGTAGTCAGCTGTGCTGCGAGAGACAGAGTACGAGTGCGAGTACGGCTTCGAGTCGTGAAGAGGCTTGTGCTTTTCCCTGCTCTGTTGTAAACTAACGTCGATATATATATATTTTACATTTGTTCTGTGTGTGGTGTCTATATATGGTATAGAAAAATAGCTGAGTTGCAATCAACAGCTGCATTAAACAAAATTCAGGTAAGATTTGCTACACCACTATCTACTGTTGTTTTATGCGAATGTTTAAAGGGCTGGAAAATGAGGTTACACGCGGTTGATCTTGAAAAAAAATCTATGTAGGTACGTGCACACACACACCGGTTGCCAAGGACGAATCGATTTAAGCGCGGGTGCATAAAAGACGCAGAGAGTAAAGGAAAGCAAACAAGTGTCTGTTGCACAATTCACACGCACCTTATATATATATATATATATCGTATCGTGTATTTTTAGAAGCCGAATGGTTTTTATCTCTCTGTGATATATTAAACACTATCGTAACGATAAAAGCATTGCTATCCTCATACCGCGTCAATTATTATTATTATTTTACCGCGTGTTAATCGGAATTAAATGATCATTACGAAACAACGATACTACAGTAGCGTCATCATGCTAGTTACGGCCGCCAAAATAGTCGTCGTCGTTCCGCTGGAAAATATATATGAATTTTCTCGCGAGAATAACATACACTCATGCGTGCGTTAGATAGATGTGTATATATATATGTACGCGTTAATGTAGGCGTAGTTGAATTGACGGCCTTGGCTAGTAATATAGGTATCGGCACACGTCGACTTGTATATATATATATACGAGCAGTCGCATGAACACGCTTATAGCGTATATATATATATAGCCTTCGCGCGGGAAATTATTAATGACGCGGAAGAGATTGTCTCTCTCTCACTTACTCTTTCTCTCGTTTACTATCCTGTTTTGCTGCGTCACACCGGGTACAATATTATTATATACGAATCGCACGAGTGTACGTGTATATACCGCGGGAATGTACGTGACACCGTGCTACGTCAAAAGAACTGGTTTACATGTGTATACTGTTTTTTTTTTAAAGCTGTATGTGATCTTACGCAATAATAATAATAATAATAATATATATATATGCCGCGGTAACACACGATGATTATGTGAATTTCTGGAAGAGTCGCTCGAAATCGACGCGTCACTCGTTGTGTTTTTCGTGGAGTACAAGTGCGAGAGTCTTAAACGAGGATATATTATTGAGAATCTATATCGTAGTTGTTATCATCAGTTTACTACGCAACAGAGCGAAATTCTTTAAATTTTGAGAGTCAAGCGAACAAACATCGATGATAAAGAAACTCGAGTGATAATAAACTGCACGCGTCCTACAAAATGACAAATTAAATTTTTTAATAAGCTCGGTGATATAATTGACACGCCATTAACTAACGAAAGACCGGTTTGAGGAAGTAGTCGTAGAATATTTAAATTTATGAGAATTTTCTCGCTAAGGAAATTAATTGAAGATGGGTATATAAACAACGTTATCTAACATAAACAAAAAAAAATATCATTTCTTTCAGTTCGGAAGCTATATTTAAAAAGAGAGAAATAATCAAACGACATATCAACCATGAGCAACGCCGAATCCACTACTAAGCAGTTCACTCTCGCGGAGATGAGGCAGATGAACGATAAGGTGAAGACCGTGTTCGTGATATCCGACAAAGTCTACGACGTAACGGGCTTCCTTAACGAGCACCCTGGCGGTGAGGAAATACTTCTCGATCACGCGGGTAAGGACGCGACCGAAGACTTCAACGACGTTGGACACTCGAAAGATGCACTTCAACTAATGAAGAAATACCAAATTGGTGAAGTAGTCGAAGCCGAGAGGCGAAACCTACCAGCGAAGCAAGGCTGGCAAGCTGGTTACAACAGCAAGACACCAGAGAAAGAGAAATACGTGTCGGGTCCTGGTATGCCTTTTTACGTCTTCGTCGGTGCCATCGCTATCGGTGTCTTTGCCATGCTCTATTTATCTATGTGAATGATCGGTGCTGAGGAACGGAGGACTTGATTTTTTATAAGTTTCTTTTTCTTTTTCTTTTTTTTTCGCAGTGCATTTGTCGAGAAATGATTTTTGTTTTTCATATATACGTATAAATGCGCTACGGGCAAAAGTACGTGGCGTTTTATAAGTGCTTTGTGGATGAAAACACGTGAGTGAATATATATACGTATATATATATATTACGAGAGAACTTATTAGAAGAGAGAACAAGCGTACTTATATAGAAGTCGTTGGGGTTGGTGTTACATTAACGTTAATTTTTATGTATAATTAATAATAATTAATTGTATTTCTGTACAATTTTCAAACTTTTTGTAATGAAAAAAGAAAAACATTCAGGTGACTAAAGAAAAACAAAACAACCCCTGCCTTTATACTTCGTATAAATATATATATCTACTGCGCATTATTACTACTATTATTATCACGCTCCGAACTTTTAAAAGTATTATTGTAAAAAAGTTCCACTGGAGACGAAATCATTCCGGCCAAAATAAAAAACAAAAACGTAACAAACTTAACGTGTTCGTTATACCTCATTTGCTACCACCACCACCACCCACGCCTACTTAACCTAAAAACGAACGAACCTAACCCCATAAATCATCACCTCTCGCGGTATATACGCCGAAACTACGCATATAACTCGCATATTTATTACTATTACTATACTACACTCTGATTTCGTTAATGGACATTTTCACTTAAATATAATATACGCGTATAGGCTGGCTGGCGCGCGAGCGAGCGAGCGAGCGACGCCGATGAGCAATTAGACAAATCGAGCTCGTTAACTCGGCTCATGTGCAGCCTTTCGTGTGCGCCACGGCACAACTGGAGCGCGAGAATTTAACAACGAGGAAAAGGGGGTGATAGTTGTGTAGGGGGAGAGAAAGAATGAATGAATGAAACAAAATCGAAACACCCCATCTGTATAAAGTGTGTATGTATAGATTCGTTTCGAGTAACGAAATCAACGCGACATCTTTTCTTTTTTTTTTTACCCTTTTTTTTCGTTATTACCGTGTAACGATTTGTACGCGTCTACACATAATTATAATCAGTGCAATTAGGATAACGCGTGAATAGTCCAACAAAGGTCGTTGCTCTTTGTCGGTCAAAGTACCTACACATGAACTCATTATACATTTTCACGGATAGCCATATATATAAAAGCAACGAACTCTTTTACTTTGGTCGTACATCTTTGTCGCAGTGGATTTCGAGCGCAGCAGCAGCAGCAGTAGCAGCAAAGGAACTCGTTTTTATTTATACAGTCGAGAACGTGCAGTGCTATTCAGTTGCAAATGTCAAAGGACAGTTTTTTTTATATACCGTTCGGTATATATAGGTGTACACGCTGTGTGAAGTCTGAGGTAGAAAAAATTTGTTAAAATTCGCTTTTGCCTTCTATTTATCCCTCTCTCTCTCTTACTTGGCTCTCTTGTGCCGCTTATAGGTGAAGTTTTTCTTTTCCCTTTGTGCTCGGGGTCGCGGCATGAAATATTTATAAACGAATAAGTAAATAATTGAACGCGCAGCGTTGTTTTCTATATATATATATATATATATATATATATATATACGTGTATATATTTTCGCACTTATACATGCCATATTATCTTTTGTTCAGTCTTATCTGAACACGAAAAATAAACGTTACAATTGTATATACACTGAATAATTCTTTTATATATATATATATATGTATATATATATATCTTCATATTAACATATTCTACAATTTTGCAAAAAGTTTTCTTCACCACAGAGCTCTCATTATACTTTTCAACTAAAATTCTAAACGTCTGACATTGAACTATACTACTTTAAAAAGAAACAACAACAACAACAGTATAGCATACCATCATCATTTCAAGGCCTAACTTAACTTTCACTTTCTTTTTTTTTTTTTTTTTTTTTTAAAAAGATCGTCTGGCGACCCTAAGGCTGCTAGCCTAGACGCTTGAACCCGTCTATCCCACCTGGTCTCTAAAAATAGACCCGACACAACTAACTCCTACTCGACATCCTGCCAGCGGGTATATCGTATTACAATTCCTACCATCGACTCCTCAGAAAACAAAAAACGCAGCCTAAAAATCCTCGTCTGTATAGGTACACATGTAACACATATATATATATATATATATATATATATATATATATGCGGCAGGTCACGCGTACGTACATATATATGTATACACACACGCAGCTTTTAGGGGGAGCGGAAGTGCGCGGGAACGGAAAGCAGATGGCACGATTAACAGGAAGGATATGCGGTCTCCCGCAGCCGTATGTGTCGCACTCGCGTCTCTCTCTCTCTCTCTACGTGGAGAGAGAGAGAGAGAGAGAGCGGAAGTCGATCGCCACGAAGTAACCATTAATTACGTATGTGCACACGCGTGTGCGTATATGTATGTATGTACGCGATATTGCGGGAAAAATTGCTAGTTTCGCCGTATTAAGGGCTGTGGGGGTGGTGGTAGTAGTATTAAGTAGCTGGAATATTTTCCATGAGAAAGAATATATATATATATATATATATATATATGACCGGGGGGGTGAGAAAAAACATACGCGTCTGGGTCTCTCTTTTTTGTTTCGTTTCGTCGGGGCAAGTGACGTACCAGATGGATCCGAGGATCGTTGAGATTTCTCTCTGCCTCTTTTCCTTTTTTTTTGTTTTATGATTATTATGGAGCGGAGAAGTGTTTTTGAGAAGAGGGTATAAGAGTTAAAGACGCTGCGGAGGATTGAAAAGCAAGAGCCGCACGCGCGCGTTGAAGTTTACGCGAGGATTGCCGAGAGGAAAAAGAGGAAGAAGAAGAAGAAGAAGCTTTTTACTGCAGCGCACCGGAAAAACAGTAAAAGTAATTTCGCGATATTAAGCCGTCAGGTTTTATAGCTGTATTATATAGACTAGAAATGAGTGAGAGAGAGAGAGAGATAGAGAGTTTGCACGGGGTCGAATGGAGGTCGGTTCAAGCTGATATTAATTTTCTAGTGGATCCGTGTAACGAGCTGTTGATTCGTCTCGCATTCGTTCTCGCTAGATTGAGGTTGAGATCAAAGGCGTACTCGAGTATGTTTCGTTGATAAAAAAATTGATGTATATATGTACGAAGAACGATATATATATAGCAATACTTGTATCATGAGAAACCTATTATTTAGTCCGTTCGCGAGACGATATCATTATCGTTACGACCTTTTTTTGTTTTCGCCAACTAAGCGTCCATTTCACGCTCACTCTACTCAAAAAATGACTCAATTCCGAAGAGCGACCCGGCCCTCCCCCCCAAATCAATAAAAGAAACTACATTATCCTCGCAAACCAAACCAATCCAACGTCCTCTCCTCCTACTCTATATCCTTCTAACAATTCCATTACCCCTCACAACCTATACGCGAACGACGAGGAGGAAGCAAGCAAGAAAAAAAAAAGAAAAAGAGCAAGTAAGCAAGCGAGCGAGCCGAATCCAATTCGCCTCGAATCAACGAGCACGCGCGCGCGCGCGAGAGCCTCTTTGAGGATTCCAACGAAACAATCGCGCGGCAAATCGAGTTCGCGGGTGCCCCTGAATTATACAGAAGCAAAAGAGGGTGAGGGTGAGTTAACAGAGAATCTAGTTGTATAGTGGAGAAGAGGGGGTGGATGTGATAGAAGGAACACGAGCGCGCCTGGTTTAATATCGCTGAGAGCTTTTTAATAAACGCGATGTAGGGATTCGGTAGCTATATACTGGACGAGGTGAGAAAGTTTTTCCCCAAAGCTTCGTGTATATATATAGGGATTTGGTTGAGAGTAGTTTTTTGTTTTGTTTTGTTTTATTGTTCGTGAACGAATCTGTTTTGACAAGTGTTGATATGGTTATAGTGATGTGGAAAATATTTGTGCTTACGTTTTGGCTTTAGGTTAATGATTCGTTGACCGAAATTAATTAAAGAGATAAGAATTAGCTCACGCGAGATTAATAATAACCGATAACGTGTGAGATTAATGTATGAAAATTTAATCTTATACTTTTAGGTAGAGTTAGTATAATATTAAGAACGACAATGCAATTTTGCTGATATACCAAACAAAAATAAAAATATACTGAATTTCTAGAACTCGGAAAAGTTTTCGACATACAGGTGAAAACAATTTTTCCTTCTGAATATTACACGTTTTTACGCATTCCCGACACCGAAAAAAGCTTTCCCCGACTCCGAAGAAATATCTTTGAATAAGTAATGCGCACGCGCGCGCGCGCGCACTGACTGCTAAAAAATTTACATTCTCAAACTGCAATGTGCACGCAGCAGCGTTCCAAAACAAGCAGTAGTACAGTAGTGTATACCTATCTGAAAATCTCGCTCTTCTTTCAAACGAAATCCTCGCCTCCGCTACTATACACCTACGAATAAAAAAAAAAGTTCCGAACATTCCACGACCTACCCGTTTCATTTTTCCATTTCGAAAAGCTACATATAGCATATAGACTTTTCAAGCTCGTAAATCTTAAGCTTGAGCTCTTCCTGAGAACAAAAAAAAACGTACCATAGAGGCAACGGTTTATGATACACCCAGATATATAAAGTTCGAGCGAAATGATTTATCCCTCTCGTCACGTGCGTGCCGTCTATTTTCACGCGGTATATAGCTACGATGACGACGACGACGACGAGGACTTTCATTTTCGTGGTTATTTTAATGACTCGCGTGTATATATATATATATATATATACGAGTTGTGAATCAGCCTGTGCCGCGCAGAGGGCGCGACGAGTGAGTAACGAGTGGCGATTAGTCGCGATGATGATTGAATTTTCCAAGCTATACGAGGAAATGGCTGGGTTTTGTTTTTATTCTTTTTTTTTAATGGAGAATATATATTTTAATTGGAGCGTGAATTATTGTGTAACGAATGTTTGATTTTATGTATTACTAATTGGAAAAAAATTTGTATGTATAGTTAAAAGTGTAATAACAGGTGACTTGTAAATGAATGTAAAAAAGACAGGGAAAACACGTAACTTTTGACTCAGCAAAAAGAAATATAAACATAATTTATACCAATATTTATTTAATATACTCTGTAAACGGTTACTGCGCACAGAACGAGGTTCAATTCAATCGACAGATATTCCAAGGGAAATAAAATTTTCTCTTATTTACATGAAATGATCCAATAACCCAGCTTCAACTGAATTGACCCATTTTCCACTCTCCTATAAAAATGTAACATTTAAAAAAAAAACTGCAATATTCAACAATTTTGAATTAAAAAAAATTCATTCTATACTTTCAGACGCACATCCAAACCATACCTCATACGACTTTTAAACCTCATCCCCTTATACCCTCCGCACCTTTAAATCTTTAGTCCGTGTACATCTGGACGCTCGACGAATAAGAGAGAGACGAGACTGCGCGTTTTGTCCGTTTAAAAGGCGTATGTTCACTCTCTGTACCTGGGAAAAAAGGCTAGCACAACCGGCGTGGCTCAATTTTCCCCGGGAAAAGGGAGGAGAGAGAGAGAGAAAGATCGCGTCGGCATTGTCGACCGAGCGGTCGAAGATACGTCCCCAGGCATCTTTGTACGAAAGAGGGAGAGAGAGGTGAGAATGGAAGAGGAGGAGAAGAAAGAGGGAGAGACCCCGTGTGTTCGTTTTTCTCAAGCGTGAGTTCTGTAAGCGTCGGTTCTACCTCTCCAGGTGGCTTTTTCGTTCTCTAATTTTTTTTTCTTTTCGAGCTTTGACGATTCGCGTTTCTAACGGCCCTTTTTTTGTCGTACGAAAATAATTGATATTTGAATTTTAAATGTGAAAATCTAATTAAAACGTCACCCGACTACCGTAATATTTCGCCGCACCGCTCAATTTTCAAAACGCTTAACACAACCGTGTGAGAATGTAAATTTTTTAAACCCTTTGTCTACCCTTTTTTTTCACGATAACGGTTCGTACATCAATCATCCACGCGGGCGTATGGAAAATTTTCCAAACCCCGAGCTCTTTATCGTCGCTCCAAAATCCACGTGTGAGAACAGAGTATATACAGCTCTGGCGTTAATTCGCGGGATTTCACACGAGAGCTGCGCACGCGCATATATATATATATATATATATATATGTGCATTATGCATTTATCGCTAACGGAAAAGCAGACTTTTCGCGCTTCTCGCTTCTATACGAAAGTGAAGAATGCGAACGGCGAACAACTCGTATATGAAATGCTGTATTCCGATATGAATTAACAGTGTAACAGTATATATATACATATTTTTGTAATTTGCCTAGAAAATTCATCGCGAACATCGTAAAAATTTCAACGACCCATTTCCATCTTAATAACGTACGCACCCGAACCGCTTCATTTTCTTCTCTCTCAACCCCTTTCTTTTCTCTCCGTTACCCCCCACTCTCCCTTTTCTCTCGCAAAAGAAAAAAAAAAGAAGAAAAAAAATCCCACGTCGCTTCACCCAAACCCGTTCACATGTACTCTATATATCTATATATACTCACCGATGCTCACCGCTCGCACGAACGTCTCTCACGGCCTCGACCGTCTCCACGATCCACTGTGCTAGTCGCCCCATGGTGTATATATATATATATATATATATATATCTATACACTGTGTGGTTGTATGTAAAGAGGAATTGCGCGTGCGCGTCTGAACCATACGAGCGCCGATCGACAACTGAGACCGAACAGCGGGCGCAGGGCCGCCCTTATTCCCGCGCCGACTGCAGGGGCCCGCGAGAGGGAGAGGGCGCAGAGTGAGGGGAGGGGGGGGAGACAAGTACAGTAGTGGTGGTGGTGGTTCTTTGTGGTTGTGACATATGCTTGAACCCAAGCTGTTTTTTCGAACGAAAGAAATTTTTTCGAAAAATTTTTCTCTTGCCTCGTGTGCGTATAATAACGCTTGTTTTTGTGTTTACGTGTGTAAATTGCATAGATTACAAGGTTTGCTATATATAGATATTGTAGAATGCGCAAAAGATAACGTATAAGTATATATTATCTAACGTAGCAAGAAGTTTAGCGTGTGCGTATGCGTGTGTGTGTACATGTGTGAAGAGAACCGGTCTTGCGCCTTGTAACCGATTTCTGAATGAAACAACATTAGCCGAGACGCGTATGTGGAAAACGTCTTGGCGACGTGCTACTCTCGTGTGCTACAATTGTGTAGTTCCGGCAGCTGCGCGGACTTTGTCTTCGAAAAATCTTATTCTCATACTAAAGAGACAGGCGAATTGTCACAATGTACATTACAATGAACGAGAGCAACATCCAAAAGCATGAAGTATATATATATATGTGATTGCGTATTTTACGAAAAACTTTATTGCTTTATCGCTGCTCTCGCTATAAAACGATTCCCTTTTTTTATTCAACACATCTGTCCAAGAACTCATCGTATCACTCTTCCATCGACCCTATAAACCTCATCTCCCGCCGAAAAACTTCATCTCCTCAGTCCATCCTCTTACTACTACAACAATCAAACATTAAAGGTTCTCTCTTTCCCTCATCAGCAAGCCTCGTGTTGTCCCACCTGGATTGAAGACGCGCCTTGAAAGCAAGCCGTCGTGCTTCATTTCGGCAGAGTTCGTCCCTTTTGTATATACGCTTGCTACAGCTCGCGAAGTCACGTGACTTCGTATCCCTTTCAGCCCTATACCCATTGATTCGCCACGAGCGCGCGTCTCGGAAGGAGAGTAAAAGAGAGAAAGAGAGGAATAAAGACGCAAGCTATATAGGCATATACTTGGATGTCTCAAATACCGAGAAAAACGAGCGTCGTGCGGGTATTTAAACGCAACGCGCGGACTGAGGCGCTCGTTATATGATGCAGTGATTCGATATACGGAGCCTGCGCAGGCACGCGTGTCCGTTTAAGCCGAGCATACGTTCTTTTATTTTGTCGATGAAACGAGATCTTTTCTTAGGTAGAAACATTTTTGGATGTAGTCTTTTTTTTTGGGGGGGGGGGGGGGTTGCTATACTTTTTAATATCTCTTAATGAAAATGTACAAACGAACTGTTGTTAAATGACAAAAGTACGGTTTAAACTTTAACCCATCGAATCAGTACTCGGATAAACGTACAAAAATCCGTACGCGTGTAACTGCCCCGATAAATCGATAATATCCGGGGTAAACATCGTTAGTACACATATGTATAGGTGTATGCGATGTGAAGTAGCGCTGGAAACCGCGCTTTTCCCGCTCGAGATTTTTCCCGCGCGCGTGTGCGTGCGTGTGCAACAGCCGGCTGAGCGTGCGATCGACCAACAAAGAGCGTGAGAGAGGCTGCAGAAGGAGGAGGAGGAGGAGCACAGGATGTATGTGTGTGTGTAAACGCGTACCACGCGAACCTTTGTGTCGTTTCGGACAGAAACTTTGAAACAGAAAAAACGTGAATTTTTCGGTTTATATTTGAGCTTAATATATATATATATATATATGTATACAGCATAACAGAGTTGAAAGCTCATTTCTACGTTATTTACGCGATATGACTGCTGCTCTATTTCACGAATTGAATGTAATGAGCTTGGAAAACTCGAATCGTCTCTCTACGTGTTCGTACTACACTTTAATACCCACGCGACGTTTACAACCCACTCCGACCGAATAAATTGTCATTAGAAAAGTTTTTATCCTTCTCTAGGGGAGGATAGTATAGAGGCTATTAATGATACGCGCGCGAGCACGTATGTATGTTGCGGTGACACGCATATTATATATATATACACATGCGACAATGCTTTATGCATTCCATAAATATAATAAGTACTTTTTTACCAGCACGTGAATCCGTTTACATAAGAGAGCGAAAAGAGCAATAAAGACGTTTGAGTATCTGCGAGAGATGGATATATGCCGCGTTGCCATTTTTTTTTTAATAGCATCAGTAAATGGTGTGGAGTCGAAATGGTAACGCAATATTCCGTAAAGTATATACCCGCGGCTTGTTATAGTAATTTTAATATTCTGTGGCGCGTTGCGATTTTTTTACGATCGAAATTGAGTAATTGATTGGATTTAACCGAACGTGAGAAAAAAAAGTACTACAATAAAAATTTTGCTTCTGTAAAAATTTAATTATACAACCGAAACCTATATATATATATATACGACATACAATTACAAAGTATAATTTTTTCATCCGAAAACTTAAACATCTCAGCAACAACTCTCGTGAAAAAAAAAAATTCCCCTACGCGGCAAGCAACACACCGAACACTACACACACTGTGAGCAGGAGCCGCATATATTCCCTCCGTCTCCCGCCAAAAAATTCCTCTCGTTCTCTCCCTCTCAAGTTCCTTCGCCAAGCCATCTATATACACACACTTCTCTCTCTCTCACCAGCCATCACCACTACCACTATACCGCCATCATCATCATCATCAGCAACAGCAGCAGCAGCCTGCGTCGGTCTCTTATACGCATACGCACACACACGCTGCACGCAGGCACGCAGAAGAGAAAAAGACGTGCACACCTGGCGCGGCAGCTGCTCACGAGAGAGAGAGAGAGAGAGAGAGAGAAGCGAGCGCGCGTATACTCGACCGTCCGTTATATATATATATATAGGAGGGAGAGCACCTGTTCCCAACGCCATACGGGCAAACTCCCGTCGACGACGAACCGCGTAAGCGCGAACGAACGAACGAGCGAGCGTATAAGCAAGAGAGAGAGAGAGAGAGGAGGTATATAGTAATGATATCTCTCTCTCGAGAATTCCTGCGACTTTTTTTTCGCGCGTACCTCGTCATTACGCGTCTACGTCGAGCGTGACAGAACCCAGACATATAGAGACTGCTGTGCGTATGGTGACGATCAGCTGTGGTCGGTTTTGTAGATAGGTATATATACATATGTAGGGTGGGTTGAGACATACGCGGTTCACCGTTGGGGGGAGGAGGAGGTGTAGAGGGCGGTTTTTGGGTCAGGAGGTAAGAACAGAGCTGGGGACGGGGACGGGGGGTAAAGTAACGTGGGTGGTAGTTTAGTGGTAGCGAGGTAATAGGAATTATTACTGTTATCACCGGTAGAGAGAGAGAGAGAGAGAGAGAGAGAGACAAGTAGAGAACGTACGCCGTATGGAAATTAGGGTCTAGAATTCTGCTGTTCCCTCCCGGTTGTAGAAATGTATAGGTGGAAGTTTTTATACTTTTCCCAATCCGAGGGGGGGTCTGAAATTCATTCGTACGTTACTTTTAATATACCTTCATTGTTCACATAAGTATATAGCATATTCGACGAATTATTATTATTATTATTTATTTTCTAACCAGATATATATATACGTATATAGGGGGTCGAAGAAAAGCAATCGCGTGTCGAAACTTCGTTACCTTATAATCGTCCATCTAACGTAGCAAAGTCACGATATTATACGATATCGCCTTCTTATACGGGCGTTTGCGTTGGTCACGCAAAATTGAAAATTCTCCCGCGCGCTTCACTCGGAGAAACTAATTAACCGCCGGAACTTCGGCGCCGATTAATTTCTTCGCGCGGTTACTTCTTCTTCTTCTTCGTTCGTCGTCTTCTCTCTCTCTCTCTCTCTCCAAGCATTAAGCGATATACCAAAGCGGCTTTCCCCTCAAAGTTCTATAAACGAGCAACGAGAGAGCTCAGCAGCTTCCCTCGACTAATCGAACTTACTTGCTTGTGCTGTGCGCTGTATATATAGCTAGGGCTACATAGGGATCTTTGCGGATTTGCGAAAGCAGGCAAGTTTTTCAGATGCTGTGTGGAGAGATTCGAGTTTGACGGGAGTTCAGATGGGTTATATATAGACGGAGGGACGGCTGATGGCTTTGAAAGTTCAAAGTTATTTTGATTTTCCGGTAATGTATTAATATAGAGCAATAAATGATGGCTGTATATGGTTGGATGATGAAATTTATAACCGTATAATAAATTGAAACGTTGAGAGAGCCGCGATTATAGCGATCGGAAGGATATTGAGTCAGATAAAAAATGTTAAATATATCTGTATGGCAATGTGATTTGATTTTATTATAGTGTAAGGCTTTAGACTTTTTATACTTATCAAGCAATTGTCATTCATTAGTCTACTTACAGAGCACATTAACATATTGAACCGTACTTAAATCATTTCAATTTATACAAATTTGAAGAGTTGATCGTTATCGCCGAGTTAACTTTGAATTTCCAAGTTCTCTTTCCACCGTGTATATATATATATATTTATACCACCCGCGCACCTCTTATAAAGCAGTTTTCCCCTGTGCAAATTTACGCTTGAACTCGTTTTGCTTTCAGACCGCTGTTCCTTTCTTCTACGATTTCACAAACAATTATTTCCTCAAGCCCCATGAATAAAGAACAAAAATAAAAAGACCCAAGCGTCCTCCTTTCGGCCAATATGATTTACATTAATCGAAATTCAAGACAACCGACTGATTTACCGTGGCAGCCGCGACAATTCACGAACGATAACGAAATTTCCGCGTTCTATAGATATAAATCTCTCAATCCCCTCTGTATTCCCATACACGTCGCGAAGTTTAACGTATAAATCCTATCCAGATTACCATCCCTTCAACTCTCTCGACATCTAAACCGCGTGTATCTCAAAAATTCAACAAAAAAAAAAAAAAAAGAAACTACCCGGAAAACCCGCTCGCGTATATATACGTACGTACATACTACTACTAGTCGCCCCCCAACGTCGCGTGCGCGCAATTATCCGGGGCTCGCTGCTTTCGTGGAATTAATTCGCTTGCGGCGAGCTTCGACGCGTTGCGATTTTATCTATCTATATATACGCGAGAGAGAGCGCGGGTCAACGGAAGGAAAGGGTTGTGGGTTTTTGCGCGAATGCGCGTGGTGTGTGCAAGTGCGCGTTGACGTTGTTGTTACTCTCGCTGTATTATTTATCGAGAACGGTAATGAAGATATACGAGGGCTCGTAAAGGTTGAGTTTTTAAGGTCGTCGAGGAGCTTTTTTTTTTCTTTTTCATTTTCTCTCTTGCCTGTGCAATGGTTTTATAGAGGGGGAGGAGGAGGGTTTCGAGGTAATGAACAGAGGAGGATAAGATGAGTCACCGGATTCATTGAGTGTCATATTAAAAAGACTGATGGTTTATATATATATATACAACGTTAATTTTTTGTCAAACAATCGACAAGTATATATCTAATTGTGTGAACTACCTCCTTAACAACAAAATCTAACGTGTACTCTCTATACTTTTCCTACCAAAAAACCTTACTACACGTAACAACGAAGAAAAAAAACACACACCTTTCCTACACAATTAATCACACGCGAAAACTCCGCGTACTTACAACTCTCCACCTACTATGCTACCTTTGTAACGAAAAAAAAGCAACAACAACAAGTGACTTTCTTCACTCACTCTGTACACGAGTCTCGTTGAAACCATCGAGCGTGCACACGCGCGGAAGTAGGCAAAAACCTTATACAGCCAGGGAGAGAAAAAGCAATTTCCCGCGCGCGCGATTCACGCACGATCGGGCCAACTCGTAAATTTCGCTGTGTCCCCGGCGACGATTTCCTAACCGGATTTCACGGCTGATCGGGGCTTGGCTATGCTACGATGGCTTCTTTTTTTTCTCTCTCTCTTTCTCTTTCTCTCTCTCTCCGCGCTCGAGACGACGAAGATAAATGGCTACTGTATGGCGAGAGCAAAACCACGCGGTGCGAAGTTTGTTGGTTGTTTACCGATCGTGAGTGTAACAGTAGCAGCAGCAGTAGTAGTAGTAGAGGTAGCGGGGATAATTTTGTTTATGGGGTGGGAGCGGTGGGACGTATAGGATGCTCGTGATGGAGTATAGAACTGACGGTAGTGGATTTGAAAGTAGTCTGTTGTTTGATTATTCGGTGTACCTTTTGTTGTTGTTGTTAATTGTTGTTTAGTTTATGTGTTATTGAATCTTTCTTATTATAATGATTAAATGAGTCAGCCTATGGAAACTTCCTTCTTATCTTTTGAGATATTAAAATATGTAGTATAGACTTGAGAAGATTTCTACTATACCGGTACTCCAAAATTCATATGTGAACAGTGAATCTACACTAATAAAAAAGTAGCCATTAACAACAATATTTTTAACTCTTTTGATTCTTGTATTTACATATACAACGTATCGTACTTCTTAAATTTGGAACTAACGACAACATCAACTGCGTATACTATATATAGTAATCAGCCATCTATTTTTTAATCTGCCTTAAAATTTAATTTTTCTATTTATCGAAAAACACATACAATATTCAAACCACTATTTACTATAATCCGAAATATTTAAAAAAAAAACAGGTCATTTCGCATTCAATTTTCTATACGATATGAAAAATCGATAAAGAAGATATCTACCGGGCAACGCAATACACCGAGATTTGCATATTCATCTGAATAATTCATTAAAAACAAACTTTCCTTTCCATGTACACACACACACTATACATTGTGTGCATACTGCAACGAGCACCAAAAAAAAAAAAACACGTCGATGCGGCTTTGAAAAATGTATCGTCGTAGCTGATCGCATCCTGGACTATTAATCACGTAACAATGCCGAAATAGCTATACGCGAGATGCAAAAAAGAAGAGAGTGACGCGACCAACGCGAAAGAAGGGAAGAAAAAGTGTCGCACACGTCTTAGAAAATCAATAATAAGCGGTAGGGAATCCGCTAACACGTACCGTGCGGCCGCGTAGTATCAGCGCGTCGAGAGCTTTCAGCGCACTGGCCTATATATCGGAGCAATTTGCACGACCGCGATTTTCTTTTCACGCGCGGCAATCCAACCGTTTCCGGTTATTCACCGCGACACAATGGAATCGTTTTGTTACACTGACATATATATATATTTTAAATACCCGATGTATTTGTGAGCTTCGCGGTATTTCCAACCACCCTACACAACATCATGTTATAACTCATCGGGGGATGATACAAACCCTGCGCGATAACTGCTACACCCCTGGTAACGCGTTTACCCTCTGAGACTTGCGGTGGGGTCGAAACCTTGATTTTTTGAAAAATTAGATACCCCCTTCTCTTTCTCCACAATAACGATACGAGACAAGTAGAAGACGAAACTTTCGGTCCTGCTGCTATACGGATTTATGAGACTCCTGGGGTCTGGTCCCCGGGTGGTAAACGAAACTGTGTACGCGAGTGTCTGGGTAAGGGGAAAAGTCCGAGAGATCCTAAAGTTTCGAGCGAAGGAAACAAGCGAATCTTTGGTCTGTTGTGGTACAATTTAAAGCTTTGTTGTTTGCTGTTCTGCAGAGATTAATTTTGGTTATACAAAACTAAAACTTTTACTTATAATTAAAGAACGCAATAATTCGAAAACGTCCCAATTCACGCGTACGCAATAATCATGATGAGCATTTTCAACAGTATCACGGCGCAACTCCGACATATACACTTCCAAAGTGGAACTTGCATCTTCGAGCGTAATTTCGCAAGCGTCTATATATGTATAGACGTAAAATCGATGATACCATACGG
Source organism: Torymus tubicola (assembly GCA_035583055.1). Lineage (NCBI taxonomy): Eukaryota > Metazoa > Arthropoda > Insecta > Hymenoptera > Torymidae > Torymus > Torymus tubicola. The sequence continues at coordinate 21,172,679 of JAWWEQ010000055.1, read as the reverse complement.
AGTTCGTCGACTCTCCGCGATATATAACTATATATGTATCGAGAAATTTCACGCTGGGAGTTTGTTGTTATAGTATACAGAGCGAAAATCAAAACTCACCTCGCGAAGCTCCTTGATCTTGTTGCCACCCTTGCCGATGACGCATCCAGCTTGGCTCTGGTGCACCAGCATACGTAGATCGATGTCGTTCTCGTTACCATTCTTCAAGCCGCTCTGTAATTGATAAGTTAATTAATCAGATGTTCGATATAGATGTAAAGTATCTTTGAGTTTTTCATGGTTATTTTGAAATGGGTTTTTAGTTATTATCAAGGTTATAATATAGCGAGGGAACCGTTAATTTTCAGCAACAAAGTTTTAATTTTCATTTTCTTCTTATTTATAAAGTGTGAAGTTTCAGTATAATTGTGAACTTTTTAAACACGTTGAAAAGTTATGGTAGACTGAAGTTTTATGGATGCTGGATTATTGTGCTTAAACTCAATAAAGTCGTACAATTAAAACTTGAAGCTTTATTGTAATATACCAAGCTTTGAAAATATAACTCAACAAGTATTGTAATTAATACGTCATAATATGTAAATGTCATACTTTACAAAAGTACAATATTAATGTTTTTTTCTTTTTTTAAGGAAAAAGTTCGTTTAATGAGCATCCATTTTATAAAAGGACGTTGAAAGATCTTACGGCTTTGTAGCTTAGAAAAACATTCTACTGAATTTATCGGCAATATACTTTAATGAAAGTTTCGAAACGCTTAGTGCATCGCGACTAGCACGTCAATTCTTAAAATTAAACTTCCTTATTTTCTCTCCTATAAGGCGAGTCACATCACCCTAGAACAAATAATCGTTTATTTTCTTTACATTCCTTTCTACTAACGTGATGAATGAACGTGATGTCATTCTTGCACTTTAAAAAATATACTTGCGGCTTTGTATGTTAATTTGATGCTCAGCAATTATTTAAATCAAGATAAATGCTTCAGTTACGCACCACTGATTCATCGTGTTTAAATAAATATTTTTTTTTAAGAATACGATGCCACTATAACTAATTTGTGATATACATATAGACTTTCCTAGAAAAATTACCGTGAAATTCGTGTTAATTAAAGAAGATCTATTGTTTCTGAAACTTTTATAATTATTGTACCGTGTCTTAACAAAATTAAATGTACTTTACGTGCAATTTTATCGTAACGTTCTAGAAATTTTTTCATTTTATAAATTATCTAGTGAGATACGGTAACTTTTTATCAGAGTACCGCGGTAATTTTTTATAAACCCTTCGCAAAAATTTTAATCTGAATTCATGTGGAAGTTGACGGTATACGACGGCTTAGATTCACAATTTAAAAAATAGCTAAATACGCATGTACGATAATTTTCTCCACGAATTTTATGATAAATGTTCTAGGAAAATTCCACTCACGTATTATTAATGTTCTTTATTTTATTTCAACGTAAAAGAACTTATTTTACGTAATTCATAATGAACTAATTGTAACCTTACCTCTTCAAGCTTAGGGACCATATCACCCATGATCGTCAGAATAGTATCCATGTCCGAGCTGATGGTCAGGATCCTAAAATCAGAAAAACTCAGCGAGTTATGCAAGCTCTTTTAACATTGCTTATCGAGGGTCGTACAGAAGGGGTTTGTGTGAATACCGGAATATATCGAGCAGCAGATTGTCCAAAAAAAGGAACGTGAAAAATATTTTGACAAAAAAAATAGAAAAAAAAAACAATCGCGGTCATAGGTAGTGGTGAATTATAAGCAAAATATAATCAATCTTTAGTTATATCTTTTTTTTTACTTTACTTTGCACTTTGCAACAGAAGGAAGAGGAGAAAATAATTTAACTTTCTATGTGTGGTTTTTACCGAAGAGAATCGAGCAGGCAATGTATATCTATTCATGTATTAATATAGCTTTAAAGCGTCTTCGTTTACGGTGGATCGTTAAAAACAACAATAAAAAAGGCTTTTATCGTAAAACTAAACTATCTGTATATAGTGGTTGCATTTGGTTTTGTACATATGGGATCTTCCATAACTTACTCACGGGTACAGACAGAGAGAGAAAGAGAGTTGCGTTGTCATTCTTTTTAAACAAAAAAAAACACGGAAAACTTTTTTTTTTCTTTTTATTTGCGGGCTCTATAATGCCAAGCACAACAAAAGGACTGTCTCTTTTTATAGCCATATACTGATGGGCTAGTAGAGATTTTTTAATAATCAATTAAAGAGGAATTCACTGGTTTATTATATAGTTAATAGGGGAATCTACTACCTCTCGTTAGAGTTTTAATTAAATTTTCGACGCCGTAGCCATTGGGGGTGTCTGAAAAAATCCTTCAGATATCTTAATAATACATTTTCATTGCAGATACATTTATTCGTCAAAATTAATGACAGGACTTTAATCATAAGATTAAACAAAAAACAAAACAAAAAAAAAGAGAATTCATTCATGGTATCGCGAGGGCTGAATACATAATTTTGATGAATAATCATATCTGCATTAATACCTTATCTAATGGACTTAAAATTATATACCATATTGTGTTCTTATTTTAGCATTATCCATTCACCAATCAACCCTTTTTTGTGTTTGTTTAAAACATTGCAGGTATTAAACGCCAAAAAATATCTGGGAAAAGGACGAGTATTAAGATCGTCAGTAAAAACATTCAGGTTTCAGTAGCCTATAAAAGCCGTTGTGTATGTATTTTCCTTTATTAAAAAAAGATTATTTTACCGCACCCTCGAATTACACACAGAATAAAAAACAGCAGTCATCTGCGTACAGTGACTCTTTTGTTACGCTGCTTTTTCATGCAGACAGCGTTTACTTTTCAGGTAATATAACGAATCAATCATTGGAAAATTTGTATTAGGTGTAACCATTTTAGTTTGATATTTTACGACATTTAAAGAGAATGAAATGACAATGTTTTCTTTTTAATACTTGGTTGTTATTCAGATAATTCTTTTTAAAAAAATTATTTTTTAAATGATTGCACATTGCATGATTAAGCATATACTAATATTTAAGTGGAATGAAAACAGTATTGAAAAGTAATGAAAAAATAACAAAAAAAAGAACAGTTAATCACAATATTAGCAGAGATATAAAGCCATGACAATTGTTTACTGTTCATTCCATTCAATTAGTCAATAGTATTATAAGTCGATGTTGGCTAACTAATACAAAAGTTCACCACTCGATGATTGCTGGGAGGAACATCTCAAGAAAAATATGACTCGTACAATAGTAATATTGATTCGAATATAAAACATAGATGAAGGAAATCGTGATCATTAAATTCTTTAACGAACCACGAAAAGGTTTAAAAAAAAAAGACGACGATAAAAAGTAACATTGATGAGGTGATCTTCTGGACAAAACCAAACGAAAGTCACCTTCCGGCGGCAGAACTCGCAGAACGAACAACCGTCGTGGAAGAACCTCGTTACATTCTTGCCGTCGAGGGAGAAAAGTGAGATAGAGAGAGAGAAAAAAAGAGGAACCAATCTCATCGAGGACCATAAGTGGGCCACGGGACGCGCCAGTCGTGCGGAGGGTATATAGCACAGAGCCGGCGTTGGGAAGAAGAACGAGGACAACGACCGCACGGGGGCGACAAAATAACGGCCAGTGGAAGAGGGAGAGAGAGAGAGAGAGAGAATCACAGCACGAAGAAAATAGCAGCATCGGGACATTAAAGAACCATCGCCAATTTCCGGAGAAATTCCTCCTCCTCTGCGCTTATTTTTTTTCTCTCTCCTTTTGCTCCCCCTCACGTGGTTTTCGAGGTATGTCAGGCAGACGCAGACAGAGAGAGAGAGTATATAAAAAGAAAGATGTTGAATAGTTTATCAGAGATGCCTGCTTTTCAGTTTAACGAGGTTCCAGGCATAATGGATCGCGCGAATGTGAACGAGGGCGTTTCTCCTCTTTGTTTCCCGCAGAAGAGAGTGAGTGAGTGAGTGAAGCTGGGCGAGTGAGTGAGCGAGAGAGAGAGCGAAACTTTTGAGATGGTAATGGCTAGTGGCGGTTCGCGTGCCACTTTTGCACGTCTAAAGAGAGGACACACAATGCCACTACTCTTTCTCTCTCTCTCTCTCTTATATACCTCTGCCTCGCAAGCGCGCCGGGATTTTACAAAGATGATGAGTTTCTCAAAGAACCTGGTCGTCGTCGTCCTCCTCGTCGTCGTACTCTTGCACACCTTGGAATTTTTTGGGCGACGACGAGGTGAGATATGTACATATATATATACACCTTGACGGTTATATGTTAAAATATACGATATGTATACAAATATATCGAAAGAGAGAGAGAGAGAAAGCTGGCAAAGTCGCTCGGAAATTCTGGAAGAGTAGCCAAAAAACATAACCCAGCGAATGTATATATAGATATATTTGTACGTATATAGCTTCCAAAAAAATATGCCGCAAGAGAGACACATATCGAAAATTGTCAATTGGACGGGTGATTGGGCCGAATGAATTGACATTATTTGATAGACAAAGAGAGATAGAGAAGTGAGTTTGTAGAGAAAAAGAAAGGTTAAAAAAAAGTGAAAAAAAAATTATAATAATAATAATAATAATAATAATAATAATAATAGAGCGTTTCCCGATGGAAATGGTCCGGAGCAACGATCGCATGCATTGAGAGCTTTAAAAAAAAGAAAGGCGCCGGATTTCCATTGGGAAAAGCCATTGAAGTGTGTGTGGAAAGAAAAAAAAATATATATATATGTGAGACGTATGAGAATATCGACCGAGTATACAATATATAATAAAAAAAATAGCATTTATAAATGTCACCGTAAACGAGAGTATCGCAATTAAAGACAAAGTGAAAAATGAAGTAACTAAAAAATAATGATCGTAATATATAAAAAAAAAGTTAAAAAAAAAAACAAGAAAAAAAGTTAAGAACCAGGTGAATTAATGACGAGTAATAAAAGTATAAAAGAGGAAAAGTATAGAGAGAAAGAGAGAAATAGAGAAAGAGAGAGAGAGAGAGAGAGAGAGAATTAGAAACATTAAGTAGTGGTGTATTGGTATTACCGTTCGGGTCCGTAACAATCGGGTACAGTGATTGAGGCTTTGTACTGTTGGGCGTACACACAGCGTGGTACACAACGGTTGGCGGTTTTCACATTTTCGTATCACATTGGCGTGTGCGCGTGTCGTTCATTGGTATTCAGGCAGGCGCACAAATTCAGTGTGGACCACACACAGAGGAGAGAAGTCGGCCCCCATTGGTCGTGGTCGTGGTCGTTTGTGGCGTGATTATTTATCAACACGGTGCGGAAGGAGATATCATCATCAATATCCACACACAAAACACAGGTGGTTGGTGGTCGGCAGATCATTTTTGTGTGTCAGTTTGGTCCCAAAACACGTGTGTTGTGGCCGCCACCACCCATCGTAGGTTTTTTTTTTGTTTTTTTTTCGTTATTCAGGTCATTATTTTTTTTTATTTTTTTTTTTCATTTTTTTTTCACACACATCGAGAGAAGCGCCCCACCAGGAGAAGGTCCATTGTGTCATCGGGGCATCGGGCCGGTTTTTGTTCAATCGACAGGCAGGCGTGCGCGCGCAGAAGAAGAAGAAGAAGACGGGCGCGCGCCAGCCGAAGACGTGTGTGGTTTTGGTCATCCAGATTTCAGGTCGGGGCGGGCACACAACGACAAAGCCAGTGGTCGGTGGTGGTGGTGGTGGTAGTTGGTGGTGGTGGTGGTGGTTGGTGGTGGAAGGGGCAACCGGGCAACCGGGGCGGGGCCAGGGCATAAACCATCAACCAAGTTAGAACCACGTCATGAACCACGTCATACGAGACGTTGCTCGTTTGATATATATTTTTTTTATATTTATTATGTTGCTTATATTATATATTTCATTCATTTGTTTATAGAACAAAGAATTTTTGCCTTATTGCCTAAGAGACGCTAACCAATCATATATATATATATATATTTGCTGACAAGGTTTAAGCGTATTACTCGTGTATGTGTGTGTGTGTGTCAACGTGTTCGACCTTCCCCATTGAGTATATATATATACATATATACAAAGTTGTCATTACCTAACAGGGGAAGCGACTGCAGTCCTTTCGACTTTTCTCATTTGGCAAATTGCACGTTTATCGATTCTACATAGCTTTACTCGGTTGATCGAAGAAAATTTATTTAATAAGTCAATATTATAGTATTGAGGCATTTCAGTCATTCCCATGTTATATACCTGATGATTGGTTTGGATGTGTATAGAGAGCTACGACGATATGACGTTAATTATATATGATTATACGTTTATTTCTGTAGTTTATTGAGGCAACTAATTTCAATTAAAATTCTTGAAAACTGGCTTTTCAGGTGTATAATTCAATGGGGCGCTTTTGAAAGCGGTCATTGAAGTTCACGAGGTCAGAACATTTCATACACTGCTAGTCATCAATTATCCCTTTGATTAGCCATCCAGAATTCAAGCTCGGGCTGATACGAGCCTCCTCCCATATGTCCAGTAATCCACGAGGATTTAACTGACAAGCTTAACGTCGTACATGAAATTCATTCGCGTATCGGGTAAATATAGCTCTATATATAGAGAGAGCGAGAGAGAGAAAAGTGAATTAAATCGAATACCCAGGTATCATTTTAACATAGGAATGACGTACTCGCATAAATTCTAATACTTCACTGTCTATCAAATTCACTGCATTGGTAAAGGTATACTATAACAGAGGGCATGAGAAAAAAAAACGTACTGGAAATGACATCGGATCGAGACAAACTATAAAAATTCCAATTGCAATAAATAAAACAGTTGAAAAACGCGGATAGCATTATTGGTCTCTTACTACGTGATTTTCTCGCAATTCGCTGCAACGACAAAGTCGTAAAGGACTGCTGACGAAGGTCTAAGGCACACTACACATCTTCCTTTTTTTTTACCTATTCTAAGAATAAACAAATGAATATAGGTTAGAAAAAGAAAACTATAACTACGCTTATATACAGTTGATTTCTAAAGCTTTACTTTTCTTTTTTTTACTGTTTCGAAGGGAGGGCACATATCCCAAGCCCATCGTTCGCTAGGAAACAAGGCGGAAAATGCCGCGTTGAAGACCGACCGCAAAACAAAAAAAAATAATGATCGCTTCACGCGCATATATCTATATAGGGACTAAACTCATGCATGTATATAGATCTATGTATATACGCAAACATCCAACAACATATCGGTACGACAACGCGGCATTTTCCGTCCGATCCTCCGCAACTGTGCACGCGTGTATGTATTATATATATATATATGTGTATGCGTGTATGTATATGTATATGCACGCAGTAAGAGGAAAAAAAGAAGGAAACGAAAAAAAAAGCTACTGCATGTACCACGCGTGCGCGCGCCACCCTGGCGGCATGTTTCGACGGGGCGTGCGGCGCCGCAAGCTTTCGCGTGCGAAAATTTTTCTCTCCCACATCTCAGTCGCTCGCCCCGTATATATACCTACACCGAGTCCATCGCCCTCGGCGTATATACACAGACTTGAGCGTAAGGCTGGTGGTGGGTAACGCCAGTGTGGTAAGTGGGTGGTATGCGTGTGTGTCTGTGCGCGCGCACGCGTGTACACACGCGTTCTCTCCTTTCTTTTTTCGCCTCTTTCTCGTTCCCTCGCGGTGTGTCCGCGCTCACGCTCTCCCTTTTTTCTTTTTCATATTTCTGACCACGTATATATGTGTGCGCGTATGGTTTGTCGCGGTGTGTCATATATATTTCGAATAAAGGGAGCGTTAGACAGAGAAAGAGAGAGAGAGAGAAAGAGAGAAGAAAGTAAATTACGACGAGTAGAACGCAATGGAACTAGCGGGAGTGCTACTCATGTGTGTGTGTGTGTGTGCAAGTGTCTGTTATGTACGTGCACGTGCCCGGTGGGTTATTTGGTCGCCGTGTACGTATACGTACACACACACACACACACATACACACATATACACTTGGTGCACGCACGCGGATGAAAGAGAGGAAGAGAGAGAAAACGAACGCACGTGTTTACACGCACACGCGTCAAACACGTTATCATTTTTCGCCGGTTAAGATGTGTGTGTGTATGCGTACGCACACACATACATATACATATACACACACATATATATACACGCATACCAGTTGCGATCGTCGTTCCTGCGACCGGCAACTGTACATTCGGAGGAAGATAGCAAGAGCAGGGATAAAGTAGAAGAGAGAAGAACAAGGCAAAGAGAGAGAGAGAGAGAGAGAGAATGGTAAAGCAGAAAAGAGGCATGGAGAGAAGAGCTGGAAAGAGAATACTAGCATATACAGAGGGGGAGGGTGGCGAAGGGAGGGGGGAAACGTTGACCGGACTCTGAATTGCTCCCGTCGCGAGCTTTAATAAAAAGGATGAAAGAAAGAGAGAGAGAGATGAAGAGAGTGGTGGGAGGCGAGGTAGAGAGGAAGAGAGAGAGAGAGTGCTTACAAGCGAAAGCTTGCGAATCGCTCTGCTTTATCTTTATTGCGGAGCTTCGCGCTCGCGAGCCCACGCTTAAGCCGAGAAAGAGAGACGGAGAGAGGATCCGGGAAGACGTAAAAGCGCGGCCGTCGTGTCGTTGTTTAAACACGACTACTAAACGCGATTTTTCAACCGTGCCCTCTTTTTTCCTTCTTTTTTTTTTGTTGTTACACACGTGAACGCTTAGTCAGTCGAATTTAAGAGCTCCACACGCGGTCGCGTATTGTCTGTGCCATAGTAACGTTTTTTTTTATGGCTAGCAATCGCGTATTAATGTATTTTCGATATACACGCCGCCGCGGGTGGTATGAGCATCGCGCGTTGGTATATAAAGAGTAGGTATACACGTTGAGGTTTCGAATCGACCGTAGTAGTTAAATAGCATAAGCCGTGATAAGAAAATTTAGTCATTACTGTAATACTCAAGCGAGAGCATACAAAGTCGATTAAATCGCGGGTTTTCCCCTCTCTCTTCTCTTCTCTTATCCTCTCGATCCTCTAACCGGTCACCGTTGCCGAATACATACACACATACAGAGAGAGAGATACACACATACACATAATCCTATACTATCGACGTATGTGTGAAAGTATATATAGATAGGATGTGTGATCCTAGGAAGAGAAGAACCATCGAATTTCCTTCGGATATAGAGAACAGAGAAAGATATATAAAGAAAGAGATCAGTCACGAAGGTATACTGTGCAGATCATAGTAAAAGAGAGAGAGAGAGAGAGAAAGGGTGGAAAAAAGGCTATAGTGGTATATAGTGTGGGCGGAATGGGGAGGTATATAGCAATAGTAGGGAGGGTGGTTATTGTACACAGAGAGCTATATAGTGTTTCCTTATTCCGATATTTCGCGCTCGGACTTATACACGTGCGTCCTTCTTTTATTCTTTTCTTTTTGTTCTTATAGTTCTTATTACTTATATAAATGAACATTTGGAGAAGCGCATGACGCGCGCTTTTTTCAACTAAGCAAAGAGATTGAGTATATAGTGTGTCGTCGCGGTTATAGTGAGTCGGAAACGCCCTTACCTGACTGCGTAGCTTGGCGATGTTCTGGCCGCCTCTGCCGATTATCGAGCCGGCGACCTGAAAGATAAAAAAAGAATGTGTTAAAAATTAGCTTTTTATAGTGGCTTATATATATATATGAATGATTATTACTTTTTTCTGTAATCAGGGTTATATATAGTATGGGAGTACGTTCTTGTGAGACAACGCAGTTTCGTTCGAGCGTATATACAGTCGCTGTGCGTAATGAATAGGCCAATTAATTCATCGCTATATACATATATATATATATACACACTGGTAGCGAAACTTTTCGGCTGAGCTGGCAAATTGTTTGCTTATAGCCTTGCCTATCTAGACGGCTGTACGAGGAGGGAAGTTTAGCTGTTGCTGGCAAAAAGTGTAGCAGTAGTGTATAGTGTAGGGTCGATAAATTCTGCTCGTGGAGCACGGTACGTCAATTTATATATATATCTATATAGCTCGGCAAGTGTAGTGTCTAAGAAGTCGTTGATTGGACGTAATTGTGTTTTTTTTTCTTTTTTGTTAATTGAATCTTCAAGTAGAGTCTTGGTTAATGTAATAGAATTAGATGTACGAAAAGATATCGGCGTGGTGTTTAGTTTAGATTTCTATGCGTCTTGGTTCAATTATGCAAGAATTTATATTGGAATTACAGGGAAATAGGTAACGTAAAATTAAGTATTAAGAATAAAGTGTATAACAATTTTAAGTCTTTATATATATTTTATGTTCTCTCGTGTGCTGCTGAATTCTGACTAACTGCACTGACCGTCTATACTATACTCAGGAGGACACAATCTCCAAAACTATATAATCTATGTTTTGTTTTTGTATGCGTGTGCGAGTGTGCGATTGTATTACAATATAAATTCGTTACATTTAACTCTAGAAAGTGTGCCGTACGCGGATAAGCTTTCATATATGTACCCTTATTCAGTGCTGTGAGTAAAGAATTTCTTAGGGTAATATTAAAATTATTTTTGCATATAAAATATCAAATTTTTTTTTATTGCCACAAACCTATTCAATTATCATACACCATATTCCACATCTCGAATTATCATTGAAAAAGAGAAAAAAAGAAAACGTTAATTTAGTGAAAATTCCGTATACATATATTTAATGAACGATAATGCGTAAAATTATTGAAATTACACATTAAAGCCACGCACAAGATTAAAACAAAAGCGTGTGCGAGAGATAATTATCCTCCCGCCAGTCGCAAAAGCTCTCTCCCTCGACACACGCACACCGTAATATACACACACCATATAACCGCTGCCACGCGACATAGCTTCAAATACGTATATACATATACATACACACACGTACGTACACGTAATTCCCCGTCATTACTACACTCGGCGGCCCTTCCATTCGCGGAACCTCTAGCGTGCGTGAATTTTCAATGACGCGACGACCGTTACTTCTTTTCTTTCTTTTTTTTTGCAACCAAGGGTGTACGCGTGGGTGTACATACGTTATTATCATATTCGGAAAAACATAACGCGTGCGTGCGTCGTTTTTTTTTTCAGGGAAAGTATGTTAATGGAGTGTGCGTGCGGTGACGAGGATACAGTATATACAGAGGGAGGACGAGAGGGAGAGTCGAGCTACGGTTTGGTAATATTACGGGGGAGGGGTGTAAGTAGGTTGTGGATATATAAACGGTATATATTGTAATAATAGAGGTTATATATATATGGTAGCGCGTGTGCGGTGCGCATGGTTATATGTGCGCATGGCATATTATTGACGCTTATATACAGAATGAAGATGTGGAAAGGAAAAATATGTTGAGGTCTAGTGTATAAGCGCGGCTGTCGTTGCCAGCAACACGCGCGCCTTTATTTCCTCGGTTAATGAGCAGTTTTATTATATTGTAGGTTGCAAATAGCTATGCGCTCAGGGTAATTTTAATTTCTTTTTTTTTTCTTTCTTCGTTCCTCCCCATCATCTCGTGTCTTTTAACTTAAGTTGTATACAAATTACATGTCTTTAACAGTGTTTTAGCTAGGTTTTTTTTTCTTTTACGTGTAATAACACTGCTGTATAATAATATTTTAGAGTCGTTTTAGTTTATTACTGCCGCTGTACATTTGCCATATACCAATACAAATAATTTCACAAATATTATAAGATCTGCAAAACTCTACAACAGCTTTATACGTTCGAATAATAAAAAAAAAAGATATCGCACTTTTGTTCGTTTCCGAAAATTCATTCATCCAAACAGAAAAAGCATTTGAAAAACCATTTCACGTGTACAGATATTCCATTTCGAAAAATGACTACATCTAAGCTCGAACCAAGGTATATAGATATACAACATACACAAGCGGCAACCGACGAAGCGCAAAAGGTCGATAAACACGCGAGTATATAGCAAGCAAGCACAAGCGAGTGAACGTCGGCGCCTCAACGTCGTCCTCTCTCTCGGGTCGTTTGTCATCGATCCCCCAAGCTTCGAGCACGCGAATTTCTCCCGTCGTCTGCGCGCGCGCGCGCGCGTGACTGTCCAGCATATATACGCACGGGAATGTGGACTTTATGACGCGATGTCGCGAGAATGGACGAGAAGGAATTCAGACGTGTATATATATATACATTTATGCGAGCTAGAATGAACAAGATCTCGGTTTTATTTTATATTCGAATGTACGAAAAAAGTAAAAAGTGTGTACCTGTTTTCAAAGTCTATACGCATGTGGAAATGTGTCGGTGAGTTTTATAAAAATAGGATGAACGTTGGTTTTCTATAGCCAGAAGAAAAGGTTCTCGAGAAATTGCAACCTCTACGTATATAGTTATACTATACGACGTAATGGTGCGGGTATACCCGTTGCCCTATTAGTAATTCGTGCACGGTATATACACGCGGCGAAAATGGCAAATTTACAAATTGCACTGCAATTTGACGATTTTTAAGGTCAGAGCCCGTAAACGCGCATTATACACGTGTGTATATATATATAGTCGTTCGTTGCAGCGCGGGAAAGTGGCACTTCTAATCGACGTTTTCCTCCTTCTTCTTTTTCGTTCCCCATATATACGTGTGTATATATTCAATTTCGGCATTATCATATATGACCATAGTATGCCGAAAAACTATATATGAATACGTTACGTGCAAAATGGTTAAATTAGTGCATAAATCACAACCGTATATATGCCAATTTGTTTGGTTAGAAAAAACAAATTTTTTTCTGTGAATAATTTGCAATTTTCCCTGTACGTAAACACAAACACTATACATACTGCTTGGTTTCCGCTGTTTCGCAATTCGCCTACCGACATACATCGCGTATATATATATATATACTTTATATCACAACCGGCATATCTCCCCAAACTTGTAATTTCAATTTTCTAGCATAACTCTATACACATCCCCTCAAGTACCATATATCTACGCGTATACATCGTTGCAGTTAATATCCAGCGTGTTTCAACGTATATTGAAAATAAACCGCTTAATAACAGGCTTTATTCCTCTATAGTTTCTCAGCTCTCCAACCGTATTTTCAGTCCAATCTCGTGCAGACAATACACAGCACAGATCACACCCGATACCAAAAGTCACCCTCCTCTCCTCGCGTTCAACAACAACAACAACAAAAAAAGCGCCTTCTCTTCTCCTCCCACACGCGGGGGAATGTCATCGTAGCATATCTAATAAACGCCGCGGGGCCGAGAGACTCTGCGGCTTTCAAAATCGCCTATCGCCATCCGTCATCTCCTGAGAACCTCAAGAGAGAGAGACGTTGCTTAACGAAATCGCAGCGGCATCTTAATTCAACCAACCGCTTGCGCATTCTAAAATACTCCCGGGGTCCAGCAACGATGATAACGCGAGGAGGAATATCGTGGAAAAATTGCAGCGTCGGGCTTAAAACGAGAGATTATAAAGTCTGAATGCGCGTGCAATTGTGTGAAAGGAAAAGCGTATATATAGTTTTAATTAAATTCGACGATAAATTATTGTGCAACCCTGACGCTGGTTGTACCTATGTATAACATATATATACAGCGTTTGGGATTATTTATCCCTTCTAATATTCACCGAGAGACCGTCTATGAGAATAATTCACTTGCTTACTTTCACGTGTATTCCAATTATTTTTTTGTTCCCTTCCGATTCCTCACGCGAATGTATATATATATATATATAGTCGGTATCTTATCAAGGCATGGTATTACATCTTCTCTATACTGGCAAAGCATGTATATAGATAAAAGCACGCGAGGATCGTGCAAGACTAAACATCATTTCCCCCCTCGCGCTGTAATCAGATTGGACGCCACCACCACCGCATGCGCGATGTTCTTTCACTTTTTCTCGCGCGTGCCCGGATAGTTTTTACCGACACATCACGACGATGACGCGTCGTATATTTCAATCTCGTGTACATGTAAGTGACGCAAGCGTATATACCTGTATAATAGAATTACTTAAATTTTCGGTTGAAGAGGTTGAGTTTTAGTTTTTTTTTTACGTCAAGTGACACGAACGATAGTTTTAGGTAAAAGAAAAAAAAATTATCGATGGATATATGACTGATAAGGTTCGACACAATGGGAATAGAATTTTTTTTTTCATTGCGTAATAATATGGTGCTTCGAAAAACGCTTGCAAAACCGCGTATCCGACCTATAAAATTTTACTTATATGAATGATTTACTCGTCGATCTAAAAGGAAATCCATTAATATACCGTCATATGATATACATCGCTTATCCCATATACCAATTTAAAATGCAAACATATTTTTAAAGCATACTCGCAATAAACTTCTCCCGATTAAATTTTGACTCACCATATAGTGTTTATACATCGCTATCCTGCATACCTACGTACAAAAAAAAATGACGCGTCCCCCATATCAACAGCATTGATATACAATCCGTACTATATATCATCAGCGACATTATTACATGCGCAGTGCAGTTAAGTTCAAGGTAATGCGTAGGCGGAGGTAGACGGTTTATTTTCTTTCTCGCATCGCTGCCAATGCAGGTGCTGGTTGATTGAAGTTTATCGCGCGTTGATGGTGCAATGGTAGTATTATAAAGTGGCTATATATATATACGCTTCGTTTTTTTTTTAGGTTTGTGGTTTCGGAACGAACGATGAAGCTTTGCGGTAGAGGAGTAATTTTGAGATAACGTTAGGATATTGATGAAACTTCAATGTTTAGCGGCTTATTAATGGAGATTTACATCGCTTTAGTTGTTTTTTTTTCTTTTAAAGATGATTATGAGGAACAGAGTTTTACGAGCGAGAACTGATTGGATGGTATATATTATCAAGAGGCGTATTATATTGCCGAGAATGGAAATTCAATGGAGTTTCATTCAGAATGGAATAATAAATTGGTTCTTCATTGTCGTCGAAAGGATGAAGTGAGCAAGATTATTCTTTCTTTAATAGATATTATATATAAGGTAAAGCCTGCTCTACATAGGGTTGAGTAATACAATTATGCTCTGAAATGTTACAGAGATATGCCAATTTAAACACTCGTCATCGCGAAACCAAAACGTTACGAATGGTCAGGACGAAAATACAATTGGATCAGGACAAAAATGCAATATTTTATCTCTCATTCATCTTTAAACTCTATGTACAAACTCGCAACAAATGAATACACAACGAAACCAACGTTTCCTCAAACTTCTCCGTATCGTACTTACTTACACCAATTCTCTAAAGTATCTATCAGCAAGTTCCAAGCGAACTTCACGAGCGATAACAAGTACCTTAGGTGCATACATTTCCATATTCCACAGAGAGACAGACGGGAAGTAAGAGAGACTTCACAACCTTGTAAGAGCCACCGCCTGCCACATGGATATATACAAGACGTCGTTGTGTGTATGTGTATGTTCCACGGTTGCGTGACCGTTCAGCGCGCGACAATGAGATATATATATATATATACGCGCCGCGCCCGCGACGATTGCGCAACAAGTACCATAGATACATATATATATGTATGCAACATATATATATATATATACACCACTAAATGAGGATTATTTTTTTATGGACCTGCGTACGAGTGGGCATATATAGACGCACTAGGCAAAGTGAATTACACGCGGTGCACTGTAAAAGGTACGGAGAAACGTGCGAAGTGTGCGTTTATTTGCTTTGTTTTTCAGAAAAAAAGGATAATTGTTGCAAATATTACAACGCAGTATTTTAATTATATCATTAAGTGTAGTCTCACGCACATTTTACGTGCTACTATAGCCCCGAGAAAACGTTTTACTTTGTCAATTTTTGAACGTAACAATATATGTATACGTAAGTATATATATATTCACATTTATTTCGTTCCTTTCAACTGTACAATTATATTCCATACGAATTGTATCTCGACCCGCCGGTATGTAGTGTATGCCTTTATCTCATTCATATACACACACACACACACATACATACTTCACAAAACACGCAACTGCTGTCCGGTGATAAAGACAAATACTTTTAGCTCATCGTTGAAATTCGCACAAACGCGCGGGGCGCACGCGAAACGCATTATATTTATTCAAATTCTCTCTACGTATATATGCTCTCTACACTCCCACGTTATGTATCTCGCGTTATACACGACTATAATGTTTTATTTGAATTTTTAATCAATTAGTTTAAATAAGTGCGCGCGTGGTTTATTGTCGTCGCCGCTATACGCGGGTAAACAAATGTAATTTGGTACCTTTACGCGCTTGTCTTTGTTTGGTTTTATGTATGTACATGTGTGTGTGTGTACCTTTAATCATTGAGAGAAATGCGTGTAGATTAATTAATGGAAAATAACGAAAAGACTCGCAATGTATATACACATAGCCTAGGGCAAAATCAAATAATCCTGTTTAATGTTCTCTTACGCGAATATTCGCATTATTAACGAAAGCATTTCAAAATCGTTAAGGATAATGAGATTTTTTTACGCCTATATATACATATACACACACGAGAAATTCAATATTATACGCCGCTTTCGTTTTATTACAAATAATTATTTCTATTTAATTACGTTCGACGTTGTTGCAAATTATATATCATTACAGCTCTCTATACAATATAACCAAAGAAAAAACAAAATCCATCCACCAATTACACATCAATCGACCCCGCGCGCTATTAAAATTCTCCTCATCGAAAATAAAAAAAAAACAGCATCCCTCGACGAATACCTCCGCGTACCGTTTAGAAAAATTGCCACTTGTCACCCAGCGCTAAACAACGTCAGAAAAAGAATTCTCTTTCTCTAATATACCACGCGACACCGAAATTACACGTTGCACACATGGCGAGACGGCGGCGGCGTTACGTCGCTCGCAAGTGCTAATATGGCCCGATCGATTTCTCGCGAGAGAAAGAGAGAGAGAGACCGGTTGACATATAACGTAGGTGTAGTAGCGCGTGCGCGTAGGACTCTTTCTCTCTCTCTCTCTTGCGACAGTTGCGTGTGTTGACTTATATACTTGCGCTCCCTTTTTCCGCGTTGCGTGCGTATAGTCGCGCTCTAGGGGATACATATATATATATCGAATAAGGTACGAAGGAGTAGCACGTGGTTCGCGTTGGTATAATAAGTGTTGCGGTGTTATTAAGCCGAAGGGGTAAGAGAAAAAGTTTCTTCTGAGAATTACGTCCTGATGATTACACACGCAGTGGAAAAGGGTTGAAGCTTGTTTAAACACGTTTGGGTAACAAATTTTATTAGGAAGATTTTTAAATGAACGCGTGGTTTGCGAATATGTTACTTTTATTAAGGTCTTTTATAGTATACCACGATTTTACAAGTAGCGCAACGTTGGACTTGAATGAATAACAAGCAAGCGCGGCGATAAGAGTATATATATATACGCCTGGAATGTTAAATGCCCGCAGTAGCGGCTTATCATTGAAATCTTAACTGTAGGCTAAACATTTTTCGCTATTGAGTCAGAAACCGGTGTAACAAAGTGTTTTATGTCTTTCTCACGTTTTTTTGTTGTTGTTACGATTGATGAGTATCACAATACTTCTAATTATAGATTTTTAATAAACAATTGCACAACGTACTTTGTAAACGACTCTAATTCACTTGCGAATTCACTTTCG
The DNA here is from genome assembly GCA_035583055.1 of Torymus tubicola. Taxonomy (NCBI): domain Eukaryota; kingdom Metazoa; phylum Arthropoda; class Insecta; order Hymenoptera; family Torymidae; genus Torymus; species Torymus tubicola. Next base: position 21,154,960 of record JAWWEQ010000055.1, on the reverse strand, counting down.
ATGAATCATATATATATAGATATGTAATTAAACCCGCGGGTAATGATTTAACATAATTACGGTGAACAATAGTCTCCTTTTTTTTGCATGGCTTTTATCTTTATTACGCTATACAGAGTACAAATTGTATATGAGAAATTCAAACGTATATATAATTGATTCACTAAACAAGGAGTTAGTACACCTGTTTCAAACAAAGGCAAATAGCTCATATATTCACTGGAATTTCGCATCATCATCGTTATCGATTCGTAGAAAAAAAAAGTAATTCTACATGAAGTACTACTGCTCGAATTACCAGACTTAAAAACAAAACTCCCACGAGGTACAAGAAAACTTGAGGAAATTCCGTTACGAAACTAAATCATCCCTCAATATATATATGTATAACAACTACTGCGAAAAGCAACATCTCTCTCACTTCGTGTCCTCTCGACCCTCAATTTCGTGAAATCACCGGAGATGGGAAACGCGGAAACCGGAAGCACCCTAACTCTCTCTCTCTCTCTCTCACTCAGCCCTTTTTTTCCACAAGTTTCCGGCTTCCGTCTTCTGCACAACCGTGCACAATGACCGGAAGCGTGTTCTGCTCTCTCTCTCTCTTTCACCACTACTACGAGTGGTTCGCACGTATGAGAGAGAGAGAGAGAGAGAGAGAAAATCACAGAAAGATTATCACGCGCGTATGCACTGCTTGCACCACACAGTACGCAAAGTCTCTATACTATATAACGGTAAACCGTCACGTACAGTGCCTGGAACCATATGCACACGGCGCGGCGTGACTTCGGTCGTTGACCAAAGAGAGCAACTATATAGATTCTCTGTGAGAAAGTTGAAATGAACGAGGTATATACGATTGAGATGCGGCGCGATGTGAGGAACGTTTAGACGCGGAGGATAGGAAAAAAAAAGGTTGTAGTTGTTGTAGAGGTGGAAGAGATGGTGAGGTAGATAATATACACGTGTATGTAACTGTCTATGTATACGATGATGATGATGATGATTAGCGTTATTCAATTGTCGATTATGCTGATGATTTTTATCGGGGTTACGGACAATTAGGTACTTGTTTTATATATATTGGCTATAGTAATCGCTGTCAGTTTGATAAAGTACAGTTTGAAAACTTTTAACCGTGGTATTTATAATTAAGCTTTGATTCTCTATACACGTACGTATGTGTGTGTTCGCGTTGTTATACCAAATTCTATAATTAATATCTTTCGAATTTCGCATGAATTTATTCGGGACAATTTGAAACTTACACGCGATGATATAGCTATTAGAGGCAAATGTTTGTTGCAACATGTAGCTTTCGTCCAGCGATAACTTCCTAATTGCTTTGCTAAATAAATAGACCACCTCGCACCTGATTCTCTGGCATCTTTATACTCGAGATTAAATTACAATGGCTTGCTAATTAAATATAATGCGGTCCTCAATTGCAACTCGGACTGGTACGACTCTTAATTAAGTTAGAAAGAATGGCGGATAGTGTGAAGGTGCTACTTTGCGTAGTTGAATTTGCACACTGATATAATGTAACTTCAAGTAGTATATATATATATATATATATATATATTCAATAAATTTTATTAAAATGTAAATGTATTATTTGCAATATTGATTCGTCGACATTTAAAAAGTGCCAAATATGGATATCTTTGCCTAATATACTTAAAATGGCATTTTAAATCGTTTCTGCCTCTCACAAGATCGTACTCACCTCACCTGTCCCCTCGAATTCTCGATAATAAAAAGAAGTAACCATATATATAATCATATAAAATCATACATTATTAAATATATACATACCCTGCTGGGGATAAGGAGTCGAAGTTCATCCTCGCCCTGGCGGTAACGTTTGGTCGGGTTGGTTGGCCCGCCGGACGTCGCGTCCGCTTCTCGCTTCATTATGCCTGCAACACAAATAGAACGTGGCTTCGTGAGAAACTCTGTCTTTCTCTCTTCTCTTCCTCTTTGCCAACTCTCTCTCTCACTCACATGCAACACTCACTACTCTGCACGCACGGCGCGTGTGTGCCAAAAAAGCTATACGACCGAACGACACGTGCATATCAGTCACGAGCGCGGGTGTCAGGATTATTTACACGCATGATGCGCGCACACGCGTGTGGTATATAAGACACCCTGCGGGTTTTAGTATCCGCGAAAATTAACTTCACGCGGCGCGGCGCGAAAGAAGAGACGGATGAACGGTTCTCGTTTCACGCTTATATATCCACGTGTGTTAATATATAATCTCGCGTACATACGTATGCGGTGTAGTGTACGACTGATGATTGATCCGTGTCCACGGTTTTATTCGACTATTGGATCTTGCAGACGTGGTTGTACTTGCTTGTGGGTTAATGGATGTATTTACACATCAGACGTGATTTGGGGGCAAATGAAATTGTGCTTTGTTGGCTCTATAGAGTTAATTGACTGGCACTTCAATGTATATGAAGTTAGATGGGGGGAGATTAATATTTTGGAAAAGCTATGAATTTTCGTAGAACCTGCCGGGTAATAAATTGTTTCCGAAAGTTTTAAATGCACGTTTCGATACGTTATATAGCAATTAAAACTTGCTCAATATATGTTCATCGAACTTTATATATACGAACTATTAGAAATGCTTAGTTTTGCAACTAAATATTAGTTCGAGGATTTTGTTGTCATTAGTATAGTCATTTTCATCATGATTAATATTTCGCGAATATATATAAAAGCGGCATCACAACGAGGTACGTGGAACTTCGAAAATATGAAACTTTTCGAAATATAAATTCGTTTAAAATTTTTACCATTACAATTTTATTAAATAATAATAACAATAATAATTTAAATATACATGATGCTAACCATACTCGCATTCTACCACTCAAAATCATTAAAAATTCCCTGCATCTCCGTCGCTTCAACTTCACACCTACCTACGCCAAATATATTTTTGAACATTGAGCATACACCAAACTTCAAAGCGACAACTTCTTCAACCCCCCGGGAGTATACGAAGTAGACCATCACATACATGCCACCTACACTCACTCTCTCTCTCTCTCACTCTCTCTCCAACAACAAAAGACTCACTAAACACCTCGATGCATTCACAAGAGTAAAACGACGGCGGCGACGCCCGCGCGGGCCGTCGTCGTCGTCGCGGTAAATTAATTCCCGCGTAAATCACAAGACGATTCCACGGCGCGCGTCGGTAAATCACACGCGAGGGCGGGATTCGCGTCGCTGCTATTAGAGCATATAGTGGTAAAGCCACGCGGTGAGGCTATAGTTCAGTTGTAGTTATAATTTTTCTTCAAAACGGATGCAACAATGGTTGAACCAGAAGTGTATATAGAAACATTAGAAATTTTATTCATTCTTATCGAATTTTATTCCCCCCGTGAAACCTTAGCCAAATCTCTGATCCTATCCGATTATATATACCCGCACGTACTTTTACCGTAATCCCACACCATATACACATACATATACCCCCCTCCCCCTTGGTAACCGTTCCATCATACATAAGAATCGATAATCCACCCACCGCGTATATACCCAGCCAACGCAAAGCAACCGCGATATATAACAATAATAAAGTCAATAATCGCAAAACATCGTAAATTCGTACGCGGACGGTGCTGAAATTTCATCCATAAATACACGCGTGCACGCTTATTACGGTAGCGTCTCGAAAATAGGCGCGGGTTGAAGTTCGAAGTAGAGAGAGAGAGAGAAAGAGAGGGAATATATTACACGCTGGCTAGAAATAGTTTATTATATACACGACAGGCGGCTGTCGCGGTCTGGTTAGTTTAATAGGGTTACTACTATAACGATGATGGCTGATTGGCAGTTGTCGCGGTTGTAAGTGACCGTAGTGTAATAAGAATGGTTATATATAAAGTTCACCAAGTTTCATATATATACACAGTGTAACAGCAGGGTACCCCGAGGTTTCCCTTAAACTTCTCTTGTGCAATTTCTTTTTCCCTCTCCCCCTGTTCGCAAGATCCTCAGGCGAACTTCCACGCGATATTGCACGTGTAATAGATCTAGCGGAAGCTGTGCTGCGCGCTCGCGCCGGTTACACACGTCTACTATACTCCCTTATCGCGATGAAACAACACCGAGCGACGCCGCTTGCACCGCTTGCTAAACCCCCGCCGTCGTATCGTTCCAGTTTCGAACCATTCGCGGTCGCGCAACTTTAGGAGGAAAGAGTGTAGACGACTGTATGTGAGTTTCCAAAGCGAAGATTTTATCGACGGACGTGATGGTAAAACATTTGAAATTTTTTGTTCATTAAAATTGCGGATTTTCTGGGAGAAGATATAATTTTCGTAATTCGTATTATTTCGTAATAATTAATAGAATGTATGGATATATATTAATACCAAAACTATATACATCCGGTCCTTAAAGTGAAATAAAGATCTCATCGCATAAAAACTAATCCGAAAACAACAACAACAACAACTCAATCAACGCACCTCCTCGACAACTCAATGCATACGTACGTATACACTATAAGTACGGGATGAATGAACGCAGCAGCAGCAGCAGCACGTGCGCGTTCTCTTTCTCCGCGTGAAAAACGCCTCGCGCTCAACAATGCGGCCGCACACGAGCGCGCACTTGTAATCGCGAGTCGTTCCACGCCGCGGAGCGTATATACATATATATCTACGACAACAACAACAACAACTACCGGTGCGCGCACGATTCTTGGCTCTCTCGCAGGCGTACGAATATATATACATACATACGAGGTTTTATCAATGAAACGAATTTCCCATTCAGATATATATCGGGGAGCGTGCGTTTTATATTCCGTGCGGATATAAACGTTGCGCTGCGTTAGCTGGTGGTAGTGGTGGTGTCGTAAGTAGAAGAAAGTCTTTCGCGATCGCGGGAAGTGTGTGTATATACACAAGTGAATTTTATCTTGATATAATTGTACAAGTGATCAAATAGGAAGAAGAAAAACGATGGATTTCTTCATTGACTACTTATAAGATGTAGATCTTTTTTTTCTTTTTGCAAGACACGCGGACGAGAGAATATGACGTTTATTACGAAAGGTATTTACTCAAGCTGCGAGTTATCCGACGTAAAGAAAAAAAAACACATAATCCTCAACGCGCTGGCACGCGGGAGAATTTATTAACGCAACTGCATAAAAACTTTAATAATATGCGGTATATATACACACACAGACTTGCGTAGATCGCGTCAACGCATTAATATTAATATATCTCAAGCGCACTGTACGCGTCCGATCGCCACTAGGCGGCTTTGTCACACCCGCGGATGGAAATTCTTGCGAAACTCGATCTCGCACACTATATATGCACGTTCCTTCTCCTTTCATCATATATACACAGCCACGATAAACCACGCGGTTGTGGTACCATTATATATATATATATATATCGTACGGATTATTTCTCTAAAAAGGACCGAACCATCGTCCTTTGTCAATTCGATACTCTATATACACTATTATACCTATTCGCGCGGTGAATTTAAAAAAATAACAAAAAAAGAAAAACGAGACCACGCGAACGTCCGACTGAGAGAACATAAGAACGTCCTCAGTATAATGAGAGTCAGCTCTCGCTCTCAATTCGCCCATATAGCGCAGCAACTGCGCGAAAGAAGAGAGGAAGCCGAGGAGTGTATACTTTAGTTTTCCCGCGCGAGCGCGAGTTTCTCGCTTTTTACCGCTCTCTCGGACGTGACAACGACCTAAAAAGCATTATATATATACACACACACCTTACAAAGGCGACGACTGCTATATACTCGCGCGTGTATATATCACAAAGCTTGTGTACAGTATGTATATATGTACATATATATAAGAAAAACCAACGTGACGTGGTCGTCCGTATATACGCGAATACCGATATGTACAGCGTATTATATATAGATATATAGATCATATTCGTTATCATATCCGCGTGTCACGGTACGACTGTGTCATATATATATAGGCCTACGTGCGCGCGTGCGAGTTCTTAATGGGTAATTAAATTTTAATGTTCGCTATATAATAGTGCCGACGCCGAGATGTCGCGGGTATATAGAAAGAGGGCGGCGGGCGCGCGGGTTTAACAAGCTTTCGCGAAAATTAAACGTGTCGCGCGGCACAGCTGCTGTCGCTCTTTGTGTTTTTTTTTCTTTCTCTTTTTCGCGCGTGTAATTGTGTATATTGGGGTAAGAAAATTAATTTACTAACTTTGGAACGTCCTCGTAATACTCTCGTTATTATATACTAATCCAATGTAATGTGCACTGTGAATATATCTTGTATCCGACAATTCAATTATTCAGTTGTATATACAACATATAATCGGAAATTTCTTATGACATTGCGACATGGTCTATGGAAAAATCTCTACAACCCATAATAAAACTTCTTTATATCCCAAACACATATATCACAGCTTTCGCTATCCTACTTCTAGTCTAACTAACATATATATAACAACATATACCACACCCGAACCATCACGACACGAAAGAATTTCCTCACTTCCCAACAAAGAGAACCCCCCTAAAGCTTCGACCCACGACAAAAACCTATAGCTCACCTATCGACAGCCTTATAGCACACTCAATGCGTGTATATACACACGCGCACGTGTGCGCGATGTCATATATGTCCCGAAAAAACAAAGCAAATAAGGATATACGAAAGAGAACATAACCTCAGAGTTTACGCAAACTCTCTCGACTATATACGCGTTGCAGCAGCGCCTACGCGACAGAGCAAATACAGGCGCGGCTATACGACACGGCCTAGGCCAAGGTGTGCACACACACATACGCATGCGTTATATGTATATAAGTATGCGTCCGGTTCTATCCTTAGCTAACGTTATATAGTATATACCTACACGTTGCGCGTCCTCGCAGGCTTCTTATATTCTCTAACTTGCCTTCAGAGCGCAACCGCGCCGCGCTCCTTGATATAGCGTACAACCTATACATCGCTGTACACGATACATGTGATTCTTTTTGTTTTCGGCGAAGAAACGGTAGTAGAAGTGTATACGAGAGGTCGTGTAATGAGAAGAAGAGAGGTATACTTTGCTGTAATACATATACGTATATAGATGTATCACTATATTATCACGCGACCGCGGAAGTGTATATAATATAATCGTCTATATTTATTTCCTTACCTTAACTTAATTTTTTTTTTTTATTTTTTTGCACTTAGATACCGCGGAGGGTTCAGCGTAAAATTTCATTCCACTACGTCGCGCGATGACTTTCTGCATATACACGATGATAAGTGTCCCACACTCCCTTACGCTATACCATACACGCGCGTTAACGCGACACTATATACGCGTATAATGCTATATAGATATATAAGCACAGAGTACGCGAACACGATACGCGGTAGGAAAGCTGAAGTATTCTGTTTAGCGCTGGAAACTCTATATTATACGTTTAAATATATATATATATATATAAAATATGTGTATACGCATACATAAGACGTGTATATAAATATACCGTATCGTGCGAACTGAAGTTTTTACAAGGATATGAACCGTCGTTGTGGCGGTTCATGCGTCATGTTACATTTATTTACGCTCCGGTTATATGTAGATATATAGACGCGCGTATAAAATCATAGTCAAGATGATGCTGCGCTCGTACGACAGCTCATACACGCGCTGATTGAACGCACTCTGATCCGCACGCAACGTGTATATGTACAGAGTAGCGGTGATTGATCGACGGATTGGGTTTTTCGATAATGACCGTGGATGACGCAGAAGCTGTATATATATATATAACATACCCGAGAGAAGGTTTTACAAGCAGACATTGTGGAACACGATGGATGTGGGAATTGATAACCGTGGTTTTTGTTTGGATTTACGTTTTCTTTAGGAATTATGATTTTCTTTAGTTGCATAATTCTCATAACAAATATAGATATCATATCTCAATAACACCGAGAAGAGAATGCTTTGAAATAATTATTCTATATATACCTCCGCTTTTCGATTTAGAGGAGGAAACACTTCGACATCGCTGCGCATATATGAGACAAACTTTAATTGCTTTTCTTACAAATGTATATATGTATATATATATATATATGTATATACGCGTGTCACACAAGACGAAACAGCGAAAATTGAAGCGTCTGTGGTAGCGAGGCACGATTCTCTATACAGATGCAACTGCGCGGCAAGATAGTTTGGAAATTTCGAACGAGACCCTCGAGACTATACACAAAACGAGGGAGAATTGCGCGCAGAGAGTAATATTAAACTGGCACCGTCTGTTTGTGTCTGTATATACGTATGTATTTTGTTTGCTAAAGATTTCTCGTGATTGCCGTATACACACATATGTACGCGAAATATTCTTTTACAAAAATCACCCTGTATATAAAATGGCTGGTATGTTTGCCAAAAAGATTTTTCCAATTAGAAAGAACAACGTAACGGCCCCAACGTGTATATAACTGCGGGGAAAAAATGTTATTATATTCAAGGTTATTCAATAACCATATCAATAACAAACAGGCGACGTTAAAAGGTTTATATGTAGAAAAATGCCAGTAGTGTATTGGCAAATAGGAGTATATAACAAACATAACACGATCGATTCGAGAATTAGTAAATCACGTTACTATATATATACTATGATAGTGAGGGAAGTTATGTACACGCGAAAATGTACACGAGTCGATTATCCACGCAGCAGGAGTCACGTGCGGATGGTAATCGTATTATTGAATTTCGACGCGCGCACGATGCTCGAGCTTTTGAAGCAGAAATGATTTCCAGAAAGATTTCCATAAGATTTCTACAGTGGTATTTTGGTGTTGTTGCACGAATAAAAATTCCTTGGTAAAAAAGCTTTATATACTAAGTTGCAAATATAATATAAATCTCGATTACATCAACCTCTGGTGTACCCCTGTAACCTTTTATCAGAACCTCCATTTACCATTAATGAACAACGCGATTTACAAGCTCTGTAGTGAAACTTTACGAATGTTCCAAGTTTTTCGAAAATTTAGCATCCATTATACAAGACACTATACAACTCCTACAACTACTAACGATTTCTAAAATTTCCGAAGTTACCACTGAAGTTGCTTGCTTTTGTGCATTACAAAATCGTTACTTTAACCTACAACGGCTGCCGAGGTATAATAGCTCGCTCGGGTAAAATCGATGATGGCAATCGTGAAAGCGCAACGGCGGCACATCGTCGCGTATATACGCTGAAGAGATACCATCGGTTCCCTCTCTCTCTCTCTTTGCTATCTGAATAATTCACCCTGGCGACGACGACGACGACGATTTCGCGAGTCTCGTCGCACGCGCGCGTGCACGCGGGTACGCTGGAAGGCTAATGCCTCAGGTGATTACGGCAAAAGCCGATGGCGCGGGGGTGGGGGAGGGGTATGCTTTTATCGGACGTTGTAAATCCAGCGTGAAGAGAGAGAGAGAGAGAGAGAGAGAGAGAGGTAGAGATCGATCGATATAGGTCGATTTCACGCTGTATAGTGGGATGTTTGGTATATAGTTGTTGAAACGATCGGTGATTCGATTTGTTTGTGCGCGCGGGGTTCGTTGAGGTTAGCAGATGTACGATGATGGTGTACTGGAAAAAATCTGAAGATTTCGGTGCGGTGTTATGGTATTTGATTAAAGTGAGAATAGGCGTTTTTTGGTAACGTGAAAAAATGGTTTGTTAGTACGATAGAGATACGAGTATCAGTATCATTATTATTACGCTATAATTGTACAATTTATCATCATTCTTCTGATTATATTGCAAATGCAAAGTGATCCTGCGGAATAATGGAAAACAAACAATTAATCATGTACGAAGGAAGATAAATGCGCCGCTTTATTATCTCGTTGACGATGACGATCTATTCATCCTTAATACGAAAATTCATAATTCAAGCGATTAAAAAGGTATAAAAAATCAATAAACCGTGTATATGAAATTATTATTATCATCAGCTATATGCATAATTGATTGCGTAAGTGCATCCGTATAGCGTTATGTGGTTAATTATGAAAATTAGCATACTATATACAGTGAAGGATTACTTTGCTGATATACAGTAACATCGTTTGTCTATTTGTATATTGATAATAAAGACAGCTTACAAGCAGCAGCTCTAAATAGACTTTTAATGAGCTTTGACACGAATTCACTATAATCAAATCCATTTCAGTGTCGCGAAAATATATTTGACATATAACCCCAAAACTATTAAATTCTATACATGTAACATTGTTAATCAACGTGTTCGTAGTAAACCTACATAAATGTAGATACGCGAAAGCGTTGTGTTCTATACGCGCGCAATCAATAATACTGCGGAGAGTTATATACAGTAATCATAGCTTTATGCGCTTTACAGTTACTATATAACTCAATGGTTTAATAAACTCTTGAGACGAATTCATACACCGCGATTGCATTTGTTTCATTTCAACAAACCTTATATGTATAGCTTCGTTTTTTTCTTTTTTTTCTTCTAGTAATTTAAATTTTCTAAAACTTTCAAACTCTCGCCAAACAATTTCCAATGTCCTGCGCACATTCACAATACCATAGAGAATCACCTTCGATTTTTCCGAAACTTTTCTTTCTCTCACTCGACAATACCGCACGTACAACCGCGTCGTCGACCAAACGAACCTTTCAAAAATCCTCTCCTCTCAAGCGCATCTGAAAAATGTCCACTTCAGCAGAGCTGCATTCGCGCGCAATTTCACCGCAACCCTTCTTCTTTTTTTTTGCCTATTCAACTTCTATATACTACATACCATTACCACCGTCTTCATCTCTTACGACACGTGACAAAGGTTTCGAACAAAGGAGTATAAACCAAAGACGGCTGCGCGCTGTGCGGTCAAACGTATATATATATATATATGTATATACGTGTGGGCACGTGTATGTATGTATATATATAGGCGTGATCCCACGCTTTCCCAAGGGGAGCGAGAGGCTACTATACACTATACCGCCGTTAGAATGATTAATTCGAGCGCGGCTCGACTGATTATTAGGCGGCGTGTAATAGCGTGTAATGCTCGGGATTGAGATGTTATGCGTTCCGCAGGTTAATTGACGGTACACGCGCGCCGTGTGTGCGAGAGCAATGACGTATGAGATTCTAATCCGATTCTAAATATCATTCTTCGCTCGTTTAACATTATACGCGTGTGCGGTGAAAAGGTGACGATTTTGACGAGTTGTACATATATTCGGATATGCCACGTTAAACGCGGAGTTTGAATTAAGCGATAGTCCAGCTAATAAATAAACGGTATAATGAGTAAATCTTCATCAAAGCCATCAGAGATTGATTATACTTTGATGAATTATTTTAGTAATGAAATACCAATTCCCTATTACAGTTCACCACTATATAAGCTCACGCAACTAATCCCTTACGGTGTAACCACTGGTTACAATGGTTAATCACCGAGCTTGGAAAATCATTCGTTGATAGTAGTAGTACACTACCCCCCGTATCAACCCTGCGACCCGAATTCCGAAATTTGAATAGTCTCGAATTAGCCTCTGCCATTTACGCGTATAGTAATTCGGCAAAGCGATCGGCTCCCATATAGTTCCAAAATTACACGATGAACGCGCGCGTGCGTGTGTACCAGTCATTGCTCTTACTCTCAATTCCACTTCAATTACGCAAATTCGCAAAATTTATCCTCGAATATTGATAGAAATGTTAATCGCGTACCCAAACGTGTGTGCGTATGTCGGTGGTTCCGTTCAACGAGAGTGAGTGAGTGAGTGAGAGAGAGAGAGAGAGATTCAGAAAAGACTATATACATACATATACACGCACAAGAGTTATTGGATACTATAATTCCATTGAAGCTTCCGGCGCGTTCCCGGCCGCGCGTGTTCTATTCAATTCCAATCGAATTTGATTCGATACAATGCCCGTTAGCAGTAGCAGCAGGATTGCTACATAATTGTTCCGGTAGCTTTTCACAAAGACTGTACTAATGCTCTAACTCTCACTTCGCTCGTTGTGAGTATAGGATTAAGGATTGGAGGAGATAGATATAGAAAAGCTCTCTCTCTCTCTCTCTCTTGATTGAAAAAGAGGTATATAAATAACGCGCCAGGCAATCGATACACGTACATACATATATATATATACATCAAGTCGACGTGGAGAACGATGACGGCGTTTTAATTATTTAATTCGATTTCGAAAGAGAATCGCGCAAGCTGACGGTGAATGTATCTATATAGATATATTCTCTGGTGCAATAGGAGAATTTCGCACTATATTAATACCGGGCGACAAAGTACGCGGGAATCGAGGTTATATAGATCGATGGTATTACTGCACACGCGTGCTACTGCTACTGCTTTATAGATCAAAAGCATCGCATCATCGGAGAGAGAGAGCGAGTCAAGCCTCGGAGAAGGGGTCAATGACCAATGATATCACGTCGTGCTAATTAAGCTTGTGTATACGGATACGTTCAAGCTGTATATATAAAGTCAAGATATATCGAGTACCCATATAATATACGCTTGTTCAATTAAAAAGATCGCAGTAACAGCAGCAACCGAGTAGATGCCGGTATAATAGTGGTCAACGAAGAATCTTAAATATATCGTGTATATACGTGCGTTGATACTCTTGTATATAGCGAAATAGATAATTAATTACAGAGAAATATGACGGACAGAGCGAGAGGAAGAAAAATTACCATGATTAATCATATATCTCGTGAAAAAAATAAAGAAAAATTCTACTACACGAGGTAGACGATGAGAGGAGGGTCACAGGCGGTACGATAAAAGTAAAAATCCACCTGCGCGCGCGTATTAGTCTATAAACAAAGAGGACACGTGAGAGATTAACGGATACACATACACATATATCTGTGTGCGCACCGAAAAAGCCTATAGTAGCCTTTTTCTCTCATGCCTTATATGTGAGCTATTTTTTTCATCTCACGTCAGCTGCTCCTCCTCCTGCTGCTGCTGTTCCTCACAGTTATACATATATATTATATATACGAAGAGCGCAAAAAGCATGCGTATTATGCCCCCTTGGGAATTAATATACGGCTTTATACAACGATTGAATCACACATGTCGAAAGTATAATCCTGTGCCTCTTTTTTACTCGTACAAAACACACACATACGTACTCTTGCCAAAATTAGAAACGTCGGCATTTTGCGAGCCGATTTTTTTTCCTTTAAAAGCCAACGTGTGAGTTGTGCTATACGTCGAGACGTATATATATATATACGAGAGGAGAAATGCCATTGTACGGGGGAACTGGGTTGACGAGGCAGAGAGAGAGAGACACGACGACGCGCCGGGCGCTCTCTCGCGTGTATTGATCGAGCAAGTCGAAACGGATTCGCGAAGCCCGTCGACGTGCCGTGGTTCTCTCCCCCGAGAGAGAGTGAGAGGTGCGATGTGTTTTTTTGAAAAAAAGGAGGGAGAACATAAATAAAGAGCTTAAAATGTCTATTTTTTTTTAAGCGCTGCTGGGGTTGCTGTGTGTATATTGGTAGGATTGGGTGGTTAATGTGTTTGCTATAGGTTATGATGAATGATTCTTGTTAAGGTATAACGAGTGATCTTCAAGGCTAATTGTAACAACAGGAGCATAGCTATATACACAAAACCTTATGTAGATAATTCAAAAGAAGAAAACGATCGGTAGAAATTAACACATCCACCATATAAGACGAGACGGTATGAATCCTCCCGACGTGTGTGAAGAAAAAACGTACCGAGTTACCCAAAGAGAAAAACGATTCGTATAATCTTCCTTTTTTTCCCTCCCTCCGTAATGTATAACATACATCTCGAGAGCGGATGATTGATGAACATCAAACGCAAACTAGCTTCTCCACTAGCCGAAGTAAAGGAGAAAATCCCCCTCGTCGCTATTGCAATTCCGTTCTCGAATGGAAAAATATCCCAAGCGCTTCTCTCTCCTAGGGATAAATAAAACGAGAGAGAGAGAGAGAAAGAACCATCGCCAACGACGACTACGACGGTACTCGATTATGAGAGGGCGGGCAGCAGCAGCAGCAGCACCGGGGCAAATCGATTTTCGGAGTAATTGGGTCTCTTTCCCTCTCTCAGAACACGAGAGAGAGTGAGTGTCGATCGTCTATAGTAGAAGAAATAATTACAGGCGCCGCTCGTGTTTTTCGCTCGCATAAAGCCAAAGAGAGAGAGAGAGAGAGAGAGAGAGATCGGAACGCGATGAATGGGCTTTCGCGGAAGCCCTGCTGTTAATGCACTTACTGCTTCCGATGGATTTTTATTAAGGGGAAGAGGTAAAAAAAAAAGAGAGAAGAACAAGTGGCCTTCGACGAGTTGCTATTACTACTACTACTACTACTGCCGCGCCACAGCGTCGCGCGATTCAATATTTACGCGTAACAAGGAGGCACGAGGCAGAGACTGCTGTTCTCGGAAGAGGAATAAATAGTCTCGGGGTATACTCGGACATTGCTGGCGTCCTACAGGGGGCAGCTTTTGTGTCGAAGCGAGGAATTTTACGCGAGATTGACAAGTATATATACCGCGTAGTGTTATCCGGTTGCTTTTCAATGTATAGAGGCGCGGAAGATCGATTGCTGTGTATATAGAATGATTAATTAACAGATGTGTGTATACGTGACGAAGTGTATAGAGATTTTCTCTTCTATATATATATACATATATATAGCGTATAAATGAGTGTTAAAGTTATGGGGGAGATTGAAGAATCGTCGTATATTGGATACTACCCGACGACGACGACGACGACGACGACGGCGATGATAAATAAAGTAGGTCACTTTTACGGCACGCACTGACTTCTTCGATATTGCGATCCATTCTGAGAGATATATATACGTCCATTAGCCGATCAATTCAAACTCAATAACATACACAGTTGGCTCTCAATTTTTCAGCTTCCTCTATATATATACAATATTCCACCGTGGCTATAACAATTTCCGACTTTTTTTTATTTTTGTTGCAACAATCGTCTACGTACGTAAAAGTACTCTACTTTCAACGAATATAAATCTCCTCTTCGACTTTCTCCTCTATTCCTATACTCGCAAAATAAAAGTATATATATATATATATAAGTTCCTCTTAAAACATTCACAGCACCTTCGCTCCGTACCCCTCACCCACAAAAGTGCACACATCACCCTACGGTACGTATAGATAACCGTTCCAAGTCTCCTCTTTCTCTATGCGTCATCACACGAATACAACACTACCCGAGCTACACGCGAAATCAATTATACAGAGTAATCCGTTAGTGTGTGTATATATATATATATACACACAGGCACGCTCGTGTTTAATCGTCGTCGGGAGTTTTTGCCACCCACCTCGTCGTGTATATATGAATCATTGATGCCGAATTGTCTCAGGGAAAGGGTTTGTACTCTCTCTCTCTCTCGTGTACCCCGGCGATATAACGACGAGAAGCTTTTGAATGCCGATGAATGATGTACCAAGTAGTTCCGTACGCGTGCTATATATATATATATATATAAAGGGGACTACGTTGTCGTATATTTTAATGACTAGTAGACGCTTTTTTGGCTTCGCAGAGAGGGAGTGTATAGCGTAATTGTATAGCTTCCGTATGCGGCTCTTGCCTCTTCTGTACTAATACTACTACTACTAGCGTATAGCTGCTGTTGTAGTAGTAGTAGTATTAGTAGTACTACTGCTGCTGCTGCTGCTGCTGCTTCTGGCCTACGAGATTGCAATTATACCGCTTTCACGACTGCAATTAGCGATGTTACGGTTTCACTTGGCAATTTTGACACAGCCAGGCATGTGTGTTATATATACGCATACACACACGCGACTGCGAGAAATCCAGTGTAGCGTAATTTTAACCGTCTCGTGTGTATACTGTACACGCAGAACTTACTCGTGGTTCTTTGTCTCTATATGGCCCTTTTCTCTCTCTCTCTCTCTTACTCCTAAAAATTCTTCCTCTTTTTTTACAAACGCGTTGTTCTTTGTTTCGTATATATACGATTAGTAGCGGTGTATTTTAATTACACGAAATGCGCGCGCTTTCGCATATTTCCTAGGATTTGTTCAATTCGGTGTATATATACACGTGGTATTTAACGACGTACCATCACAATATCTATATAATTATACAGAAATGAATATCTGCCCTTCTCTCGCGTATATAATCACACATCTCTCCTGTACACATACACCAGGCAATTTTCATCCGAGATATCCCATATATATATACATACGGCTAATGTTTGATTTCTCTCTCTCTATACGCGCATCGATCTCGTCTCAATTTTCATTACTAATAACACGATATATTTTCCGACGTGTTCTACACACATGATGCGTGTGCGCGCTCTCGTTTCTTACTTTAACGATTATACAAGTCAAAACGGGAGAAAACAAAGTAATAACCCTATACGCGAGTGTCTCATAAAAGGCAAACTCTCGCTTATACACATGTCTATATACATATACGGGGATATCACAACGGACCTGGCATTCCATCAGTTACGCGGAAATACCTTTTGCCTCCTTTCTCTCCCCGACTTCGAAAATCGCGTTTCTCACCGTACCTATATACCGACAGCTAACGAATCTCTCTCTCCACTCTATATATCTCGGAAAATATAATCCTGACGTTGTCGATTTGCGCACCAGCGCTTCTGTATATATATCTATATAACGAACGTTAAGGAATTACAGCGCTCGGCAGGCGATTAATATTGCAATTTTAATCATCCCACGGTGTTTCCCTGCTGCTGTGTAGTATAAAGCGCGCGCACCCACCGTGGCAAGCGTAATAAATAGTTCGTTAAAGCGTCGACGTTAATTATTAGAAGCTTTTAGCAATGTCTTCTTCCGGCTTCTCCTCCACCTCCTCGGATACAATCAATTTGCATAATTGGCCGGTTCGAGTATACTCGGTGTATATATATATAACGATATTTATTATCACGCGGAGTTATTCTCGCGAGGCAGTTAGTTTCTTTTTACTTTTCATATACCTATACGAGTTCACGACCCAATTACAAAATTTGTTGTCAAGTGCGCACTCTCGACGTTGTTAGCACTGGTTATTGATTAGTTACGAGCTCGAGTTGGGAGGTATTGAGTTATTGGTCGAATACAAAAAGAAAAATAAATGTATTCATATATGATTTATCAGTGATTTCCTATAACGCGGCCGTCGCGTATATAAATTTTTATACACACGTCGCGTTATTGAATTATACGGTTTGTTAGATACCCAGGATATGGAATATAATTGCGATTAATTTCATTTTCTATACATTCTCCCACGTATAACAATAGTTCCGAACAAATTGTGCGCATGCCTATATATAAATTTTCCTTATCCACATCTATCCCCATCGTTGACCAAATCCCTCTATTCCCCTGCAATTATATTCATCAATTTCGACACGACGAAAGAAAGAAAGAAAAAAAAAACTGTCACGCGTTTAACGCGCGCGTCTTCCGTTCCCACCAACTTGGAAGGCGGAGAGAGAAGGTATACATATATATATACTACTACTATTATGAAGGCGCCCGGATACCTCGGCAGCGACTCGGCGCATAGTTATAACCGCGCGTTCTATTGTGTCTACGAGCGCGAGCAAAGAGGCGGGCGGGCGCAGGTTAACTTTGAGGAATTTGCCTAATTTAGTTGGTAATAATAGCCGTCGAGTGTGCGCGCGCTGTGAAGAGACAGGCGTCGCCGTAATGTGCCGTTGAAAAATTATGCCTCCCTCGTGTAATTACAGATGGATTTCGCTATGATTATATACATATATATGTATACTACGCGTCGTGCGCTCGTTTCTGTAATCTTGATGATATAAGGTTTTCGTTCTTTTTAGAACGCGCAAATATACGGAATTAGGGATATATATATAATTCGAATTGCACAATGTATGAATGTCATTCTTTTCATTTGTATATATATATATACATTTGTGCTACGCAGTTTGTTAAGTCTTGCATCGCAGTCGGGGTTCATGACCAAACGACAACAATTTTACAAAATGACAACCCCATAAAACATTTCTACAACAGTCTCTCTCTGCTGCAATATCAACAGAACACGAAACCACATCTTCCCCCCTCCCCCCTCTCCTCCTTCTCGTTTCTTATATTTATATATATATACAAAAAAAAGAAAATACGCAACTATACCGACTTTAATTAAACTTCGGATTATAAGACGCGCAATTTAGCGCAGTATATAGCAACCGTCGTATATACAAGTTGCGAGCGCAAAAACGCAAGGTGTAAACCTCTACGTAGCCCGGAAACGTTTTCGAAATAAGTATGAAATGGCGACCTTTTATATACGTTTGCTGAGAAAAGGACGTATATATATATATATATATATATATATCTGTGTACTTCTATACGCTGTACGTACGTGTACATACACGCGTGTGTGGCACGTTTTTCCCGAGGCCGAGGTAACACACGAGGAGGGCAAAAAAAAAGTGGTTGCGCGCGTCGTATACAATGTCGAGGAGAGTGAGTATGAGTGTTGGAACGAGGGAGGGAGGGAAAGGGAGAAGGAAAAGTATAAGGAGAAGGAGGAGGAGGAGGCCAATTGAAGTTTGATTAAAGAGGCCTGCGAAATGAAGGCGCGGTTACCGCGTGTAAACTGCGATATGCGGATATGGCTGCTTGGCTTGTTTTCTCATTTCGCTCTGCGTTTGTTTTGCCGAGTGCACACCGCATATAGCTAGGTAATAATTATATATAGCTATATATATACACACGCGTGCGCACGAGTATTTTAATGGTATTATATTTACAGAAAATAGATATAATTTATATACATTCGCTTGTATATATACACAAATATATATGAACCTATACGACACATCGTTGTCGCACTGTTATAATATGAAAACTCTCGCGCATATAGTGCGCTGTACACCGACAATGGATTTATTAACAACCGCGCGTGCATCAGACAATTCGCGTAATTTGATTACACACGTGCGACAGCTATTAAACGACCCGGATATATCCCCCCACATCCCAGAGATGCGTTCGTTCGTTCTCTTCGCATTGTTGTGCGTTGTGAGCAATAAGCGCTAAATTTACATTATAATACAATGTATATATAAGGGAGGTTAAATTTATATATGTATATACGTTGGTATGTAGTTTAGCGTGATGCAAATATAACCGAACTTGGCGCAGTGGCGGCGCGATTGTGGGTGGATAAGGAAGACAGGAGAGGATTAGAGATATATACCCGCGTACGTGTGTGTGTGTATGGAGGATATTTAGCGTGAAATCGGATTGAACGCGGGGTAAAGGATTAGTAGTCGACGGTTGTTATAGTTGATTATATATACACATGCGGTATGAGCAGCTTTTTGCTTGCGCAACCGTTTTCATATAACGTTAATAGAGGGTAAATGTTACAGAATCTGTAAAAGTAAAAAAAGCAAACCCCCCCGAGTACATAAACATCAACATTACAGCACTGAATGTATCCAAGGAGTTATTAAAGTACTCGTGAGGGGTTTCAGGGTAAAGTTTAGTTTTCCCGAGCAATAATACCCCGCCGTTGCAGCGCGCGCGCGGGGCTAACGTAAACAAAAACACATTAAAACTATCGGAGGTAACTCAACGCTTATAAGAGAGTAGCGCAGCTACGTACACACATATATATACACGGCTCTCTTCATGGGGAACCTTATAGCAGCAGCACCATGTAACCAAGCGACACCTGAGTCACCTCGCGGTCAGCGAACTATCCGTACTCGTAGCGTACAATGCACTCTCTTCTCAATCGCCCTCTTCGTAACAAAGAACACTATATACTACCACCACCAACTTAGCGTATATATATAT
>JAWWEQ010000055.1:20975455-21134916 GCA_035583055.1 Torymus tubicola | reverse complement strand
ATAAGCATAGGAACCTCACGAAACAACCTTTCACCATTACGCGACTTTTGACACCCTCATAACGTTTATTCCATTCGTTCCATAACAACGAGCCGTCAAAATTTCACATTATAATATACTATATCTACTACTACACCCGCAGCAACTGCTAAAATTCTCTTCTCTCCTCCTTTGTTCCACCGATCTTTTGCACACAAAAGACGATCTTTCTCTTTCTCTCTCTCTCTCTCTCGTGCCTATACTCTTTATTGCACCGTTTGGCATCTACGTGTACACGCGATCTTTCGCACACAGACGGCATCATGCAGCGCGCGGTTTTATAATAACTCTCCTTTGCGCGCTCGCTGACCTCAGCGAAGTAAAAGTAGGTATATATATGTATATATATGAGGTGAACTTGAAATCCAAGGTATAGAGCGCGATAATTCGGTGTCAAAATTGTATACGTGGGAATTGGGTATCGTATATATAATATTATACCCTCGGGGATTAGCATGAATAAGACGGACTCTTTGATTGTTCGTTATATATAGGGTTGTACGTATGTGTGATGGTCGTGTCGATATAAATCACCGGGAGGTTGAAATTAAATTAGTTTGATTTATTGCGTGTGGTGTATATATATATATATATATATATATATAGAAAAAGGTGGGGGATATTGGAGGTTTAGGTTTTGAATGGTATTCGTCAAAGTTATAAATGTGATTTATTATATTTTAAAACGACAAAGCGTTCGTTTAATCTCGATGCGTTACAATGAAGCTACGAAGAATCAATTGTTCGATATATGCTGATTTTTATAAAAATTTGTTGCCGTGTTTGGATCGATTTAAAATGGTTTACCATTTGTATATCATCATATTATATTCATTCAATCGTAAAATATTAAACAATTTTTTTATTTATTTTCCTACACCATCAACAAAATTAATCCTTCTAAGAAACCCTCACACCCACCCGCGTCATCCTAGAAATTCACTTATATAGGTGATCGTATTCTAACGGGTCAAATTCAGCCACGGGAATATTATCGTACAAAAGGTAACTTATAGCTTTCATTATTAAAGTGACATTTATATAAGTAAACAAAAATGTATTGAATGATCAATAAAGCAATGTTTTGGTGAAATAAACATACAATTACAATATTTCTATATGATAGTGATATAGCTTATATGTTAATAAAATTAAAATATAGCACCTTCTACTCTTATTGCCTTTTATCTATGAAAAAATATCCATTTTTTTAATTGTAACAGGAGGTTAAAGAAAATTTCTTTTCTAAATTTTTTGCTCAAATATATGTAAGGATGCAGAAAGATATCTTTTGACCCTTTAGATAAGTGTCAAACCCATTCATCCTTTATCTCTACAACGTTAAAAAGAAAATTGTACATATATACGATTACAGCTAGCGGAGATTACTTTTTTCACTTTTCAAGAGTTCCTATACGAGAGCTATATTTAAATTAGTGATTAAAAAGTCAACCGATCTTAAAGCTACAATCTGGAAGTATATGAAAATTTTTTTTTTTTTTTTTA
Organism: Torymus tubicola; assembly: GCA_035583055.1. Classification (NCBI taxonomy): domain Eukaryota; kingdom Metazoa; phylum Arthropoda; class Insecta; order Hymenoptera; family Torymidae; genus Torymus; species Torymus tubicola. The sequence continues at coordinate 21,133,371 of JAWWEQ010000055.1, read as the reverse complement.
TAATTTTTGAACTTCATATTGTAAGTTTATGAAACGATTACCCATATATACCCACTACAACGTTTTCTAACACATATACAAAAATCTAACCCACATAGAACGAAACTCTCCATCATTTTTCCACACTATATATATAATAACGCTATAGGGCGAGGCACGCGCACATTCTGCTACAATACTCCCATAGTCGTCCCTTTTCCACACCATCTATAATACACCTATACTACACTATTGGCATATACATAACCTCTTTCGACACACTCTCTCACTTCTTTTTCCATATATACACTCACACTTATACCGCAAAGACCCCTAGTCTCGATAGCTCGGTAATTGCGGTAATAAAATAATTTTTCCTTAGCCTCTCGCGAGTATATTTACGAGCTGAACGTTATATATACATACACAGCTCTCTTCTCTTCTCTCCGCATCATCGATAAGCTCGCGATCATCATAAGCACTATATATATACTTGCGAGAGACCGAGACCGAGAGTTATTGTTTTCTGTAATTGTGTGGGTGCGCGCGCGCGCTAGACGACGACCCCCCGCTTGCTATACGAACGCTTGCAAAATATATATATATATATATATATGTATATACAAAACTGGATGTGTAAGAGCTATATAGCTCGCGGTTCGATGAGCGCATCGCGCATCGTCGAAATCTGCGTTATGGATCGCGTGTATAAGGTGTGAATAGAATTGCTGATCTTTTTTTCCTCTCTCTCTCTCTCTCTCTCTCTCTCTCTCTCTCTCGTTCGTTTTTTATGTACGATAGGTCGAGGTATAGGTATAATATATATATACACGCAGGTTCAATTTGTTCAGGCAAAAGAGATCAGAAGACGCGATGGCGAGTATATATATATACAGCTGTTATGCATTCGTGTATATATACATATAACTTTTTGAGATTCGATGAGGAAATTTACGATCTTGTGATATGTATATGTGGGTTGTGGTGCATCGGTATATAAGTTGGATTAATCTCGTGTATACGAAAACATGATGATTGCAGCTCGCGAGAGGAAATTTTACTTGCTCGCGCGTGGTATTCCATTTCCCGATGTGTAATTGTATTTTTTCCCTAGTTATTTTTGTTATAGCTAATTATGTAGCTATATAGTTCTGAATAATCGCGAGAGTTCATGATATTATCGTATATATTCTTATGGATACACGTGTAAGAATTTTAATAAAAGAAAAAATGTAAAATGAATGTTTGAATTTCGGTTGGGAAATTTATTTTCACGATTTTTTATGGTAAAGCTAGTTTGAAAAATTTGCGCAGTGTAAAAATGAAATACATTAAAGTAATATGCTATCAGGTCGGTGCTTTTAGTTTATTATAATAATCAACTAAATAATACCATAGTATTAAAATAAAAACGTACTTCTGGCTCTTTTCCTGAATTCCGATATTATTAGGCATTTGCCATTTTTCTGAACCTGGGAAATAATAAGAGTAGTTGCATCTTGCTCCTTCTGATACTATACGTGGTCTATTTCTTATTCTATCTAATTCACTTATTAAGTCGGTGGTCGTAATCGTGTCTCTACCAGCAAAGCGTTTGAAAGAATCGATTCCATATGGTGATATACCAGTTGGTTCTTGAGATGTGTTTGTACCAATACAATTTGAGCTTCTAATTAATAAATTAATACACCAAAAATATATCATTGATTGAGAATAATCCATTTCTTGTTCTAAAGTATAATTCCACCAAATTGCGATCCAATCAACATTAAATACATCGTGAATCAACGATCCTAAATCAATATCAAATTTAACGTCTTGAATCATCTCATACAAATCAATCTTTACACCTTTTGAAATATCCTTCATTTCTAGATAAGCCAAAACTCGATTTACACAATAGTTGTAATTTGGAAGTTGGATTTTATTACTTGTATACAAATCGATTGATATATTGATAAGTCCATTAATGTAAACACAAGCACAACTAGGTGTAGTAAAAGACTTTATTTCGTTAGTCCATTCTGAAAAATAATTTGATCCTTCTTGAATATAAATTTGACTTCACATCATCGCTTCTCGGTCTTTTCTGCAAGACCAAAAGTACCGGAAGGAATATCCACTTGATCGTCTTCCGCTGCAATGTGTATTGGTGAAATAGCACGGTCAGGAAAGTTAGCCCTCACTATATCACCTTGACGTGTCACTACATCAGCAACCAATTTGAAGTATTCCGCAATTGGCTGTGGTATAGACATAGTCTCCGGAATTAGGGTAATTGGAGACTCTTCGTTCGCATATCGGTCTTCAGCGTTGTACGTACGTACGTGGTCAGTAATGGCAGCGTTTAAAATTGACGTAAATACGTGCTGGAATGCGCAGAACGGCATTTCCCTACGCAGATGGGGATCAATGGTTTCCAAAAGCGCAAAAGTACGCTCAAGCAGCACAGGATACGTACTAAAGTCTAGGTTCTGACTGTAATTACGCTGAACCGGAAGCGTACCTGTATAAGGTCCTTCTTGCCATATCAGTTCATCCTTCAACACCTCGGCGCGGGCTTTCCTCACACCTTTACGTTGTTCTGCGATCTTAGTCTCACCTTGTTGTTCTTTTTCCAGCTCCTGTGTGCCTTGTTGCTGCTTTTTCTTCCAATTCTGGGAACGAGCAGTACGTTTTGGCTGTTGTGGATTTGTGGGCCCGAATTCAACCTCCACATCTTCAGACCAATCTTTAACTGGCGTTGGCATAGTGTTTTGACCTTGCTCAATCCGCTTTACTGAAAAACTGAGAGCATTTTCTCAGAGGGATTTCCAAATTTTCCATCTTTCCATACAGCAGACCTGAGTGTGTACATAGTGCCTATGGACCCATCAATTTCTAGGTGGTCCACCTCCTCAACATGAGCTACTACCATGTCCATTACACCGTTTTTGAGAATTGGGCACCAATTACTAGGACCCATCCATATGGCCACTCCATTCAATTTAGTGGTCAGATTATCATCCACCCATTTATTGAGCTCAGCACAGCGTTCAGCTTCCGTCAAGTTTACCTTTGCCGCACCTGGAACACGATACAAGGCGTAAACTTCCTCATGCCCTTTTGGGGGATGTAGACTAACTCCGCACTGGCTCGCTGAGTGAGGTTCAGCCATTTCTTGGCTGAACGCCTGATCATTCGATCGGCCTCGGTCAGGTACTCCCTCTCGATGTTAGGGGCCCCTTGGATGATGAAGTCGAGACGCGGAAGGAGGAAAGTTCCAACCGCATCCAACTTCTGCCAGGGGGCCAGGAAGGAGTTGTCGAGTTTCTCGACATCGGCGGCGGTTCGCGCAAGGTGCTAATGGGCGTCTGTCGCACTTGGTATCCAGTGGGGATTCCCAAGTGCGAGTAGCTTTCGCCCGGGGAGAGCGAGGGAACGGGCGTGCCCTGGAGGAGGAACTCTGGCCCAGGGGCATTCTCATCCTCCGGGCCATCAACGAAACACAGTCCATAAGCTCCCCATCTAGTCGGCTCGCCCGAGGAGGGGAGCTCAAACACAAAAAACTTTTATTTTTTTTTATCGGCTTTAGCGATCAGCCGCAATAAATATGGACACACAAAATCAAATTTTCGAAGAGGGGAGAGGTTTATCCACCTACTCCCCCAGATGGAAGGGCCGTTTGTCTGCCCCCTCTGTCCGAGTCGACGATACACCGGAGTGACTCGAGTGGAAAATACCAACCGCCACATAAAAGAGGAGCACCCCGGCTATAACATCAGCTACCGATGCCGGCTGTGTGGTTACGTCGCTCCTGCGGAGAAAAAATATCCGCGGAAAATCGTATCCACACACTGCACCGTCGAGCACCCTAATGTACCGATAACAAGGAAAGGATCGCGTCTGCCCCTGCAGCGTTCAGGAGAAGAGCTGCCACTGCTGCTGCCACCGCTGGAGCTGTCCCGCGGGAGCTCCCAGTAGCCGAGCAAGTGGCCGGGGGGTGTCCCAATCCCTCGTGGGACAGGGCTACTCCACCCGGGCCTCCGGCCGGTGGGACTACGTCACCACAACACCTCCCAGCGACGGTAGATAGCGACGACGAGGTGTTTTATACCTCCATCGTTCGCCGGCATGGGCGCGCCAGAAGGGTAGTCGTGTCTTCGCCCGACTCTCACAGCTCACCACCTCTTCGCGAACCTCACCCCAGCAAGATCAACTTGCGACTCCTCGGGACCCCAGCCTCCAGGGAACTCAGCGCAGACGAACAGCCCGGGGGGAGGGGGGTGGCGAGGCCCGATACTCCAACGTACGCCGAGATCATTTGTGCGTGGAGTTTTGGGCTAATTTATTTTGTGTCTTATCAGCTTGATATCTGATAAACTCCCCATTGGGGAGTCAGAATATCGAACTGATTTTCGAAGGACAATGGAACGTCTGTGGCTTGCTCCGGTTCTATCACGGGTCACGCTTGCATTGCATTTCAGCAAGATGCGGTCCCTTTATTCAATTTAAACATAATAAACTTTTTCAGTTACAAATATAGATTTATAATGGACTATATTTTATCTATTTGGTCCCCGATCTTCAGAACCCTCGAGCTCCATGGCCTGCCGCCCAAAATAATAAATATAATTAAAAGGATGTACACGAGGGCTCAGAGCCTTTATCTGCACTAGGGGTAGAGTAACGCCGCCCATCTCCATCCTGTCCAGGTACTTATGCGAGAAATTTCCCGCACGAGTGATGGACACGTCCTTGGCGGTAGACAACCCAACATTCTTCCCTACGCCGACGACTTAGTGGACATCGCTGACTCGGCCGACGGGATGAGGCTCCTCCTCCAGCGTAGGAGTACATGTCTATATACATATACATACATATATGTATGTCGTAGATCGGTTTGGATGAGTTTTCAGGGATGGATAGACTCGAACTTGAAGAGTTTTGCCGGTTTTGAAGAGCCTCTTCAAAAAATCGAAATATTTTTGGTCGGTTTTGAAGAGTTTTAAGCAATTTTCTAGAGTCTATAACCCCAAGGTCCATTATTTCTTTAGTCAAGTGTCCGACCGAACTCTCATGAAAGAAACTACACCTCTTCAAAACGGTTCACCAACATATTTATATATACACCTAACGTAAGAACTCAACCTCTCCGTTCATCTCAACCATCCCATCATTATATACACCATACAGTATAGAAAATTTCCATATATCCACATAAGCCCATCATTCAAATGATGCGCGCGCGCCTTCGTAACTTCATAATTCGCACCAACTGCAGATTCTTCGTAACGCATCGCATACATATGCAAACTTCCCCTCACACATCTATAAGGTATAAACACTTTCGCGTAATCGATCGTCGTGTACACCAAATCCATCGCTTTCACCGAACCTCACATCATGCGCTATACGCGCGTAATTCAAAATTTTCACGCCGCGCGTCGTCTTCCGTATAAAAACACACGCGCGTAGGTGAATTTCATTCGATCGTTTCGCAATTAACGCCTGGTTATAAAAGTGCGTGTGTATGTGTGTATATATATAATATAATCCTCGTTAATTATCGCACGCACTGCACGCGTTATATATACATATATTGCGCCATGATGCGTGGTTCATCATCAAACGCGCGTTTGTTATTGCGAAACTCGAGCGCGCGGGTATGTATGGCAATAAATGATAACACGCGCGTGATGACGACGCTTGATTTATTTATATATAGATTTCGCTGCGGTGAAAATTTTATTACACATATACGCGTGTACATAGAGTGCATCTTCAAATTTTTGTAGATATCGATCGAATCCCGTGGGTGCAGGTTGCGCATATTGCAAATGCAGTTGTAAAATTACCCTCGATATATAATATATTATTTGGAATTTACACATGCTTCTATAATAACGACGTTTCGCAAGTGTAATAGTGTTTGTAATAAAATCGTTCTACGTATATACAAGATGAAAATAAAAAAAAAATGAAAATTCGAACGCTATAATGACGTAGACAAACCACGCGAATAATAATAATAATAGAGAGATTTTTACAACAATGCGCGCGGCGGCGCTCCTAATAGAATCAAATTGAGATTTCATTAACAGAATTATAATGATCGTTAGTACGTTATAATTAAACCCAAGTGCCCATCAATCAAACGCGCGATGGCTTATATATATATATATATATATATATATATATATATATATATACACACACACACACACACCCCGCTGTAATATTGCGTATACGGCTCGTAAATTATTTGAATTTATAAAATACCCACGCGTGCGTATTATAGGCGCAGTTTATTACTGATTATTGTATACGCGGGTCTTTTAAATTCGAGGGAGACAATATATATATATATATATATATATATATATATATATTAAACGCGAATATTCTATTCTTCAGTTTTGCTTTATACCAAACGATGCCGGCTTCGAATTCTTTAATATAGAGATATAATTTCGCGAAAAATGGTATATACGTACATATGTAATAATAGCATTGTTCAATGGTAATTTATCATTTCAGAATTGAGTGTATATAGAAGCGGCGAATTACTTTACACTGACGTTAATATGTATTAAAGTATATTACTGCATATACGTTTATAAGTTTGCGATACATCGTAAATAACGTATGTGAATAAAAGCTTCGAAATATATATAATATACAATATAATATAATCTGCTGTTTCGCCTTTGTAACGGTATTCATCATTTTAATATGCCTGCATGGGGAATTTTGTATTTGTAACATGACTTTTAGAGTTTTACAACAATAAGATAAATCTTATATCCATGTATCTGTATTATAACTTATTTATTTGTAAATTAAGTTGAAAGGTAATAGTTATAATAGTAATGTTTATTGATTTATTTTGTGGCGTCGAGAAAATGCTAATAAAAACAAAAACTCCCGCTAAGTATATATTTAAATAGTATAGAAATACGGGTTTCCTTATTGACAAAACTCGCAGCAGACAAAAGAGAAAGAAAAAAAGCTATAAGAAGATATTACACAAGATAAAACAAGAAAACTTGAGTAAACAGCCATAAGTACCTTTTCTTTTTTAAATTTATTAAAGCATATACAAAAGTATCTATAATTGATAACTTCATATATATAATTTTAACATTCCGATTATCGGATGATGATACCACTATTATATCTTGATGGGCGTTCACCTCACCTCGTTTGCGAATTCGTTTGGCTATGCGTATACGTATGAAATTACATGGCTCTTGAAATTCTTCAAATCAATAAAAAAACGACGTTGGAACGTGCGTCATCCTTTCTTTCGCGCGCGTCGATATAGGTATATATTTTTGTTCATAAAAATATCACGTAAAATCAATAGAAATTAGCAATTCTATTCGTTTGTTAAATATAATAATTTGCGAAAGTGGCATATACATAGATATAAAATTATATTCATACGATAGAAAGCAAAAATTCGTCACATTCTTATACATAGTAAAGTATAATAAGGTCTGAGTAAAGAGTATCAATTAATGAGGTCAACATACCAAGCAGCAGATAAATATTTGATAAAATGATAAAGCAAAGCTATACGTTACTTCAAAATGTTATTCAATCGCAAAAAATTACCATATTACCTACATATAACGAGCTGAACACATTAAACCATCATACACCTCCAACCTCTACCATCGCTCATTAGCTATATATTCTCGCTCCAAAAAAAGATCTCATCACCTCCACTTATTACCCCCACACGTATACCAATTTTTCTCACACGACACTTACACACATACCATCTTACTATTACCAACCATCTAATCGTCCTATATATATACACTACAACATATATACTCGCATATATATATACCTATATATACACACAGACACTCTTAACTCACCACCGTAAATCAGTCTGAAATACCCCGAGCATCGCGCACCAAATTACAGCCTCTCCCGCGCACACTTTCACTCTCTCTCTCTCTATACCTTCGCCGATCGCATTCATATTATACCGCGAGCAGCAACAGCAGCAGCATCCCCTTACATAAAACACACGCGACGGTTCTTCTTCCTTTTTTTTTTGCTCCCCGTACCTATACACGTATACGATTTATACATACGTACGAAATACGCGCATTGCATCAGAAGCGGTTTACCCGCGCGCTCGCCGAGTTATTAGCGCATCTTTCCTCGCTAATTGAAGAGCTGTAAATTAGAAGTCGGCGACTATACTCGCTCGCCTTTTTTTTTCGATGTTGCTGATCTTTCGCTTCTCTGTATGTGTGTGTATATACACACACGTCTATAGCGCATTCTTTTCGCGTGCATCAAAGTCGCGAGAGAGTGTCTATAATAAGCGAACGCTCGATATATCGTTTTTAATTGCGTGATGTACGTATAGTTGTAGTAGTAGGTGGCCTGTTACGCAAACCCTCCAATGATGATGATCTTTTGCGTTATTTTTTCTTTTTTTTTGTAAGGTACGCGTGATCGTCTGTTACTTTTTCTTTATATATATATGAGAGAAAGTTCGCGCTGTCAATATATGCGGTTGACGAGGAGTATAATTGCCCGGATACGTTACAATTTCGGCATCGTTTTTTCTTTCTTCGACTCAATCATGTGATCATTGCACGGGTCGCGTGAGAATCGTATATATATATAGATTATATTATGTATATAGCATGGGTTTAGTTTTTTTTTTTATTTTGTTTGGTTGGTTGGTCAGTGAGATGGAGAAGGTATGGCTGACATGCTGACGCGGCAATGCTAAAAAGGTGCGTTGTGAAAGCATTGCGTGTGAATGTCGATCTATCATTATATTATACTGTATATACGCGTTGGTATACAGTGTTATAAGGAGATGCGCGTGTCGATGAAGGTTGCGATGGTGTGTATGTATATATGAAGCGAATGTACGCGGATTGGCGATACAATTAACGCGGCTTTGTATAGAACAATGTGATTTGTGAAAGTATGTAGCTTTCTGATGATTATTTAAATTTTAATCGACTGTATATCGAACACGAAAATGATAAGTAATTTCTACATTTCAGATAGTTGATTTGACTCTAAAGTGTAGGCAAGTTTGGTTTATACTTTCAAAAATATCGGTGGAAATTTCATTTTTTAAATGTAGAATCTCCATTCTTAAAAACTAGAAATCTCATTTTGAAATTTATATAGAGTAATCGATTTTATAATATAGAATCTCTAGTTTTTTAAGAGAAGAATTTTCATTTTCGGAAAACTCAAATGATTACTTCACGTAATTTTACTGTTTCATTATTTCCATGAACAAATATGTTTGCTTCAAATCAAATAATTTAGTTGAAGTTTCTCTTGAAGATACAACTTATAGACACAAATATATTATATGCACATATATCCACAGTATGTAGTAATATAATCTATTGCTGATATAATTATGACATTCTTGGTATTTGACGAAAAAAAAAAGTTCGCGAATAAGATGTATACGATATATATATGTATGTATACCGAGTGTCGAAACACGTATGGGTATCGAAGGAAATTAACTTTTTCGAAGTAAGTAAATTTCCTTCTTATGTAACCCGATGCATTATAATAAATCATATAGATGTATAATGCACATATATAATTAGATGAACTAAATTAAACATTAGAGCAAAATTAAATTAATACACACATATACACTCTTGTACATTACGCACAACCTAAAAATGTTAATTACCAATTTAAAAATTGCCGTAACAAACAAAAAAATCTCGCGCGGCGCATCTCCTCGAAAATGCTTCTTAGGAAACGAGCTACGAGTATTACGGAAAAATATCAAATACTTATATATACACGTGTATACGAGACGTAAAAATTTTAATCGTTTCTGTAATTCCCCTTACTTATACAATTATATCTATATACACATACGTATACACCTTCGCGTGTCAATATACACGCGCAGTGATATATAGTATATAGGATATATCGTTGTATACCGAACATTCCAAGAAAAAAAGATAGCGCAAAAAAATGTCGCAACACAATTCCTATCCGCGTCCAATCTCGTATTGTCCGTTTACGCAGGCAGTATAGTAAAAAAAAAAGACGAAACGCGCGGGTGAAATTAAATCCATATAGCCGCGGGAAAAAAGTTCGTTATACCAAGCGAGACGGTCGGGATGTACGCGTTTAGTCGTTAAAAGACGTGTACGAACGTACACGCGAACATATATATATATGTAAGAAAGTTACGGAATCGAGGTTTTATTGTTTTGGCCAATCGATGATCGCGATTGGGTTTCAAGAATTTCAAATTTCAGCGTTGTTAAAAGAGCTAATGGTGAGCTTGATTGGCGTCTGCAATATATAATGTTGAAGTATAGCAGTTTGGTTAATGAATATGGGTTTAGGTAAATGAGAGGTGATCGATGCGCAGGTATATATTTATATGGGTATAATTTGAAAAATGCGTAAATATGTGTGTAAAAATGATGAACGTTTGTTAAGAGAGAGAGAGTAGATGCGGTATGGAATTTGCGATGGAATATATAGTGAAAAATTACCGTTTAAAGAGATGATGATTTTGATCGATGATGGTAATGAGTGATGAAGCGGGGAAGCCATTTTCAAATGATTTTTAAGTGTTGGTAATGCAAGAATAGCATATATTTTGTAGAACTACATTATTATCTATATAAATAAATTAAATCATCGATTATGCTCTATCGTACAGGAGTTATATGCTTGATTAAACCGTCATTTCTAATTATAAATTATATGTCTTACTTTAGCTCGCGGTTGTGCGGACAGATATAAAAATGTCAATTGAAAATATGTACAGAATCGGTCGCTTATCTATATAATAGACATACATTTTACCTGCACGTATCGTAACAGTTGCATTCTTACGGCCATTATTTTGCAATTTCATAAAGTTATATATGTATACGGGGAAAATGAATTTATGCAAAGTGATGTGGATCATAATAACTATATGTGAGGTGTATTCTAATACTTTCGTTGTAAGTGAGAGCAATTCATTAATTTATTTTTGAAGCGACATGAAAATCAAATCGTTATGAAGTTTAAATAATTCATAAGGTAATAATAAAGAAGGAAACCCGTATCATAACTATTGATACTGTCGTAGGTAAAATTTAGTGAAGATGCTAGACTTATTTACATAAGCTTTGGTCTTAAAAGAAAGCAGAATTTAAATAATTTATCTTTCGAATATTTAATAAAAGTAAAAGTTAAGATACGTATAGTAGTTTAAATGAAATATTTAGCAGATCAACTGTAGGGCATTAAGTAAATGAAAAATGAAGTGAATTAGATCATTTCTCTTCTTTAGTTAATAGATGACGTATTATTATTTTCATTTTTGTTATTATATTCTAAGTATTCTTCTAAAAATGTTTTTGTTTAAATCAAAATCATAAAAAGTATTTAATAACAATAATTTGTTTTTCTACGACACGGTATATATCTCATGTAATAACAGGGATATCGAATCAACAAATACATCGAATTTTATAACTATATACCGTCGAAAATGAAAATTTTATTTCATCCTTTGAAATGTGCCTCTTAAATTGTCTATAAAATAGCTTTATAGTTTCCTTTTAAGCGAACCTTATATGTTACCGAGCGATTCGGTCACATTTCTCTGACCTTAAACGACGCATTTATTGTGGTCTACACACGCGGATTTTTATTCTGCGCTCATGCGCAATTGGCTTTTCTTTGAACTTCTATTCTTTTTGAAGATTTTTTCCATTTTTTTTACATATTAGATAATTTAATTACATAAAATTATTTTTCTAGAAATAATGATGAATTTTGATAAAAACTATATCTCTTAGCATTTTAAAAGCATAATAAAAATAACTAATGGAAGACTCTATATCTGTTACCAAAATGATATATTTCGTATTATAAATTATAAAATAAAACGTTACTATATGGAATACTCATATCAATTCAATCGCTATATATATTCTTGTATTTTATTTTGAACGAACAAAAAAAAATAACTTTCTTTCTATGTAAAGCATGTTTCAAATATACAGTAACCGTAGAACCAATTATGGCAACTGGTGTCATGCGAGCGAAGAACGAGTACTTATTATATCAATTACTTTTCCATTTCTGATGGAACACATTGCGGGAAAAAAATAGTGTTACCATACAATTTCTGATGTCATTGCACACTTATCACCCAAATACATTAATCTACACATGAATAATTGTTTCAGCAGCAATAAATGGATTTGAGATAAAGTCTATATGTATATATATATTACCCAACAATTTCAAAATGGCAAATGTTTCAGGTGTTTCTTACGCATCAAATCTCATGGCGAAGCCTTGACTTCGTGAGAATTCCTTAACGCTGTGAAAAACTTCAATCAAATGCACTTTTTTTGCTAATTAGTCTAGATACAATGTCGTGGGCTCCATATTATATTCCTTATTATATCAAAACTATAACAATTGCAAAACATAATATATTTTGAACATTATATATAATTTCCGAATAAACATTAAATCGATTGCTATTTATTGTTAATAAATAAAATATTAATACTAATTAACATTTACATAATTTCTATTAAACAATATATAGCTAATGAATTTTATTATATTTTAATAATAACTATGTTAAATTGTACACTGTTTAAAAAATTCTTAAAATTCTTAAAATTTAAGAAACAGGCGTATGTTAAAATTAATAATTTCATTACTGAAAATGAATTAACATAGATTTTTATAAAATTTAACATAAACATGTTTTACTTTTAATAATTTTGTACATTAATTTTCAAAACGTTTCATTAATTTTTTATCAAACGTTTATGAAATTTGCTTCCGATATATTGTTTTTAAATTTAATAAATATTTTTTTAACAGTGATAAATAAATTTTTAAGTACTAATGTTCCTTATTACTCTTTGATTGTATAATAAATAAAGGAAATAATTAATTTTTTCATTTTCACGATTTCAATATAACTACAATTTGAACATAAAAATAATTTTAAAAATCATAAATCAGAGCGAAATTCTTCATTTCACACATACATTATCTTTTAAATCCGTTTCCTCGTCTAAATTATATCACTTTAATAACATTACAAAGTGAGAATCAGAATAACAAAGCTTCTTCTCTTTAAAATACTACAAATATATTAAACCCACAACTGACCAATTCACCTTCACATTTCCACACACCACCCTAACCACATTCCTTTTCCAAAACCTCCTTCCCGCACAACCGAATATATCAAACCCTCATGCCACTATACAAAAAAAAAATCTCACAACCACAACACCTCCCGCGCCCTTTATACACATCCTTATACACATCCTTATACACATTTACCACTGTATACAACTTCGCAACTCTATATCCGATTTCACGCCCCTACATATACGCGACGAAAAATCCAGGCCTCAGGGACCCTCCCACCACACAAACCCGCGCACGCATCATCATCATCATACTGCTCTTTCCCAACCATCGTGCAATTTTTTTTTCTTTCCCGCGCGCCGAAAAACCCTAAGTATATTCGCACAAACGAAAAAAAACAACACAACGGTGCGCGTATAGTGCAAGAACGGATAAACCACCTATATATATATATATATATATATGCTACGTAGCAAAGAGAGCAGGGGGCAAGTGCACAAAGGACGAGTAATATACGCGCGGTGGGCGCGCGAGTGAGAGGATGATGATGCGGCTTGGTGGCGGTGGTACGTACGCGCGCGCGCGCGAGGTATAAAAGTTGCTGCTGGAGGACTGAGAAGCCGCACAATAGCCTGAGATCGGCTCTAGGATAGCATCAGACAGCGCCGATCAGAGGAATACCAGCTGAACTTGTGTGTTTCGAACTCTATAACATCCCACCCTTCGCTCAGTGTACATCCCTATATACGAGAGAGAGAGAGAGAGAGAGGACGTCAACGACGAGGAGAACAACAGTGTATTTTGCCGTCATGAAGCTGGTACGAAGCGTGAATTTTTTTTGGGGGGGGGGGGGATTTTCAAGTGATATTATAGGGTGGTTTTTTTGTTTATAAGGTAATTTTTTTTTTGGCTTTCGCGCGGGGTTTACTTACCTGGTGTTGTATGTAGTATATTGAACGATCGTTAAGGTAGATTGAGTAATTAGTTGGAATAGCCGTTGATCGGTGCGATTTAATTAACCAGTTTAACGAAACATGAGAATAATTAATAATATTGTTTTTGTAATGATTCGGTTCACGCAATCGTTTAGATTTTACACACGCACCTACACTCGTTGTAGACTGACCAAACGACGGGTGAACTTGCACGTGTCGCTGTGTATACTGTAGTAAGAAATCGATTTCCATAACATTGCATGTTTCTTTGATCAATTATTCATGGTTTTGAAAACTTTAATTATTGTATCGATTTTTTTGCGATAACCCTTTTTTCTAATTTTCTTCATATTTCTCGCAAATAACGATTTTATTTTTATAGTACATTATACAGCGGATTACCGTATAGGTGTTTCAAATTACGTGAGAAACTATACTTTATTCTATTACAGGAGGTTTATCGCAGGAGTTGGCAATTAACGCGCGGTAAAATGTGAAGTGAATGAAAAGTTGGGACAATATACAGTTCTGTGATAAAAAAAAGAAAATAAAAAATAAAAAAACGATTCGTCGATGGACAATTGAGTGCGTTATTCGTAAAAAATGTATAAAGTGCTTCGAAATTATACCTAACCGTGGTTGTCGTAGACGAAAAGTGTGGTACATTTTACTGAACATTACGGGTTCGCAGAATATCTTAATTTTTTTTCAGTGCAAAATCGGATACAGAATGACGAATATATACGTACAATTCGGGTTTGATGTAAATACGCTAATTTTTTTAGTGAAAAAATTAATTTTACATTACTCACTGTTAGTTTATATTCATTAGTTTGTACCAGTGTTCAATTTTGCATTAAAAAAAAGTACAGTGCACCATCATACTTCTAAAGTTTTGCACTCGCGTTCGCGCAAACCGCAACCAAAGTATATATACCAACTGGAATCATCTCAAACACTTTACATTTCTTATACAAAAAAACCTCATCTTTCCACTTCTCGAAAACTTAGCAAAAATTTTTAAAAACTTCAAATCGCATAAAAACCATCTTATAAACTTACCATATAACCAAACACTTCAGGATTCAATGAATTAAGAAAAAAAAATAAAAAATTTAAAAAACCACCTTTGCTCACTATAATGTTTCAGCAAGTGGCAGCGCTCACACTGCTGGTCGCAACGCACGCGCTCGCGGCCCGGCTTGACAACACGTATCTGCCGCCTGGTAGCGCTGGTTCGGCAGGTGGCGGTCCTGGATTGCAAGCGCCTAAAGGTCCGTTCGGCGGTGGCGGTGGATTTGGAGGTAACTATATATATATGTCTGGTATTTTGTTTGTGTGGGTTGTGAAATTGATTGTTTATGAAGTAACGCGTGTGGGTGTATAGTATTGTGTGAATGGATTTTATGTGTATATGAGTTGAAAAAAAAGTAGAGGTTGTGAAGGAAGGTTCATAGGGTACCGTGGAAAAGTTTATTTTTGGGAAAATTTTTTATCTTGTATGTGTACAGTTTTAAGGGAAATGTTCAGAAATTGAGCGAAGAAGAATTCATACATTTTTTTTGTTCAAAATTCAGACAAAGTTTTCTATAGTTTTCTATAGCTAAATTTAATACAGAAGAAAATTTGGCTGCAAGATTTTTTACAAAATGAACTTTAATTTTAAAAAATGCTTGTAACAATTGTCCCTCTTCAAATATGAATCATTTCGTCAATGACTTCAAACAATAAATATAGAATAGAGAACATGTTCTTCAGTTTTCTTTTTACAGCAGCTGACAAAATTTTGTATTCCTTTCTTGAAGAGTTGCAAGTGTTCAAAACTGACTGTAAAATACACGAGGTTTTGAAAACACATAATTGAAAAATGAAAAAATTTCAATTTTATACATTTTCATTGTATTTCATGCATTTTACGATCATATCTTTAAGCTCGTGTATAGCTCTTCAAGAAATCAATATTTTTCATCCAGCAAAAGCAAATGAAACCTCGTATTCTCTTTAGTTTTATTTTTAAAATGCATTCATCTACGAAGCCATTTTTTTCAAAAAAAAGAAAAAAAATTCACCCATGATATTTCCCATTTCACCTACATTAAAAATAATTCGACCCAACCCATACCATAACCCTTCTTAATTATTTCACATTTTCTTTATATATACCTACACAACTACACGCGGCGCATATATATATTAGTTAGATCACGATATGCCGCATGAGTTTTGAAAATGAAAAGGAGATTAATAATTGCGAAAAAAAAATTCACGTATACTCACGTCGTGGGTACCGAAAACTTGAGAAAATCCCGGTACACGACGAAGTATATATGTGCGGTATATACGCGCGGAGATAACATAGAGAGCAAAGCATTGTGCAAGTGGATGCAGTGTTGCGGGTTTGGCAATGACGAACGGTGCCGCGTCGTCGTTGTATTATATACCTATATAGAGTATGGGCCTTACGCATTTCTTGACGTTCACGCATCGTACCGTGTTATTATATACACTTCGCTTTTCGCCGCTATATGATGGGATCGCGCGACTGTGAGAATTGTTCTGGAAGTAATATCATTCTTTTTTTTTTTTAAATAAATGGATTTGTTAACAATAAAGTGATGGGGTTTACGCAGTGAAGTTGACAATGATTTCGAAATATTGATTATCGTTTTTTTCAACGATATTCTGTTTATTCATTTATTTATATAATTTACATAAAGTTTACAGATAAATATTGCAGATGTGAAACTTTGTAATGTTCTTATGTTAATTATCCTTTATGAAGTATGTTAAGAGGGTTTCATGACATTTTTAAACAGTTTACTAAAAAGTAGAAACCATATAATTTTAATTACAATCGGTTTTCTCTATAACAGCCCACGATTTCAGAAAAAAGTTGAGTGTCTTACAGAAATTAAATTATTAATAGCTATTAATAGTATAAATGGTTACTTGAAATTTCGACGCTATAAATGAAAATTCACGCATGAAAGACATGGGATAAATTTTTATCTCGTTTATTCTAATATTTTTTATAAAAAATTTATATATATTTACAGTAAAAATAAATTCTGCTATATAAAAATCAAAAGTTAATTGAAAACAACTTCATTCTCCGACAATTCTATCTCAACCATATATATTAAAACGACTATATTTATTACATAAAAAATAGACCCAATAAAAGGCACAGTTAATCAGCAACATTTTTCACAATATATATCTCTACACTTTTCACCCACCCACACCATATACCGCACTCAATTATTCCAGGTGGCAATGCCGGTTTCGGCAGTCGACCAGGCGGCGGCGGCGGCGGGGGTGGTTTCGGCGGTGGCAGACCCTCAGGTAGCTACGGCGCTCCTGGAGGCGGCGGCGGCGGCTTTGGTGGAGCTGGCAGCGGAGGTGGTTACAACGCCGGTGGTGGAGGTGGCGGTGCCGGAGGTGGCTACAACGCCGGTGGCGGAGGCGGCGGTGGACCACAAATACCTATCGTCGCGTTTGACGCGGAAAACGGAGGCGATGGTAACTACCGGTACAGCTACCAGACTGGTAATGGAATCCAAGTGCAGGAACAGGGACAGGCTCAAGGTTAGTATGGTTGAAAAATAATATATTCTTTTTGCGGATACTTGACGTTCCTCGTGGTTAAAGCCTCTAAAGTATATTATTTTTTTCTTTTTTTTTTTTACATTCCTCGGGTACAAATACAATATTGTTGGTGTACACGTAGTTCTTACCGCCTATACCTGCTGGTTATACATTTTGACATAGTTGTGTATATACTATGATCGCGCGCGTGTTTCACTTTTCTTAAAAGAAAATTGTTTGTGACTAATACAATAATGCTATGTATGGTACTTTACGAAGTATTACGTATTTTTTAATTGCACCATTAGTGTATAGCGTTTAGTCGAAACCGTTAAAGAAAAACCAACTATATTGGTATATTTAAAAAAAAAGAATTCCTATTAGTTTTTCATAATAATACGAAAAAAAATTTTTAACAATTCAATTAATTCGAACAAAATATTTAAATACAAAATTACCGCTCCGAAATCTACCCTATAAACCACTAACCAACCAACCTACATTTATCTAGCAAAATTCCATCTATCCAACTCATCATTACCAGACCGACCCTCATTACAACATCCTCTCAACAAACCAACATAATAACCTTCGATCCATAACACTAACAACTCCATTAAGCGTCCCTCTACATATATATCCTCAACACATTCGCGCTCGCTATACCCGGAAAAAAGATCGATACTAATGTACCTACCTCTTAAGAACTACATACACCGCGACTTACAGCTCTCGAAATAACGAAGTTCGCGAAGTTACTATACATATATACGCATGCTGACCCGCGCGCGAATCAGTATATATAGAAAAGACTTCATATAACCATTTACCAGCTGCATAATGGATAAGGGGAGTTATAGTATATAGACGTGCCTCGACGTTCGGCTATAAATGACATAACGTCTATAATAACGGTGAGGCGCGCGTATACCGATAGCTTTCATTGTTCAATTAGACGGCGAGACGCTGCACTCGCCGCTTATATAGAACCCGATGATCGTGCGAGCGCGGCTGACTTATGTCATCTCTTTGCTTGTATGTATACTTGTATAATTTGTTGTTTATATTTATACATATTATGTGTGTATACTTTCGTCGATGAGGCGATTTTCGTTTAGATTAATTATTTAAGCGGTTGGAATATTATAGCGTTTATATATATATATATTAGAAAATTTTCAGTGTATTTTTAAACTCTTAACGATTTTCTTAAGTCAATATAAACCCGCAGCTAACAACTGCGATGCGAAACGCGAAACGCGAAAATCCTCTCTTTTAATTACACGCGTGCAACTTTTCGCAACAACTACAGCACAGAGAGAGAGAGAAAATAACGATCCCACGTGTCCATCTAAAATTTTCATCGACCGTCGTCCCCTCCTAATTATACCATTCTACTCTCCCAATTAACGCCCTATACACATACACACCTATACATATATATATATATAAGTATCTCGCGTTACCTCACACACGACTCCGCATATCATACACCTCATCATCGAAAACCAAATCCCCTAGCGTCGGTCATTTGCAATGCAAAGCAATCGCGCAAAACCACATACACAATCATGTATATATATATACGTATAGAGCACAAAAAAAAAGAAAAAGAAGGAAAAACGCAATACAAGCTACTCGCGCGGTCTTTATTGTCTTGCTGCAATTTATCTCTGCTACCGCATCTCCCCCCATACTATACACGAAATTCCACACGCGCGCCAAATTTATACGCACGCGTGTTGGGTAATAAGTTTATAGCTTATATTTATGCTATATATATATATATACGTGTACATGTATATAGGTAACTCGGAAGCAGTAAGCGGCTCGTACAGCTACACCGGACCAGACGGTCAAGTGTATAGTATTAGTTATACTGCCGATGAGACGGGATTCCATCCGCAAGGCGCACACATACCAACACCACCGCCAATACCACCGGAAATCCAAAGAGGTGTTGAACTCGCCTTGGCTGCCGAAGCGAGAGGTGAAAATCAGGATGGTAGCTACAAAGGTGAAGGCGCTGGTGGCGGAGGTATGACGTGTTTTTTTTTCTTTTTTATTAGTGATATAATTGTTGGAATATTTTATTGGTGTGGTATATAAAGAAATTATGAAACTTTTATGCTATGAATAAGATTGGATCGTCGCGATATATTGTGGGTAGTTTAGAAGGGAATGAAAGTGGATTACTTTAAAAGTAAACGAGTGTATATAAGATCAATAGGGATTATGCAATTTGTAAAAACCTTTTTTTTTAACATAGAGAATATCATGATTCTCACGTTTATATTCGAAGATTTGCTTGACGTAATACGCGATTAGAATCGTTATATTGTTATAGGGATGACGCGAAATTAATGATAATACATTGGCCTAATTTTTTTTAACGATTCGTGATTAGATTAATATTTCTTTTTTTTTTTATGTAATGAATTACTTTGTTCAATCTTTAATAAAAGTTATCGTATGGTTTATCTAATTTTACTTTAAAGTATCGTCGTCGTCAACATTATGATGATATTATAACAAAATTTTTTTGTTTTAAAATGTGTGCTCAGGTGGTGGATACTCAGGCGGAGGTGGATACCAGAGTTCGGCCGGAGGATACAAGTACTAAGTGCAGCGAGTTATTACACTCGTGCTTTTATACTGCAGCCATGCGTTAACTGCAATATGCGAATCGAGTCGCATATGCTCTCCCCCCCCCCCCTCTCCTCTCTATTTTTACGCTCAACGAGCTGCCACTGAACTGCCACTGCCAATTACCAGTTTATATTATTATTATTGTAAATACTCCATTACATATCATTATTACTTATAGGGCACTGAGTTTTCCTTATAACTGACGACATTATAGCATTGTTAAAAGATAAACGAACAAAAAAAAAGAACGAGACAATACGTACTATCTCACATGCCTTTATTATTATTATTATATGTATGACTAAATAAAATACGCACATACTGTATTTGGTTACTGGAAAATGATGTGATAATATGTAAGTATATATTTTATACAAAACAAATAAATGAGTATTATTTTGTCAATATATATATTGTGTTGTTTTATTACTTTCATTTACCTGTGGTGGGGGAGCTCTTGAATGAACAGAGAAAAAGAAATTATTTTCGATTCGCGTTTTTATTAAAATAAGCATCTTCGTTAATTACAAGTTTGTCATTACAGGATATGTAAAATAAGAACGCATGATAATTAAAGAGAAAAATATGTAACTTATATTAATATAGGAGACGTAATTAATACAAAATATGGTGGTGATAATTATGTAAATCATACATATATAACATCGGTGAAACTAAAATACTAACTGAAAATTCACTGTATACAAATGTATTCTTTGTATGAGTCATAAAGTATATATTATTTATAGATACAAATTATTGATTTTTATTATTGAAAAAAGAGTAATGTGTTTATATTGCACATATAACGTGTCTTTAAGATAATTATATACAATCTCTACATTCGTTGCTTACTGTTATACTGCAAATTCAAAATTGTCCTTTACAAAATAGTGACAATATAAAAATACACAAA
The DNA here is from genome assembly GCA_035583055.1 of Torymus tubicola. Classification (NCBI taxonomy): domain Eukaryota; kingdom Metazoa; phylum Arthropoda; class Insecta; order Hymenoptera; family Torymidae; genus Torymus; species Torymus tubicola. The sequence goes on along the minus strand of JAWWEQ010000055.1, from coordinate 21,112,158 downwards.
ATTTAAAAAAGTACAAATATATTGTTTACAATGTATATAATACTTTTCTTACTCTCTTTTTTTATTTGCATTCCATACCGCAGTACGCACTACTCGCCGGCTATACACATTCTTAATAATTCTTACAAAAAGAAATAAAGCAATTACACTTTATGTAACAATGAAAAAAATTAAGTGCAAATTATGTTATTCAGATCGTTCGATAGCTCTGATAATTTAATTACTATTACTAATACATTTAATGCATTGGGGTTTTTTTATAAATACATAAATTACCAACAATTCAAAGACTTTTAATTTTCTATTAAGAATAGAAATTTAGAGATAATTCTTTATAAAATTTGTTTTTATAATATGAAAAATAAATAAATGCCGAAAATTTCATTTTCGAAATAAAATTATGGCAACAATTTTAAACATATAATTAAAGAAACAAAAATTTTCAAACACTTTCGTACAAATTCAGATCTCAGTGTTTTTCGTTAAATTTACAAATAATTAGCGCGCGCAACATTCTAACGCCTTTTTCATCGCCTACAGATACCGATTTAAGTTCTATAAAAAAAAGTATATTCCAATAATGCAGCCTTATTCGGTTCACCCAAGCGTTAAGCCTTGAGTTATAATTGAGATTCGCCTTAAAGCACTAACAGACTTTTTTCAATAGCTGCCTTACGAATACTGCTCGACAAAACGTCCTCGTAAGTTTCAATTGTACAGTGCATTTAAGAAATATAAATGTATGTGTTGTGGCAGTTTCATCGTGATTAGAAATGTAAATTGCTTATTAATATTTCAAAAGGTTTTGGAGTTCTCGAAATTCTTCAAGCCCATTGAAACAAATGAAAAGTATTTTCATCGTTTTCTAAACTCCTCGTGCTATGAAAAATAACGTATAAAACTAACAAAACTTATACTTTTCTCATCAGCCTTTTTCAATAACTGCAAAATCAGTTACCGGCGTTTATCAGAACTCCAAAGCTTGCGAAAGGGGAGAAGACAGCCAGTAAAACCAATTCAAAAATAAAAATTTCGCTTAATAATACTACTCAAAGAACGTTCCCTTAATACTCCGTGCTTAACAATAAGTATACCGTGCCATCGTCGTTAAAATTAGCGAACGAAAAAAAAGAAAAAAGAAACATAAAGAAAGAACGAAAATACTGTGCGAAACATTTTAAAAGTGCAAATGGACGTCTGAACGAATACTGATTTTTGAACGGCCTTCACCGTGTCTCTCTCTCTCCCCTCGAGCATTAATATTCTTTCTATCTTCCATCGCGATGCCTTCCTCTGTAACTGCCATCGTTTAATAACGCTTATAATATCACACGCGAGAGTAACCGAGCCTTTGGTTCCTAGTAATATCGTCGTTACGGGGGGGCGGGGGGAGGTGTTCGTGGGATCTTTTTATTTTATCGTTTGCACCCTGGTGCAAACCTTGTTAGTCGAACGCTTAGCCGCCCTGGCGAACAGCAGGAAAAGCTGCTCGAGAGTGGACGACAGTACGGAGAAGTCGTCGATCGACTGGTATCTGCTCTTCAGTTCAGTCATCACGTCGTACATTCGCCTCCAGGACGTTTGCGACGTGGTTACGTGGTACATCAGGAATCCCTGAAACACGCACACACAACAAATATTTTCATTAATTTATTATACATAATTATTATTATTATTATTTTTTACGCTATTTTTATCATCATGAAAAATTGCTCATGGAAAAGTGTTTTCAAATACAATTACAATAATTCTGCAGGTTTAAATTATTGACAAGTCGTAGTTGTTTTTTTTTAAGGTATTGCTAGTAATTTAAAAAAAAATATATATATTATAAAACTGTTTTTAATTTAAAATTACGCTAACGATTTCATTCCCAAGCTTTCAAGCTTAAAATACTCGAGAAAATCTCTTGCAGTTACACGATTTCAAGTTTATAACACGAGAACATGCGCGATGTATATACCGGATGGAAACAGGTCGGTGAAACAAAACAATTTACCGATGCAAACTGGGGGGGCGAGGCGGGGGGGGGGGCTCTCTTTACATACGCACGCACGAACGAAAATGGAAAAAAAAACATCGAATGGTACCGAACGATTCCGAGGTGCGCCGAGCGCGACGACTAAAGACGCGTGAAACATGACTTTTCACGAATCGTTGAAGAAGAAAGAAGTGGATTAGAGAAATCGTCGTGAAAAGGTGAGAATTTATCTTGGATAAAGAACAGAGAAGAAAGTCGAAAAGTGGTCTATGAGGATAACGAAGAACATTAGACAAGTGAGTAAATATAGTTCGAATATAAAGTGGAAATTGGAATTCTGGAAAAGATGAAAGAGAAAAAAAGCGGTGAGGAGGAAAGTGAGTGTTAAACGAGAGCAACCGATAAGACGATCCACTGACGTCAATATCACAACCATCCGATCGTTAATTTCTAAGGTACCAATTTTTTTTTATACTCTAGAATACACAATTACCCATGTAGTTTAATTATTTTTCCTCGTACGTATTATACCTACGACATAATGTCTGTAGTCGAACCGCACGCACGTAATAGCGCTCGAATTTTCATGCGCATTTTTTCCTCTCCGGTGCTCGCGCAACGATATCTATATATACATCAGCGCATCTCATTATTTTTCTTACATGCCTGTAATACGTCGATTTTTAGGTATAGGTGAAGACGATGCGCGCGTCATAACGCGCGACAGTGACGAAGCAACCGCGCGACGTGTGCGGTGGTAAGTAGTCGGTTTTAATAATGTTCGAACGGAAATTTGCTTAACGAGGTGGAAGTATTATAATACCATCATGGCATTCGAGTTATTTTAAAAATAAAAATTATCGCTATATATACGTGAATAATTGATCCAGAGTGGCCGCGTATATAGAATGTTCTAGTATAAGTGTTGCTTTAAGGATGGCACCTGTGTTTATCTTTCGGACGAATACTTAGATTAAAATAACAATTGCAAGCTCAGTATAGTAAATGAAATATGAATAGTTTTATTATAAGTATTAAGAAGTATAATGTCACGCGATGATTAATAAACTATAGATGTCCCGAAATTCTTATGATGAAATTTAATGTGATAAGGGGCCGCAAAGAATGTACTAATAATATTAAAAAGTCAACTACTATTAAAATATTACATTTTTTCAGATAGCAATAAAATAATCATGAGAGTATATTTATAGAATGGATCTTCTATTCGTAATTGATACTTTCTAATAATTTAATTATGTTAAATAAATATTGAAAACAATAACATTTAAATAAGAATAATTTGCATGATGTATACCTTGATACATCTTATTGTAAAAAATGGTGTATCAATAGATTTATATTTATTTCGAAAGACTCTATTTAGATTTCTTATTATATATTGAAAAAAATATGATTTTGAATATTTTGTCAATAATAACAATGTAGTTGCTTTTTTATGACTTTCTATGAGTAATCATATCGATGCGTGATGCATTATAACTTATAAGCATTTAATTTTTTTTCATCATAATTAACGCTTCATCTTCAATTACCGTTATTAATCCATCCAGCATGTGTAACTTAATGAATCATTATTTATTATTAATGGTATAAATTGTCAGCCATGTCTATGTACATTTTGTAAACAAAATCAACCACACCATTCTCTCATTATTTAATATAAATGATTATGTACATATGTTAGTAAAGATGTAAACTTCACTACACTCTGTCATCTTAAACACTGCGTATTTTTTTAGTTTTTGTAATTTTATTTTTAATATTTTAATCACTTATTAGGCATAATTAATTTTCCAACTGCAATGAATATGATTGCAGCGTCATTCATATGCGTTTTCATTTGAAGCGTTCAATTCAAACTCTTATGGTTCCATGCAATTTTCTGCATTGACTTAGCAATGCTTCATTCATAATCTACACTTCAAATAATTCATTCTCTTATATATACAACTGTCACACATACATACTATTACAACTACTTCTACAATTACTATGATACTACAACTACTATCACTTCAAATATTTCACACATGTCTTACCGAATTTTCATCAACAAGTTCGCAGTTCAATGCCTGCTCTATATCCCTCTTAATATTATCTACTTCGTTGCTTGACTTTTCAGGATTCAATTTCATTTGAATATCGTAGCCAGCGCCGAAGCGTTGTTTCAGTTCTTGGCATGGTCCGATGCATACCAACTGTCCATTTACCATAATCACAAGTCGATTACAGAGAGCTTCGCACTCCTCCATGCTAAAATAAGTGAAACAAAAAATAATTATTATTACTAAAATTTATTACGTTGCTTGGTGGTATTTTAATTTGCATATTTATGCAGATTCGTCTATTTTAAAAATCGACTGATTCAAAATGACTTTTAATCCCTATTACGCTGACTTCAAGGCTTGTAATCTCTATCACGCTGTCTATTGTTCTGCATTTTTATTTTCGAATCTTAATTTTAGCGGGTGCAAGAGTAGAAATCATATTGTAAATTGCGTACAACTTTTTATAAATTATTTATTGTTCGTATTATAATCCTGATTAAGTATACCACACCGTTGTAAAGATCTCTTATTCGAGACACTTAAAAATAGTCACCTGTGCGATGTCAATATAATAGCCTGCCCAGTGCTTTGACAGGTTTGAATAACATTCCACAAAGACCTTCTCGCCGCTGGATCGACACCTGTTGTCGGCTCATCAAGCAATACCAAGTTCGGACTGCCGATAAGAGCCATCGCTATGTTTAGTCGTCTCTTGTTACCTCCACTATACGTTCCACTTGGTTGTGAAGCACAAATATTTAAGTCTAATTTAAAAAAAATAAATAAATAAACCATTAGCATTTTTAGAGTATTTTACAATAATTAAAGATAATTTGTGAGATACTCACTTAGCCTGTCAATCCACTTCTTAACTTCTAAGTTCACTTGAGGTTCTGGGATACCTCGAAGACGAGCGAATAATCTCAAATGATCGGTCGCATTCAAACATCTTATTATAGCATCGTTTTGGGGACAGTAACCCATTTGGGAAAGATACTGAAAGAAATAAAGTATTTTTAATACTTTAGTAATTATTTAGATATTAAAAAAGATATGTACTTATATTTAATCGAAACTAAAACTTACATTTTTTCGATTCCTAGTACAGTTCTTATTGCCTAAGTACATAACGCCATTATTAGGAATGGACTCCCCAGTCATCATTTTGAAAGTTGTACTCTTGCCGGCTCCATTCACTCCCAAAAGTCCGAAGCATTCGTGTTGCTTGACGCCAAAACTAATCTCCTCAACGGCCAGAAACTTGCCGTAGCGCTTGCTTAGCTCATATACGAGGAACAGATAATTGTTAGAAGTATCATTGTTCGACAAGACGTTGCTTTCTTCAACTGTCGCGTGACCATTCGCCTGCGCTTTTGTACTTTTAACAGTCATTGACGTATTCTCATCATCTACTTGATAACAAAAATGTTTTCGCATTATAGTTAATTAATATTTTGCAATTATAAAATGGCTTTTTTTAAAAGTATGATGAACTTACGATGAGTTTTAGTTTTTGCTATTTCGAAAGCAACATTATGTTTCTCCTTTTTCACTTGTTCATCATAAGGATCTTCCAAAATTTCATATTTGCTTTTGCGTATTTTTGCTAACAACATCGGAATAAACTTATACTCTAGCAGAGCGAGAATTCCGAAATAAATTATTGGACTCACACACAAGTAAGTTATGCTTTCTTCTAACGACATATCATCATTAAAGCTTTTAAAATAACTCAAACTCTTTTTACACTTGCCATCCATACAGTCAAGTCCTGCCAAAATGATAAATACACATGGTTAATAATCATTCAGAACCATTTATATTTAATTTTAAGATTTCTCATTCATCTTACCGCAACAGACATCTTTTGTAAGACACGAAACTGAATGAAGTAAATTAGGCAGTCTTCTACATCTTGCATTTTGCGTTGCAGTGGTAAAGAATGATACTTTACCGTGGAAAAAGCTTAAATAAGGTATGAAGAGAAAAAATCCCTTCTGAATTCCACGTAATATTTTCACTGAATTCAAATCACTAAGAGTCAATGCAATGACATGCATTATCAGTTCCAAAGATACTAGACAAAAAGTTATTGGTTAATTATTAAAACTGTTCTTAAAATATTCAAGTTATTTATTCGTTATATTTGAACTCACCTAGGCCGAAAGGTAAGAGACTTAGTAATGTAATCACAGTACTAGTAGATTTTTTCAGAAAACTAAATATATAAATGAGTGGTAAAACATTGATTGCAAATAAAATTAATATCAATATTGTAATTCCTGAAATAAAAGGATTTATTTTAGCATATATTTCAAAAATATTTTCCAAATATAAGATTCGGATTGCAAATCTATTTTAAGCTTACCTATTTCTGTCTCCTCGTATAATCTTAGGTCTATTGCGCTATCCATTAGGATAAATCCAACCACAATTAAGAATATTGCAACGAGGAATACCATAAAGTCGAAGACGAACATCGTACCCCAGTACGTGAAGCAGGACACTCCGGTCATTCTCTGTAGCTGTTTGACATTCGACAAAGACTCTCTCAATGGATGAATGACGAACAAAGCAACAGCCGGAAAGAAGAAGAAAACGAAGAGCATCACTGTCGCGTAAACATCAACATTTTCATCAGGTATCAGAGTCGACTGCAATGAATGAGGTAACTGGTGGCCAGATATACTGATAGAATGATCGTCACCCGCAAGACTCTTAATCAGTGCATTGGAGACTAAATTTATTGATATCGGAATGCTGAACATAGCGTAGCCGGAGAAGAAAGCGTTCGCAACGGTTTCATTACCAGTATTGTTGAATTCCCCTGCAGCTATCAGATGGTTGCGGTATGTCGCTATGTCCGTTCTACCGAGCTCTAGCATTGCTGAAAAAAAAATTTTTTTTAGTATTATTTTTTCTAAAATAAAAGTTTCGAATTTCTTTAAACATATTTCATTACTTTGTAAAAATTATGAATACAAATAAATCGAATTTTAGTAAAGAATACTACATATTTTTTATCTCATCTAAAATATTTCATAATATTGTATATTTAATTGTTATAACTCTTGAACTGAATATTAAAGAACACAACCGATTATCCATATAAAAGTTTATGTAGTAACTTGCATAATAAAACTCGTGTAAACGTACTATATAGATTAATAAAAATTATAACTTTACAATTAAAAAATGATTTATCAATGACTTCAAAAATATAATTGGTATAAACATTAAGAATAAAGCTAAAGCAAACACGAATTACTCTAATACAATATTTTATTATATTTACCATCGGTAAGACTCGTATAGTGCGAAATTTCTGTTGCTTTGCCATTGAATTCTTTAGTGGCATACTTATATTTTTCTCCAATCAGCTTATTATCACTTGCATAGTAGGTTTGAGGCTGACTATACATGTCCAGTTTCATTGGTATTAAGATTGTCGTGTCATCAGACATATTATAATCCATTGTCATAAACATAATACATATGATTGGCAGTAAAATCTGTTGTTGAAGAAGAATGATAACATTAATCTTACGTAATGTACACTCACGATTGTCAATAGTAAATTCTAAATGTATTACATAGCTAATATGAACAAATTAGACTAGTAACTTACAATGAGACTGATTGTTGCAATGTTTTTCCTCGTGTAAGTGACTTTCTTTTTAAGTAATGCGAATACGGATTGCATCCATAGAGCGCGGCCTTTTAGTTTTAAAGTGGAATCTATAAACGGTTGACAAGCATCCGTAACATCTTCATTTTCTTTGGTGACTCTGTTAAAATAAATAAAAACTTAATAAACTTATAAAAAATTAATAAAATATAAGCTATGTAAATATGCAGAATAGAAAGTTAACTTTTCAAATGAAAATCGATGGCTTATATATGCTTAATATATCATTAAAATAACTTTAAATAAATTTTTTTTTTTTTTAAAGCAAAACTTATTCAACACTAATTGCGAAATAAATAATAGAAAAAAAGTCCAGTAAATTAAAAACTTATAAATCAACCAGGCGGATGAAAAGTCCAACACCAAATCAGTAACATGAAAAATGCAAAGGCTTGCACAAGCTGTTTAAAAGATTGAAAAATAAAATAAAAAAAATAAACCTACAAGTCATTTTTTGAAGAAGTTTTAGAAAATTGTCGAACGTACTTTAAAAACACTTGTTCCAATGTAATTAGAGAAACGCTCATTCCCGTAACACCAAGCTCCTTTTTATTAATTTCCATTCTATCCAAAGAATCTGGCAAATCTGGCGAATGTGGAATACTCAACACCATTTTGCCACCATCAATATTAACTATTTGTCCCCTTGAATCTAGTTCATTGCGAATTCTTTGTGGATCGCACCACGACTCAGTTGACAACGTTACTTCTATATTTCCTTGGCCTAATAGCTTTTTTAAAAACATCGATGTTCCATAACTTTTTAAACGGCCCATGTGAACTATTGCAATTCTATCTCCTAAAATATCGGCTTCTTCCATATCATGAGTGCTGATTAAAATAGTCTTCTGTCCTCTCATTTTCTATCAAACAAAATACACAATTAATTATTAAATATATTAAAAGTTTAGTAATACCTTAAAAAAACATAAATTAAATGAATTCAACGTACTAGGATGATATCCCATGTATCACGTCTACTTTCTGGGTCCATACCCGATGTTGGTTCATCTAAAATCAGCGTCTAAAAGATTTAATAGCATTATTATTGTGTTGCTTATAAAATGCTAGAAACTACAATATAAAATTAAATATGCCCAACTTACACTTGAATCACCTATAACAGCCATGCCAAGACATACTCGTCTTTTTTGGCCACCTGATAATTGCTTGGGTAATGAATTACGTTTATCAAACAGTTTGAGTTTTTGAAGTAAAGCATTGACATCTTTTTGGACCATTGCTTTAGTTTTGTTTTTTCCTTTTAACTAAAATAAAAAATTAACAAATTAAGAAAAAAACTATAATTTTAACGCAAACCGTAAATAACAAAATTATACGAAACAAAAGTATAACTATATATTTATATAAAATATTTACCAGTGCGAAAAATTCAATTTGCTCAGCAACAGAGAGATTGGGAAATAGCATATCCTCTTGAGGACATAAACCCATATCATTCATTATCGCACTAGATTCGTTTTTCACATCTCTTCCATTTATATGTACTGTTCCGGTAGTTGGACTTATCATGCCTTATAATTAAAAATAATAAATGATAAATAAAAAATTTTAAAGTAAAGACATTACGAAATTTCATAAGTTTTCGATAAAATCTTATAAGAATTTTTCTTTTTCATAAGCAATATGAAATTATATTAAAAAGTACCTGTTAAAATGGACATTAAAGTTGTTTTTCCTGCTCCATTATGCCCAAGCAACGCTGTTATTTGTCCTTTATAAAAATCTACGGACATGCCACGTAAAGCTTGTACTTTCTAGAAATTAGAATAAAATTTTAATACATCAATTATTTTTGTCACAATTTTTAAAACTTAAGAAATTTTATTTTTACCGATTTTTTACTGAACAAATGAGTGCAGTATTCTTTCTTCAAATTTCGAATTTGAATTCCAGGACTGTAAGCATTTTTAGGTACAGATTCAAAAGGTTTTCCGTCTACATCATCAAATTCATAATCGTCCATTTCATCGTCGGAATTAACTCTGTTTTTACCTTTTCCAAACTGAAAAGTTTTAATTTAAAAATTGAATAGTTGGTATAACATACATTTCTACTCATTTTTTAGATAAATATATGCCGTAATTTGGTGACAATAACGGTAATTCCCGTAACAATTAAAACTAATTGAAAAGCATTATTACCTTCAAAAAGTATAGCGGATGTTGCTTGACACCGTACTTTCCAGGACGTACTGCATAAATATAAACGGTCATAAAGAAGTGGAAAACAGTCCCAATGATGGAGAAGATCATCATCATCCCCAAACTCCCAGCCGTTTTATACACTGGGTCTCCAACCACAAATAAATTACTCCACTGAATGCCCTTTACTGAAGAAAATAATCATTTTAAAAAGTTATCAATTAAAATTACTATAAAAATACTTTGTTTTTAGTATTAATAAACTTACACATGCTTTCGTAATTATTTACTTCTTGGAATTCTCTGAAGAGTAGGATATTAGGAAAGAATATTCCTAAATAAGGTACTACTGCATAAAAATCTCCTTTAATACTGTACTTTTGCATCATACTTGAGCCTCCATATAAAGCCAATATTCCAGATATCATGAACAAAGCTGCAAAAAAATTATCTTTTGAACTTTCTGTGATATAATTAATTGAATTACAGTCATCATGAAGTCAATTTTTATTTATCGAGTTAAAATATCAAGAATTATTAAATATTAACAAAAATATCTTTACTAGTAATTTAAACAAATTATAAAACAATTCAATTAAATACAAATTTGTTAAATTATATTTAAGAGAAAACAAATTAATTTTTTTTAATAAAATAATTATATTTTTACATTTAAAAGAAGATTAACTTACATTTAGAAAAATATGCAGAAATATGCATGCCAAATGTAATCAAATGTCCAACATGTAAGATGAGTGCCAGCCAGAAAATGAAACCATTTCCGTAATATAAATAGGGATGGACATTATCAGTGAAAGCAAAATTAAACAAAATAATTAAGGCAGATACGTAAGAAACACTAAAAATTAAGCCACTGACTAGCCAACTCAATAAATTTAGATATGTCGGAACCCCATTCATTGCCATCAGAATCTAAAATTATTATTTAATTAAATATATAAAATGTGAGTAAAACAAAAAATAGTTATTCGTCTTTGTGACTTATTAAATATTTTTATATAATTTAAAAAAAATTTTATAAAAAAAATGGTAAAATATGTAAAGCTCAAATAACAGTTTATTTGCTGACGCCAAACTTACATTAATTCCAATGAATTTTTCATCAGCAGCAAAAGTTGCTTCCACACACAGTGGAATTAAAAAAGCAATCACAGCAAAACCGCAGAATAATATTCTAGTTATCATATCATTTTCATCCAATTGTACATGTGGTGGATATGGCATTTGTTGTATAGACACCTGAAAATTATATTAAATAAACTTTATTAATATTGTATTGATTCACAATACATATCATACCATATTATAAAATAAAATAAACTTTCTTTTTTATTTTTCAAATAAACAAAAAATATTCTTTTTTATACACTTTACATGCATATAATTTACATATAATTTTCAATTTTATATTTTAGTAGCTTAAAAATTTTAATAATATAACTATTTAAATGAATACTGTCTTTCAATTGTTATATAAACTAAAGAAGACATTTTTTTCAGTGTTATAATTATTGTTATAATTAGTTTGATGCTAATATGAAGTTTAATAATTAGCTTATTAATTGTGCGAGACGCAATCAATAAAGATTCAAGGTTTTCAAACAAACGTCTCATTGCATACTAATAATGTCATTGATTAAAGCAGTAATGTATCTCACGTTTGATGAATATTTATCCAAACAGAGCTTTGTTTAAATTATAATGACACCACACATAAAATTATTTTTTACATAAGATAATTATTAAAATATATACCTGAGATTTAAATGCTGGATTTGGAGCTTTCATTTTTATGAATGATTCGTCTAAACATAACTGTAATTGTACAAATGGTATGACTTCCATGAATGCTTGCTCCACAGTTATTTGCACTGGTCCTTGATTTTCTACTTTATATAGAATATTTGGAATCACATAAGAAGTACGTATTGTATATCCCAAATGTTTAGTAGAAACATTTACATATTTGTCATCAAATACTACAGCTATAACATCATTAGTAGGAGCTTCTGTTTGGTACAATGCATACATTTTAAGCATTTCCTCTTCTGTATTAAATCCGGTTAACTCTGTGGAAAATTATATTTTTTTAATATAAATACATAATTCAATAAATTAAATTTGTTCAAACAAGAAAAATTTGACTACTTATTCACACTACAAACATTGTACAAAGTTAATTGAAATCGTCATAATAATATTATCCTTCAGTCATGCCATATAATGATATTTTCTTTTAAAATTAAAGTAAATTCTTTAGTAAACAATGGCATAAGTTCTTAGCTACTATGTTATACAGATTGAATAAAGGAAGTTAAGAAAAATGTTAATGTCATGATTTATGGAACAATGTCTCTCTTTCTCTCTAAAAAACTTTTCCTCCTCCACGTGTATTCTTAATTATCAACTTACTATCGTTTGGAAATTTCAAGCAGCTCCTAGTCTTCTCCATAAGAGTTCTTGTAAATCTGTTCTCGGGCACAAAATATATTATCGTCATGTAATTAACTTTAGTTATCAGCTCTCCTTTGGTCTTCAGCTCATAATAAGTATTGTTCTCAAACACTTGAGGCTGATTAGCCGAAAAGTCTCTGCACGCCTGAATTAGCAGAAAGAGCAGCAATGGAATCAGGATCTCAACGAATAAACCCATCTTCCAATGTCTCTTGCGCACCAGGAAGTTCTTGTAGAGCAGAAGACGGAATATCCTCAGCTTTTCCTTCATCTTGTTCTCCTTAACCCAGCAGACACCCCGTTGGAACGTAATTTTGTCTTGACGCCTGTCAAAAGTCGCGCGACACATGCGTTGCCATTGACACTCAGACGCACATCATTATTATTACAGGCCGCGGATCGATATCAACGCCTGCACTGTACTACTACTATGCTACTACTACTGCTGCTACTACTATTCTTGTTCCTGCTTAGCTGCACCGTCTGCGCAGCAATCATCGCCTTCGATGAAGAACACCACGTATTATATATGCACGTTCGTGGTCGTGAATTTGCAACAACTCCTATATACTCCACTATATATATATATATACACTCAACTAAGCATTCACACGCTTACTGTCGCGCGTATGTATAAATTATATACGAGTACAATAAAGCGTCTCGCCTACAGGTTGTCCCCATACGTCTGCGCGATTAGCATTCCAATCCGCGCGCAGTCTCTCCACAGCAGAAAGAAAAAGAGCCGCACGCACTATTGTATCATACACACGCACACCCGCGACACGAAAAAAGAACAACACAACAACTCTCTCTTAATCGTCGCCGTCGTTGACCCTTTCCCTCTTGCGTGCCAACGTCCCGTATATATAGATATATACTGCTATGAACGTGTGTGTGTATACGTTGCTCCAACTTTTAATCTTATATATATATCTTGCACACCTGGTATAAATTCTCGCGCTCCCCTTTCACGCACGCCCGCGCCTCGTTGCGCAAAAAAATAAAAAAAGATCCGCGCGCTCTCTGTATATATATATATCTATAGATATATATTACACGTATCGTGTGTGTGTATTATATATATAACCGCCGACGACGACGACGGCGACGATAACGACGGGCAGTGCGCGACTGCGGCGGTATAAACAAAACGTCGATCGTCTGGCAGCGGCGCGGCTCGTATACGCTGGCGTGAGCGCGAGCGCGAGCGAGCGGCGGGCGGGCGCGCGAGACATCGGATGTTCGGTATACGTCATCGTCTACTAACCAATCACAGCTTGGCTTTACCCCTGTACCGTTACGGAATTTTCCAATGACGACAGCACCGAGCAGGGCAGGCCCCCTTCGCGATATTATATAGCACACGTGTATGTATATATACGCCCCGCCAACATTTGCAATATGCGTGCGTGTGTATATATATATATATATATATATTTGTGCATATATGTATGTACGTTAGCTCGCGCGTTTACGTATATATATGTATATACGAGGGGGGGAAGGGTTAAATAGGCTGTAGTGTATATATATATATATATATATGCGCGAGAGCTGCGTGCGATATTTTTCGACATACGCTACTATGCGTATATATGTATACGTAGAAAACGCGTGCAGTACTTAGTATAGATAGAGTGCATGTGACACGCGATCTTACTCGCGCCGGGTATACGATATATAGAGAGGGAGGGAGAGGAGGAATGCCCGCGCGCTTGAGAGACGTTGGCCCCGCGCACTGTCCCCGCCGTAGTAGAGAGAGAGAGACTGACTGCCTTGTGGCCGCTGTGTGTAATTTGAGAAACAATGTACGGGGAATAATTATAATCGTGTATAGAGTCTCGCGCGATAACGTCTCGTATGTAACGAAAGTATGCGTGCGTAGGTATATATGATTTCTCTTTGTCAACTAACTGTGGTCATTTGGCTGCGGGGATCTATTTTTAGCTGGATTTTGAAGAGGATGAATTTTCGGAGTTTCGGAGTATAAAAGTTAAATGATTTTTCATATACTATGTAATAAGGCTTTTATCGAATTATATATACAGGGAAAAGTATATATATGGGTGATTCTTCGCAAAAATATAAAAAATATCAAAATCACCAAATGTTCATTATCATTCACTGAAAAAGAGTTAGCATCTATATACCACGGAGATTACATGTAAAACTGAGCACTTTTGCTGAGAATCACCCATATATATATAATCCAAGGTAATTATTAATCGCCTTCGATCGTTTAATTACGAATATGCGCGAGCACTCGATGTGACCTTATATCCTTATATATATATGTGCGATTGCAAAATAAAAAAGTGTAGTGAAATTGGGTTAAACAAATGGTTCAATTAGAGCAGGATCTTATAGAGCGTTTATTATTATTACGCGATATAGAAATTTACATATTGAACCTAACTTACGGACATACGAGGCTCTATGCTTTATGTACTTTTCCTTACTCGATTGAAATATTTATACAGCCTTATACATTCGCTATATACCATATTCTCCGTATATATGGATTATTAACTTCAGCGAGTCAATTGTTCATTGACAAAGTTCGGCAGACTAACGAAAAGAATATTTATAGTACATAATACATTGTTGTGTTGTATATATCGGAGTAAAGTGTATATACATTCGTGGAACTTGTGTATCGAATATAGTGTCGAATGTAACGCGATTTTATATTGTGTATAGGTGTATATAAAGAAAAGCTAAACTGACGTTGCTATACACTCTGCGCGCTGTGTTATTCCTTAAATTGACAGTCAAGTTCATTCAAATAACAGTTTGCTCTTTGACGAATCTATACTTGCGTATTGTTGTACGAGCCGTATAAATGACGTCGTTTGCTATAAAGATTTGTAAAATACGCACGTACAATTTTTTATTCTATACTAAAATGCATCAAAAGAGTATATAATTGCATTACAAATTATCGCTTTACACGTATTATTATCGTTATAATCATCTTGCACGATTATATATGAATATTATAAGAATCTATACGGAAAAGTTTTTAACTATTATAACGATTAGCGGTGAGTTTCGAAATTATTTTTCCAAGTAACACTTATAAAAACGTTGTCGTATCGAAAGCAGATGACACATTTTTAAAACTATATATTATCAAATCGTATAATATTAATTTACATTCCTACAACGACTTATAAGCTTTCTATAATTATCAATTAACGCGGTTTTGATTGATCAGTATAAGAAACGATAAAAAAAGAAAAACGACGCATTGAATTTTTCATCCTACATCCCGCGAGCCGTATACGCACTTTTAAAAATAGAAATATGCAACAACAGACAAGGATCGGTCAACAATTTTTTGTTACTGCACAGGGTATATATGTATATAGAATCACCCATTGCTATAAGCTTATAACTGAACGTGTTACACGCGCTAAGCGATTTTCAAAAATGGTAATGCCAAGGTAGCAAAAAACTCGTAGACGTATGAGTTTCGCAAAAACAAAAATTCGTTCGTATACTTCCTGAATCGTGCGTATAGACAATGTACCTGCGAACGCTGTATGTATAACGTACTACGCACGTGTAGTCAGTAGTATATACATAAAGCAAAATTGTCAGCGCATCATCATAAGTATATACATATATAAGCAAAAATTCTTAATATATTGCGCGTGTTACCTATACATGTATCTCTCAATTGTCAAATTCGACTCTCCATCACCTTTCGAGAGGTATATAAAAGGTCCCACGCGACCTATAATGCCATGCGGTTTTCAGGAAAACAAGTTTACGCGGATTCCCCACACACTCGCACATATACAATTGCGTAACTCTCTCTCTCTCTCTCTTATACGACGCAAACCGCCGTCGCCGAAAATTCAACGTGAACGCGAGCCGCGCGGCATTGAACTTTTTGCGCCTGTCTTACGAAGGCGAAAGCTATACGAATTTTGAAGTATATATATCGAAATCGAGAGTTTTACGAAATATTATATGGTGTTAATGGGTGGAGGGTTTTATCGAAGGATTATATGTTGGAATGGAGCATTATATGCGGCGTGTAATCTTTATTGGTTTGCAAAATCTATATATATATTGGTCAACGATTATGTTGCTCGTTGTAACTAATACTTTTGAAAACGTAACGCGGATTATATAAGTGGGCGTGTTGCGATATAGTTTATGTATAACTGTTTGTAATATATATACTTTGAATATTTTGGCGATAGAGTGACATTTTTTTTATTCGCGTTTAGGTATTCGAAATCAAGTTGTTTTTTTTTTACCGTCTCGGTTTACAGCCAGATTAATTTATCAGTTTTTTTTCAATTTTTTGACTAAAGAACGTACTTATAAACGTCTAAATGTAAAATAAATTACTATAATTGTATATTTTAATTTTCTCCATTTTACAACGCCATTTGTTTCGGTGTGTTATTATTTTTTAAGGACATAGGAAAAATATCGATAACACATTTAGTAACATTTTTAAAAATGACTAACTAAAAATTATAACTATGTGTGGGGTAAAATAGAGAAAAGTAAAATACATAAGTAGCAATTTATTCACATTTAATATAATATTACAAATCGTAAATGCGCAACAACTTAAAATTTTTAGTATTCCGATGTACAACGCTTACTTTTTAAAAATAATTATATAGTAGTCCTCGAATTTAAAACGAGTTTACTTATAAGTATATATATGTACGGTTGTATTCGACAACAACAAAATAAAAATGCAAATAAAAATTTTTTTGAGATAAAATACGCTGAGGTCCTCAAGATCAAATTCCCGTCAAATGAATCACATATTCCCCAATTATTCATTTCGGGGAAGGACAATTATATACTGTGTCATTTATTTTTAAATTCGATTGTCGAAAGCAGCAGCTGAAATTAGACGAATCAGTATTAAAGTGTACTAATTGACGTACATTTTCTTCATGCCCTTGATAAGCAAGATTTTCGTTAATGAATACATATTGCCTGCCGGCTGGCTCATACCCGAATTCTTTGAGTTTAAGATACGCGGTTGTATATTTTTAACTTTTCGTTGACATTTTTCAAAATATAATTAATTAAGTTCAATAAAAAATAATTTTATAAGTGTAGTAAACTACAAATTAAAATACCATATAGTAAAGATATAATTAATCACATGTATATGGATTAAATTGTAGGTCAATGAATCTTACTTCCGATTAATTAACATTTGTAATCGTTATCGTCTGGTTAACATCCCCCCTTTCCCTTACTTTTCAAACAAAGCTTTTTATGGTCTAGTTCTTAATCATAGCTAATGAGAATCGCAGCTAATTTTCTGTCTGGTAAGTCAAGATAAAATTTGATTTCTCGACATCGAGCTTATATTACTTTTTTCGATTTTTTTCGCCTATTTTAAACAAGCTTTTGAAATCTTGCTTTTGCAATATCAGTCGGACGTATCATTGAAGAATTAAATTATATTTCAAACTACTACCAGTTTAACATAATAGAATTCCTAAATTCCAGCAGGTTTATTAGGATTATTCGAGAACTTAATAAAAAATTTTTTCAAAATATATTCCAAAATCATGTGAAACAACATTCCACATATTTTTTTTTTATTTCAGAATAAATTTGAATGTCACATTATACATTTACGTCAGAAAGTTAAACGAAAATTCTATCTTTCACATAAATTTTCACAACTTTATCAAAATTCAATGCAAAAAAAATTTTTTACAAAAACTACATTCTTATTATAATATATAAAATATCTGCTGTTCCTTACGTAACAACAGCAATAAAATATAAAATGAAATCTTATACGAAAATCATCGCGAACACATATTACAGAGCAAAAAATCCCTTCTCTTTTTCGCCCCTTTAATACAACATTGCTAGTAATGCACGCATATTTACAATATACTCTCAAACATCTGTCCATATTATCCGACCTAACCGCGAAAATCGTCCGCGATATTAAACAACCCGAAAACGTTAAATTTAACATTGCACGCTTAAAAATAGACACACGCAGCGGTTGCTGCTGCTGCTGCCCACCGGCACTCAGCTCCCTCGAACTCGGCCACGCGGAATTCACTTAATGAGATCGTACTATACAGCTGCACGCGCGCGTTGTGAAAGCTTCAACTCCTACCGCAACGTATATTACCTAACGTATTTTACTTCTCGACTCGCCATGCGCGTATTATGTTTTTATATGCGCATATATACCTACTATACGACTGACGTGTGCTATCGCATGAGCAGCAGACACCGCGTGTACGCACGCGGGCATATGGAATTTGTTTTCCTGGAGTTTTAAAGCGGTGCTGCGGTTTTTGTGTGTGTGCGTGTGTTTAATTAGGACAATGACGAGCGTCGAGGAACTGCAGGCGAAAGTGAAGGAGCTTGAGCTTCAGCTTGAGGAAGCGCGAGCTGGTGCAGCACCCGCTGCTAGGCAGAGGATCGAGCAGATGTCCAGCGAAGTCGTCGATACGAATCCTTACAGGTGGAAATGATAACGATGATGATGATGATGATGATCGGGACGATGATGATGTCGGGTGGTTGTTGACATTATGGTACGAGGGATGTGATGACGCGGAGGATGATTGTTTACGAGTTACGGGTTGGGTTGATAATTGTAATGTGGCTAACCATAATGTGTCATCCAGGATGTGAATACTTATAGTCATTGTGTGGGTGTGTGTGTGTGTGTTTTTTTGTTTATGAGGAAAAGATTTTTGTTGGTGAAATAATGAAAAGTAGTTTTGGAGTAATTTGTTTTCATTGACTTCTGGGAGTTCATTAAAAATGTTGATATGGCATTTTTATTGTTTTTAATTGAATAGCTACTCTATGCTTTGTTTGGTGTATTTTAACATATGGTTCCTTTTGGTTCTTATACTTAACAGTACAAATAAAAACTTTTTGTTTTCAATACGCTTCATATGTTAACATTATATATTATTATTACTGAGCAATGGATTTTCTCTAACTTTTAGTAGTATTTTATAAAATATTAGTGTTAAAATATTGTTAGAATATTTCTTTGAAAATAAAAATATTAAATTAAATATTTTTTTTTTTGTATTTTATATTATAAAGATACATTAACCTTTGCTCTAATGAATGTCTTTTTAATTACATTTATTTGTTACAGTCGTTTATTGGCATTGCAACGAATGGGAATAGTTAAAAACTATGAAAGGATACGAAATATGACTGTGGCTGTTGTTGGTGTTGGAGGAGTGGGAAGTGTAACTGCTGAAATGCTTACAAGATGTGGTATTGGAAAGGTAAATTTTAAGAAAAATTTCTATAATATATCATTTTATCTGTCAACTAAGCAATTTAGAAACTATACAAATTTTTAATATAATTCTGCTATTATCTGATTTACTACATTCCAATATTATTAAAATCAACTATTAAATGAAACAAAAATCACAATAATTCTTTTTTATTCTGTTTTATTATAATATTTTGTATTCATGTTCCCTATCTTGGTTTTACACTGTATTCCACTAAATGAAAACAAATGATTCACTCGATCAATGCTTTAATAGAACAGTTTACGGAACATCATTTTTTTCCTTCTTCCAGTTGGTGCTATTTGATTACGATAAAGTTGAATTGGCCAATATGAACAGGCTTTTCTTCCAGCCACATCAAGTGGGACAAACTAAGGTCGAAGCTGCAGCAAGAACTCTAAGGTTTATTAACCCAGATGTTGAAATAGAAACACACAATTATAATATTACTACAGTGGATCATTTTGATGAATTCATGAACACAATTAAGTAATAAAATTAACTAAAATTAAACATTGAAATAAATTAATAAATATTATAATTATAATATTTATATTATTATAGGACTTCTGGCATTAACAATGGTCCTGTAGATTTAGTTTTGAGTTGTGTTGATAATTTTGAAGCTCGAATGGCAATCAATACAGCATGCAACGAATTGAATCAAAAGTGGTTTGAAAGTGGTGTTTCTGAAAATGCTGTATCTGGACACATACAATTTATTGTTCCTGGTGAAACTGCATGTTTTGCAGTAAGTTTTATGAAATTTTTTTTCAAAAGAATAAAATTTAAAAAAATTTATATTAATGTTAAATATTCTATTTTAGTGTGCACCTCCTTTAGTAGTTGCATCAAATATAGATGAAAAAACTTTGAAACGAGATGGTGTGTGTGCTGCTTCACTACCTACAACAATGGGAATTGTTGCTGGTTTTTTGGTACAGAATACTTTAAAATATTTACTGGAATTTGGTTCAGTATCACATTATCTTGGATACAATGCCATGCAGGATTTCTTCCCAACAATGGCTTTAAAACCCAATACAAGTTGTGATGACAAATTTTGTAGACAAAGGCAAACAGAATATGCAGCTAAGCCTAAAGTTGAATATTGTAAAGAATGTGTGGAAGAAAAACCTTTACATGAAGATAATGAATGGGGTAAATGTCTTGTTCATTTTAAAAGTACTCATCTCATTGCCTATGCAAATATTTTAATTTATTCATTTTATGTTGATTTGGCGTATATATTATAATATTAGAATATTCAGCAGACAGGTGAACATTCTTTTTAGACTCATTTATTACTGTCATAGACTGTTGAATTTAAATTTATGTTAAGCAAATATTTGTATAGTTACACTAATTTTCTTTATCTTTTAGCAACTATAAATTAAATTAATAAATTACTATTAATTATTTTAGGAATCTGTCTTGTTGACGAGACAGTACAAGAAGAGACTGATGCACCTATAAGTATTGCACCTGGACTTACTCAAGCTTATGAATTACCATCTCAAGATATTGATTTAGATTCTGAACTGGCTGTGGATGCGGATGATCAAAGTTTAGAGGATTTAATGTCAAAAATGAAGTCTATGTAATATTGATTTTTTTACAAAAATATTTTTAACATAAAATTTATATGCTACAAATGAATGCTAATACTATTTTATCATTAAAGAATAACATGATTTTTATTATTAAATACTTTGTTTATTTAATTATTTATAAAAATATAGAAGTGTATCTACAATTTATTTAACTTAAATTACTTGTACACTTAACCTACTATACAAATTAAATGCAAAAATCTTCAGAAGTAAAAATCAATATAAAGTGAATTTTAAAAAATTTACTTTTGCTGATAAACAGATTTATAAAATAATACTGTTATATGTCAAACTTATCGTAACACAATGCATGTCCTTCCTCTTCATATTCTTCTCTTTTAACAATTAAATTAGAGTAGCCAGGATCTTTAGATAACAATTTTCCACCTTCCCATGCATATGTTATTGGACTGAAAAACAAAATACATTTAGTATTTAGTATAAATTCAATGAGTTGAAAAATATTCAATATATTTAATAAGATGGTTTTTTTGTAAAACATTTATATACAGTTATTACCATAGAATTAGTAATATGAAAGAATAAACTTACTCTTCTGGTAAATGGACCTTTATTTCAAATTCTTCAGGAGCAAGCATCCTAACTTCTTTTAGAATACGTTCTTGAAATCCTGGAAATTTAACACTGCCACCAGTTAAAACTATATTTGATAATAAATGTGGCCATGTTTCTTCGTCACAAGCCTTTAAACTATCTATTATTGCCTCTGGAATACCCATTTGTTTAATTCCAACATCAGAGGGATGAAAAAGTATCTCTGGTATTGTAAACCGTTCATTGTTCATACGTAAAACTTGCTGATCTGTGGCAGTACCTGGGTCTGTTAAATATCCTCTTCTTATCGACATAAAATCAGGTAATACATAATCTTTAACAATTGTGTTATCCTGGACTCTTAAACCAGCAGTTTTCATATCACTATAAAAGTCTTCAGATACAAAACAAGAATCTTCTTTCACTTGATTTACAACATAGGTTTCATCCATAACATGCAATTGTCTATATGATAGAATTTCTTTCAAGTGATTAGTTAATAACTTCCCACCAACATCTACTCTACGAATCCCTGTTTTGATCTTCATGTCATTTATAAATGGTACAACGTGACAAAAACTATAACCTACATCAACTACTATACAACATTTAGAAGTGGGATTTTTGTGTCTATAATGATAACAAGATAAAGTTGCAGGATTTATCCTCAATAAACTGGCAACTTCGTACTCTTCAAAAAATATTTCTGCCATTGCTTCTTGAACGGAAGGAAAATTGAATGGTGGTTCTGTTACTATCATGGAAGTATGATTGAGATTGACCGGACAACAATCTTTTGAAAATATATAATCCCAAACTGTCTTTTGCACATCCCAGTTGATTATGTAGCCCTTTTGTAAGGGTAACATAAAATACAAGGCAGCTAAATCTCTGCATTCCTCTATTTGATTACCAATAAATGCTCTTCTTCGTTCACTTTTTGCTTTCATTACACTATTAGGAGCCACACTGCAAATTAATTAAATTATCAACTAAATTAATACTCAAAAATTAAAAAGTATAATTTATATATTTTAATCTATATAAATGGTAAACATAACCTAATTTTTATTTTGTTTACTTACACTGGGTTATCGGTAGATAACCCGGCTTTTGCTGTATAGCCTCCATTATCCAAAATAAATATGGTTTGACTCATTTTTTCTTTAAAAATATATTTATTTTCATTTAATGAAAAATTTTAACCGGCAACTATGAAAACATTCTTTGACCAGCTTTGACTCGTATCGTCTCTATTTAGTAAATAGTAATGCACTACTCAAGTCAGTGGAGGTTATTAAATTCATATAAGAATTTTTTAATAATTTCATTCTATAAACACTAAAAATATCATAGTTATATTTTTACAGTTAATATTATGCCAGTGAAATATTATTTTGTTTATATATTTGTTTACATAACAAATAAAAAGCTTTTATATTGTTGTATACATTTATAGCGTTGGTAGCCTCGACACTTGTGACTTGTAGTTGGTACTAAACAAATTTTAAAATTAAATTTTAAATAGTTTTTAAAGGAATTAATCATGGATTAATTTTTTAAATTATTTTTTAATTTTCTTTTTAATTATTAGAGACTTATTTAGATTGGAGCAACTGAGGAAAGGCTGTAAAATGCGATACGCGATAGAAATATCTTGTACGGGCTCAGCCTATATGTACACTTTTTAGACGCAGCATATATCGTAGTGATAAGAGATCTGTAAGGGCTGAGAAATCCATTAACTAACCAGTTTCTTTTAAGGTTATTTTAATTTGAATGTGGTCAAGTAATTATTATTAACTAAAATTGTTATTAACATATATTTAAAAAATGATATTTTTGTTTCAAAACAATTTCATGCATTTTCATCATTTTCTGGAAAGAAAAGTGTCATTTGGCAAATTTTTCGTCAGCAGTAATTTTCCAAAATTTTTAAGAATTTCAAAACATGAAATGTAAATAATTCTTGGCTGGAATATACGTACATTTTGGTATTATAGTATATTAAAGGAGTTAAGAGTCTGTTTACATTGAAAAAGGTCGTCTGAATTCACCTATAACGATAAATCTAAACGGTCTATTCGCTTGTGAATTCGGAGCAAAAAATTGTATACGATAGATAGAAAAAGTAATGCAAGGCTAAATCGGTAGAAAAAAAAAAAGATATTTGTGTGCGGCAATAAATATACAAGTGAAAAAATACTATAGTCGTACACAATTAGTATATCAGTTGAAAACATTGCCAAAGAAACTTTGATTTCGTAGAAGACTTTGATAGAAATTTACTAAATTTTATTATAAATTTCACTTAGTTTTTTAGTTTAAAAAATATTTTAATAAAAAAATATTTTAAAAATAAAATATTTCTGGCGATGGTTCTTGGTGGGCTAGAAGTAAATAATTGTCCCTCTCATCGACGTAGTCTCTCTGTAATTCGGAAATTCAGAGGCAAAAAAAATGGATTCCTTGTTTTTCAAATGCTCCAAAGTCCAGAATTAATGTCAGTCAGCAACAAACAGAGATCACTGCAGATGCAATAAAAGAATAAAATAAAATTTTGTTTTCTATTATTTTAAAACCTATATTATTATGTACGGTAATTATGAAAATGTTAAAATAAATTTTAATATAAACAAAAATATTTCAAAATATATACAGTAAATCCATTATACACAGATCCCTTAAATAATTTATAATATGTAAATAATAAACTTGGTTAAATTTCAAAAATTTTTTTACATATGCAAAAAATCAAAGTAACGTTGAAATTTGAAGTCGTTTTCGAAAATTCTAAATTTTAAAACCGTAAATTTTATGAAAATGAACGAGTAAATTAAGTAATCAAATGAAATATTAATAACAGAAACAATACATGAAAGGCTCTAAATGGATCGTAAAATTAGTTAAGTAATGAAAAGTGTATTTTTGCACTTTGTTCATATTTTTTGTTCAACCTCTTACAGCGTCGTTAATTATTATCGAATTATACAAGTATTCACGGAGTTAAAAATTTATGTTAAATTTTAATGATTTAGATACATTTTTACGCTTTTTCTCATTGTCTCTGTAAAAGTTGTTTTTAGAACATTCTCTTTTTCGATAAAAAAAAATCAACTGCAAATCAACGATGTCTTACCATTACAAACAGATCAGCTTCATGAAACATCTTACTTATAATTTCTTCTTAGCAAATCAATATAGCGCTTGTTAATTTTCTTATTGTCTTATTAATCATCTAAAAATATTGGTATGCTATCGCGTTTTAGATTCTTTAGATTGCTTCGTTCTTTTTTTTTTACTTATTTTGAAAAATCATTATAGTTGTATAAGCGAGTATTGGCAACTTTTAACATTATAGACGTAAATAAATAAGTTTCACATAAAATTCATTTTGAAATTTCTGGTTTTCATAATTGTATTATTGTGAATACAAATCACATATAAAGTCGATTCGTGACAGCTTTTTTTTAAAATTTTTATACATCGTTATATTTTAATCAACAATTTTTAAACAATCACATTTTTTCAATAACGGCATCACCTGATAAGTATAATTTATGAAGTTCTTCTTTTCTTTTACCAAAATTCAAATTCACATTTTCATATAAAATTTCGTCTTCATTAGTTTTAATTACCGTAAGTCATTATATTTATCGAAAACGATTCGAAGATCGTTTATTTGAAACACTGGCCTATAGCTTTTGGACTTTTTCCTTTACCTTTATAGTTGAAAAAAATGTATATAGAGAGAAAGAGAGAATGAGAGATAAAGACGAAAAAATGATACAAAATCCAGTGATTCAAACTTTATTCACACTTCTGTTATACGTCCATACAATCACTTTTCTCGTCTCCTTTTCTTGGTATACTGTAGCCGAGAGGAAATATTGTAATTTTTCTCAGTTAAATGTTGAAATAATGAGTGGTTGTTATAAAGTTACTAAAAATTGTAGAAATATTAGAAAATTTAGGATGATATATTAAAATAGAATAAACTTTATTACTCGCAGTCATTGGTCTTATTATTTCACTATACAAATACTTTAAAAAAAAAAAGAAAAAAAATATGAATAAACAAAAATTGTCCTTTTTTTTAACTTCTGCGGACAACTTGTATGTTTCATTTTGTAAATGCGTTCTTCATGTTTCTTTAATTGAATACCTTTACTTACAAAACGTGCTCGTCAAGACACGAAAAAACATCTAAAGAATATTGCTATACTTTATCAAGTCTATTACTCTTGAATATGTCTTTGTTTCTTCAAGGCTCATATACATGAAATGAATTTAACCACGTGTAATTGTTTTCAACTATCTCCGATAAAATTTACAACATTTCCTCGCTTTAACTTATCGTCATACTCCGTTTTTAGGACTCAATTGCATTTCGTCATTTTGTTGGATTCGTGTACTACGACACTGCGGATATTCTACATGTTGAGTCTTGCGTGAAAAAATCTTAATCTGTTTCTTTTTTAAAATTTTTTTTTTTTGTTGTTGTTGCAGAGCCATGCGATTTATTACCTCACTCGTATATTAATCATCATCGTCACACTCTCGGCTTCTTTCGCGCTCTTTTACTTTGTTCGCGAAACAGATGTATACATATTTAATTATTCGATCACTTTTCTTCGTTTTCTATAAAACTAAACTAGATTATCATAAACTTAACGTACGAACAGGACTTCGGGAAATTGTTCGCAGAGCTGAGAAGTATTGGCGAGAAAAATCCTTGATCATATATATATATATATATTATACATACTTAAATGTAAAAATTAATAATTATATATATAGCGTGCTTTGAACTGCACCGCTCAGGAAACATAATATAGCTTATCCCTTCGAATTCACAAGAAAGCCAAAATAGTTTTTGTTATATAATTACGTGCTTTTCTTTTTTAAGTAACAAAATATCGACATAAAATGATCAAACCTTATTAAAAAGAAGAAAAAAAATGTCATTCTCGCGTGCATAACGCGCCTATATATACCAAACGAACCCACGTGGTTGTTATAAATGCCGTGAAATATGGAATACAAACTGGAAGTTTTTTTACGTTAAAGCGTTAAGTATCATAACAGTTAATATAATTATATTTATAGGGTCTCCCTATGCAGAGACATACACATTATACTATGTACAATTTTACATAATCTAATATTATCCCTATGTAATATTAGATTAGAAAATTATATATATACATGTTTTGGCTAGATTAAAAATGCAGTGTATACAAGTATGCAATCGTATAACGGGCCGTTATCCTGAGCGGCAATTCAATATAAAACACACGCATATACACCCACACAATTATGCGCAATAATAGAATTAGATAATCGCGTCTCGTATATAAGAAGGACTTATTCTCTCGAGGATTTTTCTCGCGCGTGCACTTAATAAGAGAATATACTCGTCAGTTCTGGGCTGATTCAATTAATTAGTGACATTATGAGTATGTTTGGCGCGCCGCTCCTGCCATTTTAGAAATGCTGATACAACGCGTGAAATACGATCACTCCTTGTTCTTTCATTTTCTTTTTTGCTTTTCGCTGTTTGCAGATGCATGTTTAAACGTGGTAACTCAAGTGGATAATATGTATATATATAGCGTTTTGAAAGTAATAATCGCAAGTGTTCGTAGAATATTGAAATCGTATATAAAAAATTGTATGCAGTGGTCATTTATATATATATATAGTTAGTTGATTGATGCAAACAAACGATAGAAGAAGAAAAAAAAAATATATATATAACTACCTTGAAACAGATGCATTTAATTAGGCTGTTTTCCATATTTATCTGAGATGTTCGAATGTAAAATAATAAAGTCATTTGGTTCTGCTTTAGTTTGTATACAAAGTATAAAGAAGGAAAAATTACGGCACGACCTTCAACCGTTGAGACCAGACGAGGGCTTCTTTAATCCAGATTCGTTTAAGCCGATAATAACGTTTCGATATCTACACAAAGTCAAATAATACCTTGAGGGGGGAGGGGGGAACAAACTTAATTAATTAATTAGCTGCACGCAATATATGAATACCTGAACAATAAAACGAATTTTGCATATACAATGCTTATATGAATATAATTCGTAATATAATTGTTCATTGGCATCGTTTGGAGAAGACTCGTTCGCTGTCTCAGCCATGATTTATTTTTTTAACGTCTGAAAATTTCTCATCTTGTTTTCTGTATGTGTGTCTGCGTGTGTATATGTACCTCTATACATTAGTATCATTATCATTTATTATTTAATAATTATTATAAAATTTCGGAAATATACACAGCGATAAGGCAAAAACGGCGCTGGGGGCATCGAAAGAGAGAGAGAGATAGTGTGAGAGAGAGAGAGAAGCGAATATTTTAATTAGCCAGTATTGTAAAGAAGTTTGCCGTTTTCTTTCTCCTGTGTGTGTGTTAATAGTACTTTACCCTCCACTTGCTACCAATCTATGCATTTTATTTTTATAATTTTACCCTTTTTCCTCGAAATATTAGCTAAATTAGCTCGTTAGTGTGAATATACCTATGACGGGCTAAGGCCATGGTGAGAGTAGCTTCATCATCATCACTGAATAATAAATGTTACAAAAGTATATATACTCTCGTACGATACGAAAATTTCTCAAAAAAAGGCAGTTTGAAAATACACACAGGTATACAATAATTAAAATATAGTAATAATTATTCTAATCTTCAATTAATCAACCGTACAGAACTTTCATATTATAACGTGTCGTAAAAACAGCTAAAGGAAGCGCTTTTAATTGGAAACAATAAAAAACCAGTGAATTATTACAAACACTGTGACGCTTTGTATATAGGCATTAAAGAAATTTCACAGAGCTTTTATATAGGAACTGATATAAATCGATATAGAGATGTTATTTGAAACGGATACGCAAGTGGAGCGTAATCTACACGCTAATATGTCGTTCTGTACAAACATTATATAGTTATCCCCAAGCTCGACGCGTATTTCGAAGGATAAACGAGTCTGTCGAGTCGCAGCGTTTACAAGGAAAAATGTTACACAGTCCTATACAACGATTCGAAACGGTACTTGCACGCATTAAACGTTAAAAGTACCATCCTCATTACAGGAAAAAAACGATGTGTTCCATTATGGAAACGTAAAGTATCGAAAATTATTACACATTTAAAATGCTTCGAAATTTACTATATGAATTCGGTTTTTCAAGACGTAAACTAATCAGTCAATATTATGCTACACAAGTGCCATTTCAAATCGTTAATTCGCCTTTTTTGTTTGTAATACTCAAAAAATATAGGTATAGTAGATAGTATGATAGAGAGTGAGTTAGAGAGACAATTTTTATCGCGCCAGCTGGTCATCGAAAACAAAAAGACAAAACAAAAAGAAAACAAAAAAAACTCTATTGCGCCTCGAAGCGTACACCAAATGTACACAACATAACTTCCTTCGTTTCTTCGCCTATTATGCTTTAATCTCCCCTTACATACCATTACTTCGCTCTTTATTAATGACTTTAATCTCTATATAGATAATGTGTATTTGGTTGTGTTTACGGTGATAAATTTAGTTAGGCTTCCCCCCTATTACCAAACGCCGCAATTTACCATGTCCGCGAGGATGTACAAGTTTTACCATTACCAAAAAAAAAAGGAAAGAAGGACAAAACTTGTACGATTTTTATACTTCAAACGTATTCCTCACAGATATACACCACAGCGCGTCGTCCTACCGACACCTTCCCACCTTTCTTGCTCCGCAAACTGTCACAATCCACGTTCGCGCATCGACCGCGGCATATATCATCACAACTATACCACTTACGTAAAAACGTTATCGAATCGACATTGTGTCTATGTGTGTGTATGTGTGTGTGTGTATATCTTCGTATATAGTATAGATCCTTGGAAAAAAAACCTGCTCGGAAAATACATCCCGCTGCGTATATATAGTCTTTGTATATATGATCCCTCTTCGATTACACTCTGCATCACACTCCAGTATATATTTTTGCATGGCGTTTACGTAACGACGACGTCGACGCTGCCTATGCATATATATATAGGTGTGTTTCTTCATTTGCCTATATATGTATGCGCGCGTGTATGTATGTATGTGTATATACGTGTTTATGAACAAAGTAAACAACGAGAGAAAAGAAAAAGGTTCCTCCGGGAATCTGACGATCGGAGAAAAGAGCGATTTATATGTATATATGTATAGGTACTTTTATAACTCGGTGAGATGGCGACGCGCGATGCAGGTGCGTGATGTGGTATATGCGCGCGGTATACGAGCACACGTGCAACTATACGTAGGATTTATACACGATCGGATGATAATTTTCTGTATTAACTAGCTTATAATGATTAAATGATTATACACCGTTCGTACATTGCTCAACCATATATGTATAGATCGTACGGTAGTTGCGCGGGCTTGTCGCGCACATACGCGTATGTAATATTAATCACATGAATCACATCTAGTCTCGCATTCGACTTTATCCTCAACTTTTTTTCGTTTTTTTTTCTTCTTTGTATCTAAAACATCGTTTTTCCTCCCAAAAATCAGGGACTAAAAAAAGGCTGTATATAAAGCATTGCACGTTGATCAACGACGGCTGACATTTATAATCTTCATACCCGGGGCGCGCTTTGACATCGCCACAAAAATGCATCATCGATAATATTAATTAGTACTTTTTTTTCTTAGTTTTGTCGTTTTTGTTGTTGTTGTTGTTGTTGCTGTTGTAGTTATTTTGTTTTCATAGGTATTCACAAAGCACAAAGAGTACTTGGCTATAACAAACAGTTTATTCAGCTATCATTGTTGTATCAGATATAAATGAACATTCGTTTTTTTCAGGTTTTTTTTTTCTTTTTTCATTCATCGTTTTCATTTTTTGCATTCCGTTTCTTCTCATTTTTTCCGCACGTATCATCTTCAATTATCGTTTAAATATACTATATAAACTGAGTGACCTAGTGTGTATATGTATGTGTCTGTATGTGTCTGTATACGTGTCTGTCTGTATATATGAATGCGCGCGCTCTCGATTCCGCTTTCATCTTTTTCCTCTATATACGTCAAGTACAATTCTCTCGCACCAGCCAACCACGTGCGCGCGCTAGCGTTATTTACGCTATATCCTTACACGCAACTCCCACACTCATACATATTATTATTATTCTTTTTTATTCATTTTTTCTTATATTTCGTCAACATATTCATTCTTTCCCTTGTGTACAGTATGCTCGCATCTGTTCTCCACCTTTTGCTTCACATAATGTTTAACATGTATAATTTTTATAATGTACGATCGCAACTGCATGTTTGTGTCTATATGTCCTCTGTTATACATGTGTATCAATGCGTTATGTGTATGTTTTTTTTGTATATTCCACTTTTCTCTTTCAATGAGAAAACTCAATGTATATATAGTATTGTAATACGTATGTCAATACGTTCACGCGTATATGTATATTTGTATATGTCTGTAAAAGTATATCTGTGTAAGTGTTTCTGTGTGGTGTTGTATGTGTGATGAATCGTGGCAGAGCATCCTCCTGTCTCGCTCCCGAATGAGATGATAGCACATTATACACATCATTATTATTATTGTTATACAGTCCGTACGGGGGCCCTCGGCGTGTCGACACACTTCTTCGATTCTTCAATCATTATCTTGAACCTTCCTCTTCCCATATCTGCTTCCCATAATATTAACGTATATCGTGTGATGCATTTCCCTCATGGCGCGGCCGTGGCGATGTCACGCGTGCGGGCGGCAGGCGCGCAACTGCAGGAGCGAGGAGTCTGCTACTTGACAACAGCAGTAGCCGTAGCCGACGACGACGACGACGTTGGTGTCACGCGCCATTAGAGGTGCTGAGGTATAGCCTGTTGCAAGGCGGCGAGCTCCTCGAGGGTTGCCATAGCTGCAGCCGCGTTGTCGACGAGGCCGGATGACGTCGCTGAGCCACCGGGTGCCGACGGCGGTGGTGGCAGCGCGCTTCCCTGCACTGCTGTTGCTGCTGCTATGCCGCGATCATCTGCAATGAAAGAAGAAAGAAATGGGGTCGGAACAAAAGCCGACGCCCCGTTTGGGTTAGTGATGAGCTTAAAGCCAGTGATGGAGATGGAGTGAACGAGATGATGATGTGGGCGGATTATTGCAGCAGGTTGAGGATTGGGAGATAATACGGTTTCGTTGTTTTTTTTTTTTTCTTTTTGAAAGTCGTACGGAAATTGAAAAGAAAACATTGCTGAAATGAAGTTTGATGTTGCATTTTTCTGGTTTCTGTACGACGTCCAGAATTTACGAAGTGTATACAACTTCAAGAACTTAGATGCTAAATTCCGATAATCATAATCAAAATTTTGTCAAAATCGTCTGTTTGAATTGTTTTCATTTATTTAAAAATGACGAAAATAGAAATTCATTTTTAGCTTAACTGGAACATATAACGATTATGTTTGCTTTGGCAGAGTAAATGATTTTTTTTAATAATAATAATCGTAATAACAAAAATAATCAATCAATAAAAATTAACTTACTATAAAATACTTATATAAAATATAACACGGAATTTGGCATTCTTTTTCACTTTTGATTAAGGAAGAAATAATACGCACCTGTGACTTTTCAAGATTTTTCTTACAAACTGTGACATGTTAATGAAATAAAAATTACAATTTTTTCATCATAAAATAACAAGTTTTGAAATTATCCTACAATAAAAAACATATGATTTTCGATGCTCTTATCAGTAAGAAAGAAAAAATACAGAAGTTATATTGACTTTTGCTATTTTGAAAAACTTGATAAAATCCCTTAGAAACCTTGAAAATCAGTATTTTAATTAAAAATACTGAATTATAAATATTTAAAAATTTCTAAACTACACCTACCTTCAAGATTTCATAGAAATAATATACTCAAATATTAATTTGATATTATATTTTTCAAAATCACAGGTACACTATATGTCTACTAATAAACTATTTGCAAAACCTATGTTGCCTCACACAGTGTTAATTTTAAATAAAAAAAAAAAAAACTATTTTCTTATGAGATCACAAAACATTGAATTTTTAGTAAATGCTACTAATTTAGCAACTAGAATGTGATTTTTGTTAGTTCACGTTTTACATGGATATTTTTTTAAATATAATCAGAAAACATATACTTACACTTAAACTGTATTTTTCAACATATAAGCTATATTATAAGAAGATAAAATTAACTACTAGTGTTCACACGTGAAAGAAAGGTGATGATGGAATTGGTTGAAGCGATAAGGTAGGATTTAAAACAAAAAAAAAAGGAATTGAGTTATAAAATTAAGTGTTATTGAACAATATGTTTACAATAAAGTTTGATAAAACTACAATGTATACAATCAAAAACTGAGTTTTATTAATCGTCATATTTCCAGAAATAAAAATATTCATTTCATCTGTGTTACAGTTTTTTTTTAATTCCATTGAATTTCTATTTTCGGGTAAAAACTTTACTAAATTTAATATTATGAAATTACATTACAAGAAATTAATAAACTAATAAACAATAAATTTTACAAAATAAATCGGGTCTTTTAAAAATAATTTTCAAAACATTAAAATTTAATAAAGTTTTTAAAAATTTTATTTACATGTAACGATATTTGTCATTACAAATTGTTACCCTAACTAATGCATATTTATACTAACAATGAAAATTAGACGTACACCAATTTGAAAATAACTAATGGTACATCACATAAGAAATGATCGGCGGAACAAAAACGACTATTGGTTGGAGAAGCGGATTGATAAAATTTTTATAAAAAAAAGATTCAAAACGAGTAATTTTTAAATAATGTTTTAATGACTTTCACAAGTCTCGAAAAAATACTCAATTTTTATAAAATAAATAGTCAATGCACATCAGCTTCATTTCTTTCAGGCGCTTCTTTAATATTTCTTTCATATATCAACTAAGATACCTAAAAAAATATGACTGCCTTAAGTTGACTTCAAAAATAAATAAATTTTATCAACTTAAACTATCCACATTGTCTATTAATTAGTTCATTCAATATAACATTTGTTCAAAAGTATGAAATACTATAATTTTAAATTTCACATTTAGTTATTATTACTGGCATTTAGATATTAATGATTGCTTTGTTATACGAATTTTTATACACAATTGCTCTTACTTCTTTTCTTTAAATGATACAATAAAAAAATATAAAAAAAGCTTAGAGTATGAAAAGAGTAAGGCATCTTTGTGGCTTACTTAAATTTAACTTTACACGATCTAAAGTGTTCACATACGCAATCGTAACATGCATATGACAAAGCATGTAAGTTACTGAAGCCGTTAATATTATAGTTTTACAGTTAATCTGTCTTTCTGTGATTTTTTGTTTTAAGGTAGAAGCAAGTTAAGATGATGACATTACCTGGGCCGCTACTCACCTACAGGCAATGAGCCTGTCATGGGAGTAGGTGACGACGACACCATGGCCATTCGGCCTTGTTCCTTTACAATTGGGTCTACAAAAAAAATAAAAAGAAATTTGTTAATGATTTATCAATGAGAGCTTTTAAGGCTAATTATTTCTTTGTTGTCATTAGTGCTTTATTATTTAAAAATAAATTATTCAAGTGACATTCCCTGATAGACTAAAAATGGAGTATTATTCCTGATAAACATTATCCCTCTATAAAAAATCCCTTTATAAAATCCCTTTATAAAAAATACATCCGCGGGATGGTCAGCGCCATGTTGGACGCCATGTCGATTTTCTCGAAAATCTCTAAATCTCGAATTTTAATGTCTGCGCGAGATGGCGCATCAGTATTCAATTTTTTGAATTTGTTGATGATGAATCTACGCGAATCCTCACATGTAATGGCATCTATTACTTCATTTGGTGTGATTAAAATATTTGCATCTTTCATGTCATTAAAAATACTAAAAGGGGCTATGATCATCTAAGGATGAATCATTATTTTTCACATTTACGTCAAAACTATCTGCCATCATGATCTGCCTGACTATTCACTTTTTCGTTATCAGCCACGATAGTAATTTTCAAAGTACTTATGAAAATCTAATAAAATATTTATTGCCCCTTACAAAAAAGTCTTCACATTTATGTATTTTTTTAATGAATTTTTAATTTTTATGAAAATACCGTCAGGCATACCGTGTAGAATGACTCTAATGTGCATCATGAACTAAAATATTCTCGATTTCTTTTGAATTTTCGACTTCCTTAATCTTTACCTATACCAATATACGCGATATTATGTTTTATTTTTATAAGAAAATTGCGTGTTTGTGTATATATAACTAAAAATCATTTAAAAACTTTTATCAAAAATAATACAATATCAAAATTTTCAATATCAGCGCGCACAGCGCGCGTGTCGAATTCTAGTTATATAAAAGTATGAAATGTTTGATACTTTTATATTATCTAGTAAGCAATAATCAGATTTGATGGTGATATTTAAAGAAATGAAAAGTTGTTATCGTTATCTTAAACCGTTTTTGTGTACTTAAAATATGTAACATTTACTCAACAATGCTTTGATCATTTCCCGTTTCCCAAAAAACTTACAAAAATATGGATGGTCCATAGCTTCGCGCGCAGTGAGTCTCTCATAATGATCATAGCGCAGCAGCTTGTCGAGGAAGTCAAGACTCTCGGGCGACACGAGATGTTGGTTGTCCGAGTGGACAAAACGCTCCCAACGCTTGCGAGAATGTCTGCCAAGTATGTCGTTGAAGCGTGGATCGAGCTCAATGTGATACTTGTCGAGGTACTCGAACAGTTCCTCCGTGCCCAGTACTTTGGCGATCCTGACCAGCTGATCGTAGTTGTCATGACCATGGAAGAAAGGCTCTTTCCTGAATATCATACTCGCAAGCATACAGCCCAACGACCACATGTCCAACGAATAATCGTACATCTATAAAATAAATAAGAAATATAGTTAATAAATTCTCATGACTCTATAAATGTGATTTTTAATTACTTAATAACAAAATATTTTGAAAGTATACCTGATAATCTACAAGGAGTTCTGGACCCTTGAAATAACGTGAGGCGACACGCACATTATATTCCTGACCTGGGTGATAAAATTCTGCTAAACCCCAATCAATTAACCGCAGTTTTCGATTTTCGTGATCAATCATAACATTGTGCGGTTTTACATCTCTGTGCATAATACCCATACTATGGCAATATTCCAGTGCCTAAAAATAACATTGTAATTACTTTAAAAATTTGCTTGTCTTTAATGCTATTTTTTCAATAATTCAAGTCTTTCCAAATTTTATTGAGATTTAAGTTAAATATAAAATAGCTTTTATAAGGTATCAACTGTAGAGTCAACAAATTGTTTGAATTTTTAAAACAAAAATAATGATTGTACTCACAATCTATTACAAAAATTATTTGATGCAGAATAAACTATTTGAAAAATTGACTATTAATCTTAAAATTACCTTTAATAACTCATAGAGGTAGTATCTTATATCGTAATCTGTTAAAGTCTGGTATAGCTGCTTAAAATCTGTGTTGTTGACATGTTCAAATATTAAAGCTGGTGTCCTAGATACTGGATCCTTAACAACAGCTTGGAGTGTTATAATGTTGGTCCCTCCCCTAAGATTCTCTAAGATTTTAATTTCTCTCTTTATCTTCTTCTTTTTAACTGGCTGTAATTTACAAAATCAATGTCAGCTTTTATGATTTCTTTTTAAAATTTTTTTATTGAAGGAATATTTTAAATAAGGACCTTTAATATTTTAACGACACATTTCTCGTTATTTGTGATATTAAAAGCCTCAAACACTTCACTGTATTTGCCGCGGCCCAATTTCCTTACTAACTGGTAGTCATCTTGTTGACTGAAAAAGAAAAGAATATCATTTATAGCATAAAAAAAAATTATGAATTTAATAATTATAGATCTTTTTAAATAATAAAGTAATAATAATGATATTGATCTTACATAACAGAATTAGAAAACATAATGTTTTAAAAGTTTTTGTAAGCTCAGTATCAAATTATTCACTGCAACTTGGAGAACTCAATAAAAAAAAATAAATAAATAAAGCAATAATATTTGCATCAAATAAAATCTTTATGGATGTCAATAAGAAATAAGAATTAATGTGATAAAAACCAACTATAATAGACAGTAATTGCTGTCAAGTAAATGTATTCATAGTTTGATATCAATGCGCATTTAATTATTGAGTATATTTTACTAGGTTTACTGTTATATAAAAAGTATAATGTTATATAATTTAAATACAAGTATTGCATGCATAGAATAAAAATAAGTTGTCTTACCCCCAGTTAACAACATATGACTCATAATCCCAGTATTCCCTGGGTTTGTGTGAATTAACATCCGTGTACACTCTTGATCTACTTGGAAGCGCCATTCTTTCAAACCACTGGGTGTTAACACCGTCTTTGTCTGATGCACCACTCTCAATCAAACTACCTTGGTCTCCTACCGAAAATGCACGCCCTCTTAATAAACTATCTCTTCCTTTCACCCAACTACCAACATATGAGTGGAGCAGCAGACCTGATAAAGAACAATAAAATAGAAAATTAGTTGTTGAAAGATAATAGATATCAATCATTTTTCATTGGCATGCAAAGTATTGTAATTAGTCACTTTAACAATGAACACATCAATACCCCAAATTTAATAGTTTTTTTTTTTTGTGTTAAATTAATAAATAAAATTTAAATCCATTCTTTATATTTAAAAATTATTTATAATTTTCTTTTTTAATTTTAATTTTAGGTTTAATAATTATATTAAATGTAAGTGCAAACATTGTTTGGATACTTACTTATAAATAAAACTAATGCTAATTTTATGTAAATTAATTAATCAATACTAATTAAAATACAATTTTTCAAACTTTTTTTTTCAACATTTTTATTATAGTCTTATGAAGTTATGTCAATCACAAAATTACTTTTTTACTAATAAAGAAATACTTTACTTTTCCAGGAACACAAAAATAGTTTAACCGAAGTAAGCTAATTTTATTTTTGGGAAGTTTTAAATGCATTAATGACAGCGAAAACAAGCTTGCATAATAAAGCAGCATACAAATGACTTCTATCACAAAAATATAATTCAAGCAGATTCTTTCTGCTTTTGCACTTGGAATAGTGAGTAATATCTATATGAAAAAAAAATAATAATAATATAAATATATATATCCATAGTAACATTGACACATCATCTGTTCACACAGGATAGATTCTATAACTGAATGTACTTGTTAGTAAGGCAAACTTTAACAAAGTTATAAGTATTTTTAGATATGCATTAAACACATTAATATAAGATTATTAATCCGTATTATGATGGTTAATATGACATTGATGCAATATATTAGTTATTGTAAAATTTGTTAAATACATCCAAAACATTGATAAATGTTTCACACATATATAAAAAACGAAAACTTTAATTGAGTTGTAAAAGAAACCTATCAGATGATAAATGTTATAATGAACACAAGCATTTTATTACTCTATGACTCCTGTCAATTCATACTTGTTAAGGGGGATCAAAATCTTGCTGCTAGTTGTTCACGTGAGCAGGTCAGTAGTGAAAAGACTGGTCGCAAAGTACCTAAGCTTGCCCAAAGCAGAAGCAATGGATCGTGTCGACCCATATCCCATGCACGAATACAGTTCTACACCAAGCGTTGCCAGTATACGCTACAAACATATACTACATCTGTAAATACCCATGTGTCACGCAACCACTCACAACTTATTCACAATCAGACTAGACTCTCTCTCTCTCAAAGTTAACAATTCCATCATGCAGTCTACCAGACCTCCTCCTCCTCCTTCATTACAGGTTATGACTACTCTGAAAAACGTCGACAAACAGACGAGGTGGTCTCGGAAACAGGTTATCGCATCGAGGAAAACAAACTTACTTTGCCGTTAGTGGTTAATACTAATACTGGCCTATATCTTATAGTCGCAGCATTACCGGCAATGTTTTTCTCTCGAACGAGTCGCACGATCGTCATCGCGTCGTTTTAGATCCAACCGAGTAATATAGCCGCGCGCATCAATGCGTCGCATTGCCGCACAAACGAGATCAAGAATCACAGCAGTAACGTTCGCGAGTCATTCACGTATATACGGCAACGCGCATTATATAGGTGTATCGTCATCAACGCGGGTAGAGTCGAAAGCTCCGATCCGGAACTCCCGCGGGAACCTAACCTCAAAGGCTATGTGCCGCCCGCTTTCGCCCATTCTATATCTACCATTTCTCATTATACACGCTCGCTACCTTAGCCACACACATCAGCATCATTCTAACCAGACATACAAGTACACTCGCGACTGTAACAACTTTCCCTAAAATACATTCGAAGCTTAAATAAGTTACAATAAATACCCTCACTTTCCTCGTAGGGAGGAAAAAAGACGAACGGATAAGCACATGCGCTCGGTAAAGCAGAGCGAGAGAGAGAGAAAAAGATAGACAGCCGCGTATACGATCGGAGATGCACTCGCGAACGCGCGTTAATCCTATATAGAGACGTTTATGTACCTACTCGGGTGTATCGGGATGATCAAAAGAAGATATATAGACTTACGTGTGACACACACCGCTGCTGTCTACTACTCCTCGTGGAAGGCGCGCAGCGAACGTGGGGGCGAGCGCGCGCGCGCACTGCTCCAAAAGAGTATAGTCGGATAGCTAGCTGCTGCTGCTGCCGCTGCCGCCGCCGCGGACACACACGAAGGAGCGCGCGCGCAAGAGAGAGAGAAAGACGCAGATAGAAAGAGACAGAGACAGTGTACCCTATATAGCAGGAGCGCGCTCTTGGGCCGCTTGTGTGCTTGTCCGCGCGCGCGCGCGCGTGCGTGCGTGCGTGGGGTGTGGGAGAGAGTATAATGTTCGTGTATCCGTAGTATACACTTATACACGCACATACACACACTCGTCTTCTCTCTCTCTTACTTTTCTGATTCTCGCGGCATGTATAATATTATTCCGCACTTCCGGTGACTTCCCCGAGGAAGTATATATATATACGCGGATCCACGAATTGCCTTGATTCTTCCTTACGCACCTCGAACACGTCTCTCTATAATACCAGTGGCACACGTAGGCACGCGCACACCGACTTGCTCACTCATACATGCATATACACGTAATATATATATATATACAGTGTCGCGACTTCGATATATAGATATGTGTGTGTGCGGCTTGCGCGCGGGCGCGCGAATGAGCGGCAGGTAAGTAAGTACACAGGTACACTACGCGCGTGCGCCGGAAGGAAGCGCGCGGACCAGAGGAAGATGTGCCCCGAGATATACGGATACCATATTACTATACGTGATTATATACTATCTTTATCGGCACCTTCGAGACACACACACACACACACACGCTGTGCTGCTATTTATCCTCTATCTCTATAACGCACTCATACATTTATACACACACAGACAAGCGTATACGCAGAGAGACACATATAGGCGCGGGATAGACAGAGAGCGAGAGAGCGTTGGGAAATATATAGGTATTAGCAGTGCGGTATATACTACACGGGTATATGGGTATATAGAAGAGATAAGGTAAGCGCTTTATACTGCAGATCGTCGAGTTGATTCTTGCTCACCTAACGCATTCCGGGCTAGAATTTTGTCCGAGTCGGTGGGGACTCGGCGTGGCGCCGCCTTACTCGAACCGCCGCCACCACGACGACCACTACCACCACCACCACCACCTCCTCTTCAACCTCGTCGTCGTCGTCGTTGTCCTCTCGCTGATCTTATACAGTGAGAGGGGGGGCGCAGACCCTGGCCACCCGAGCCTCCTGCAGCACGAGTGTCGCGGTCGCGCTACTATACGGCTGCTGCTGCTGCTGCTTGCCGGCTGC
The DNA here is from genome assembly GCA_035583055.1 of Torymus tubicola. Taxonomy (NCBI): domain Eukaryota; kingdom Metazoa; phylum Arthropoda; class Insecta; order Hymenoptera; family Torymidae; genus Torymus; species Torymus tubicola. The sequence continues at coordinate 21,071,345 of JAWWEQ010000055.1, read as the reverse complement.
CTGCCTGCCTGCCTGCGGCGCGGAGCTACTGTGGAGATATCTCTCTCGCGCGGGGAGAGAGAGTGCGGAGAGGGTGGCGAGACTGCGCGAGAGAGAGTAGTAGGTATATAGCAGCAGCACACAGCAGAGTGTTTCTTCTCTCTCTCTCACTCACTCGCGTGCGTGCGTGCGACGACGGTAGCACACACAAGTACGATATATATACTATATATACGATGATATATCCGATCACCGCGACAGACACACGATCACGACGATGTTGTATAGGTATATATATATATATATGATGATGGGCTGGCTAGCTTTAGAGGCTAGCGCCGCGCGCGCGCTGCGTGGCTATACGATTGTATGCGGCCTGTCCGCTGCTGCTGCCGGCGGCGGCTGCGGCAGGTCAAGATGGCGACTGTGCGGCTGCTGCTGCTGCTGCCGACGACGATGGTGCTGCTGCTACTACTGCTACTCTCCCTCGCACGCGCGCGTGAGGATGGCAGCCAATTGACGTAGTAGCTATAGGTAGTGAGAGAGAGAGAGAGAGAAAGATAGCGCCGACGGCGGTAATATATAAACGTCGGCGCAGCGAGCAGCTCCTCGCCACGCGCGGAACACGGAGCGAGAGTTACGTGTGCCGCTACCGGAGCACACGCGCCGTGAGAGGGATTTTTTATATATAGTTATATATATATACATAAGGAGAAGTGCTCAGAAGAAGAGATTGGAAAGAGAGAGAGAGAGAGAGAGCGCAAGCGCGCCCTGGATGATACGAGGTATAGAGAGTAGTGGTGATAATATGGCTAGGTTTGCAACAACTAGTGCGAATCTGGGGTGTTTGCTGATTGGAGCTTATATAGGGATGTTGGGAGTATATATGGATGCGGTTGCCAACTTGACCAAGATTTTTCTTAGAGATGCGGGTTTGAATCGTGGAATGTGTTTATATAGGTGGTTATTAGAGCGAAGTCTTTATAAATGCGGTTATATGTATATACATGCGCGATCGCGAACTTTTTTTTCAGCTATAAAGTGACTCAGTGATAAATGCAACCGTCATGGTTGTATCGACAAGCTGAAGAAGATTGATAAAAATTGAATAAAATGATTGGAAATTGGAATAAAAAAGCATGGTTCTTATATTTAACTGAATTACAATTTTTTTATGGAGACGTTTTTTTTTCGAATGAACTTTTAATAAAACATGTTTCTTTCCGTCAATGAAAAAGATATTATATAACCGTAAGAACAAAATTAATTTTTTTTAAATATATCACATTTTTTTAGAAACATTAAATTTTTATTTTTTCAATTAAATGAATTTATCATTATGCTTGTTTTTGGTGATAAATTATTAAAAACCGAAATCAGAAATTTTAAAATGCCAAGATTAATATTTTGCAGCGCAAGTGTACCTAGCTTACGACACTTATTAATCAAGCAACAAAAAAAGAATCCGAATCGATATGCATACGCAAATTATGTAAAATGCAGCAATTATTACCGACGGCACCTATTAGACATAAATATTAGTTGAACTCGAAAGTGGAAAATGGTTTGTTACGTTAAAAAGAAAAACAATTTTATCAATTACTACAATACTATATACGAGTACCTATGCTTATTTACTGCCCTACATTCCTTAAAATGTTTATCAGAATGTTCCATTGTAGATTGGCCCCTATTTCTATACGGAGTAACACGTATTATATATACTTGCTTGAAAAACATCGCGATATCGTGTATCATCACTATTTACGACGAGATGTTTGGAAACAGGCGACACCTCGTGGCGATGTGCATATACACAAATACAATACTCAGTATAATCTGAGATAAATAGATGATTGTCCTTTTCTATTTAATAACTATAGATAAGTTTATGAAATTTTTTCATTTTCAATTTTCGTGTTTATACCAATTTTTCGTAGTAATTTTAACGATACAAGATTTAGGGTTCGTGAGGGTATTCGTATCATATCCAACGTTTTCAAATCTATCAAGTAAATCGATACTTGTATGTACTGAGAGAATAGACATTTGAACTTTTTAACTGATATATTTTTGAATTGGCCTTATTAATTCAAAATAGTATATAATTAAACTGATGTGGAAATGCAATTCGAATATCATATAAGCTTAATAAAATTCATGAATTAAGAAAGTGTAAAGGGTAGAATTTTGTTACTAAAACTTATTATGCTGTGTACTGTATTTTTTCTCACAACGAATTATTTCTTTTATCCGTAAATTAAATAGAAAATTGTGCATTTTGACCCTTCTTTCAAAAAGTGCAAGAGATTTAATATGATTCATTCGAGCAAAAACAAGGAATAATGATATTATTTTCTCTCTTTGATATACAATGAACGTACTATTTATAGATAATACTATTAACATATAATTAAAAAACGAAGTGGTATTTTATTATAAAATAAATAACATTTTCTTTTTAAATTAATCAAATTGATCAAAATTTAACAATTAAAATTAATAATAATCTGAATCGACCAATACCAAAATAAAATATAATTTATTATTAGATGTTTATTTTTAAATAACATTTGTATGTACCATTTTTAAAATAGAAGAAAGAACTTTCATTAATCTTAAAACCGTTAAAATTAGATTGCTCAGGTGCAAAATGCGCGCATTTAATAAATATTGATGTACCGGTAAAAAACGATGCTACAAAACTGTTTTCGTTTGCTGGACCATTTTTCTCGTCTGTTGTATGCCCTGTAGCGAACGAGGAAAAAATCGTTGCAAATGTATGCCTTCAACCTTTTTTAAAGTATGGATTTTCTGTGACATTGCTCTACTTGTGGATCAAGAATCATTTCACCATCTTCAAGATAACCGCAGAAACCGACAATTCTTAATTCAATAATATAAAGTGTATTAGTTATTACATTACATCTGACATAATCTACGTTTCTACTACCAACGATTATATCATTCCCAAAATCACGTACGAGTCCTGCGTATGTAGATCTCAAATAGCACAGTATATAGATCCGATTCATATATAACGAGTCATATATACGACTCGTATAACTCTTTATCTTTGACGTGTTAATTTTCTGCGAAATGTTTTATTCAATACCCCTACATCAATCACGTGGTCATAAAATTTTTAGTCATCATTCGGATGTATGACGTGTATATAATGTTTTACCTGATTATACGTATATTCTGCTATCTCTCCGTTATATTAATTGTGACGTACTGACACGTAATGTACGTAAATTTTAACAATGTTTGGAAAATTTCAATAACCACTACTTACTAATGATAATAGTGATAATTGAAGCTGCAGAAAATTGACGGATCTCATTAAATTGAACAAAAGCGATATATTGTATAATATGAGGGTAGTTGTTTTTCAACAGAATATAAAAATTGAAATTGAATTTATTAAATGTTTTTATTAAAATTCATTTTCATAAAATTAAAAATTCACCATAGGTCTCAATTGTAACAAATTTCGATGCGTTAAACGATAACCCAGAATCGAAGGAACTCTTATTATTATAATCTTCAATTTGATCATCTTTTGGTATATAAAGAAATTTTTGTACACATAATTATAGAATAAAGGTTTTTAAGCGTCCAAGCATTTTAATACGCTGTCCTAAGATATAACTAATTAAAACTTTTTCATAAATGCAAATCGTATAGCGGTATTGATGACTATAATAAATTAAAAAAATGGTCAAAAATAATAAATAACGCGACATGACCCTTTTATTCATATTCACATTAAAATAAATTGCGTTAAACCTTATTATACTCGTGAGTTTTAATGCTTTCCGAAATGAAATCGGTCCATGTCGCTGATATGCCCTGAATCGAGCGCAATAACTGCACTGGAGGGTGAATCCTGCTCTACGATGATGCTCCATAAATCAAAGGATATATACGGCATCGCCCCAAAGGCATAAAGCGCATGAGTCACGGGATAATTGTATGCCCGTAATTTTGAAAAGGATTTATATGCCGCTGAAGAGAATCGACGGCATTGAAGTTTATAATAAAAGATAATTCAAGAATCATTTTTATATATATCTATATATATATATAAGCTCTTGAGTTGAAATTTCGTAACGCGATAAAACTTTTATCGATGCTTTTTTTTTTAACTCAAACATTTTAAAAATAAACTTTTATTGACAGTTAGTTCGATCGAATTCTTCTCATTTTTTCATAATGAACAAAACTTTTTATTACATACATTCCGAGTATTTTAATAAATAATAATAAACTTATAACCGGAAATCCTATAATCTACCAAAATATCAAAAAGTACATTCCGTAATGTAAAATCATTTTCTAATTATAAAAGCAGCATGAACGCACCGGAAAACCCGAAGAACAGAGCAGCACATCGTAAGGAGGGGGGGATCGAAATATATATATATATATATATATATATATATAAATAAAAGAATAAAGGATCTTTTCTTCCAAGCCGTCCTTTTTATAAGCCACACTGGCTATATTACTCAGCCTCCGAAATCAATGATATAACAGGCCTATACGCGTCGCTCTCTCTCTCCCTCCCTTTCTTCGTTCGCCGCCGCGCGCTCGCACCCTCGCAGATATCTTCTCCTCTTCTTTTCATCCTTCCTTCTTCGCCCTTATATACAAGGGATGACGATGATTTTCCTCCACCCTATATAAACGCGTGAGCGCCGAAAGTGAACGAGCGCGCGCGACGACGACGGCGGTAGCGCGTGGAACAAAAATAGAACGTATGCGTGCGTACAGCAGCAGCGAGCGCAAAAGGAACGAAAATGATCCCGAGAGCATGGGAAAATCCCCTTGTTGTTTCTGCGTGACTGAGAGAAGAAGCGTGTTGATTATATATATATATATGTGTATGTATATTATATATCGACAAAGGTGAATATGAGAGTGGGAGTAAGAATAAGAAAGCGATAATGGCGAGGAAATCAACGTTAAGATGAGAGAACGAGAGAAGAGCTTATATAGTTGAAAAACGATCCGCGCGCCTCTTGACAGTTGACAAGCCGCGCGCACTCTATACGTTCAGTCTGTGATGCTGCTATATAACCATGGCGCGCGCGGGATTTGGCTCTCTATCTCTCTTTTCTTCCCTGTGATCCTTTTTCTCTCTCTCTACTCTCTCTCTAGGTCTCTGTTGTCAAGCGCGGCAAACTTCAGGGAGCAGCGACCTGCGTGCTCCGATCTGCGAAAATTTTCGCGGTATTATATACATGCCGCGATGTGTGTATATAGTACTTGTGTATTTGTATATAAGTCTCTCTCTCTCTCTTTCTTTCTCTTTACTTTAAGCATGTGAGAATGTGTTGGTGGTGCGAACCGCGCAGGGTCGTGGCTCCCGTCAGCTGACCAACCGCGAGGACGTCGAACTGGCCGCCGCAGCAGTCAAGGAGACCATTGACCCGCTTTTGGCGCGAGAATTCAAATTTTGTTCCGAAATAGAAGTTGGAGCACGTAGGAAAGGTTTAGGGATGATTGAAAGGATTGTTTTTGTGCTTGAACTTGAAATATTTGATTTTTCATAATTAAATAAGTCATGTGATTTTGATGGGAAAATTAAATTTTTTTTTTGTATTTTACTCCGAAATAAAAATTGGAGCATTTGTGATCATTAGGTGACTCAAAAACTTATACATGTTTTGATAGTTAATAAAAGTTTTAAATCTAGTTTTCTGAGAATTTAAAAAAATATCCTTGCCCATTTGAGTACGAATAGTGGTTCGACGATGAAATATTATATGATCTTTAATAAAATTTGTTTATTCACCTATGTTTTGTATATAATAAGATCATGTTTTTCTCAAAATGAATATTTTTTTTCACATAATAGCATTATGCGCATGTGATGCTATCCGCGATCTCGCCACGTTTCAATGACGTTGTCTGTGACTGATTTGATTGTTGCAAAATTTGGCAGTGATTAGCCACGAATTATATAATAAATCTCGTTGCGTTACTTTCGCGAACGAATATAATTTAAAATTGACTTTATATAATCGTTAAGCATCAGTAATTTTCGATTTGAAACATTTTCTCCTCCGACTCAACATAAATACGAGTATATTATATAGCAGTTATCATATAGAATCTACTCGATTTGATAAAATATTTTGAAAAATATATATGTACATCGTAAACCTCTCTATAGTATTTATCACTTCACTTCTTTTCTGAATTTCATCCTATCTAAAGTTATGCACATAATCAACGACCAAGCGAAAAACCAACTCAACTATACCTATATTCTTTTCTTTTTCTTCAAATAAAATGGGCACATCTTTTTTCATCCACCAACCGCACTACATATACATACACACACACACACACACAGCATATATATCCGTGCGCACACTTGCTGATATATACCAAAGCGTACTTCGACCTCGATCCGCGTCGTGTAAATAACCTACTACGTCCTCACTCTGACCGTCCTCTCGACGTCCTCCGTCACATCCCAACATCGTCACTATATCCGAACTATATGTTTACGTGTGTGGGCGCGCGAGCGCGACGCCCGTACGTATATGTATACAACACACATATACTTGCCTTTACCTTACACTTGCTATACCTACATATACACACAAGCACAAGTGTGTGTCTCCTCGCGAGCTGCTATACGGTACGCGCGCGTGTTCGTGCGCATCCTCCCACATGTAAACGCCGCGCGCGCGCGCGAGAGAGAGAGCAAATATATATACGTGTTTTTTGCCCTGCTATATACACGCCGCGCGCTCGCACACGCGTATTATATACAGCGCAGTGCCCTCCGCGAGGAGCGAGCAAGACATAGCATATAAACGCACGCTGTGCGTGGTTCTCTGACTCGCGCTCTCTCTTTCTCGGGGGATAGAAATATATAATAGAATTCGATTCTGCGTGTATATAAGCGCAGGGAGCAAACGTCGTGCGAGCCGACAACATATATATATATAGGTATACTATAGGCGCGCGCAACAAAGCGTATTATTATATAGACACATATACGATTCGAAAACAGTCACACACACACACATACATACACGTTATATGTATATATACACAGATCGGGAGAAAGAGAAGATTGCGCGAGGAGAGGATCAGAGCACGCAGAAAGGTTCAGCAGCAGCAGCAGCGCGGTGAGCGCGCGGCCAGCAGCAGCAGTAGCGAGGCGAACGAGTGAGAAGAAGTGAGAAGAGAGCGAGAGCGAGAAAGAAAGAAAGAGATAGCACGAACCGCGCAGAGAGCGAGAGGGAGCGAGTGCGCAATAGGAGAGCAGATATTATGGCAACAACAAAACTGTGAGAAAGGGCCTCCCCGTCTAAAACAGTTCCGCTAGATGATCGAGCATAAAGGGCTGGAGCGTTTCGGCTTCACCCGTAGGCGACGCGAGGAAGAGGAGGTGTATAAGCACGACGTTGATCAGGAGGATATTCAGGGACAGTGGTGTTGTAGTGGCGGTGCAGTAGGCGCGTACGAAAGCAGCGGGCTGCTTCGGGGTGGTGGACTACTACTACTACAGTTGAGAGGAGCAGAGCAGCAGTTAGCAGCAGCGATCAAATCGCAGCAGCAGCAGCAGGAGCAACAGCAGCGTAGTAGCAGCAGCGTTGTGCATCGTCATCCACGGCGGCAACGACGACAGCGACGATTGCCGCCACGGCTTTCACCGAGATGGTTGGCCTCGCGGGCGGGGGAGGTCATCTCTACCCCTCGCCCCCGATGCAGCCTCCCAACCCGGAGCGTGAGTACCATCAGTGATAACACGGAGCGAGCGAGCGTGCCCGCCCGCCTGCTTGCTTGCCTGCCTGCCAGAGCGACGCGTCGCTGCCAGCATACGTACTTACAGCTGTCAAGGCCGATATTATACTCTCTGATCTCTCTCTCTCTCTCTCTTTCTCTCTAAGTGCGCAAGAGGGAAGGAGAGAACTCAGAGGGAGGTTGTTGCTGAGCTGAATGTGCAGCGAGCTGAGAGGACTGGTATTGCCAGCGATGGTTGTTCGATGTCTGGCTATACGAATACACAGTGGGAGTTGTTGTGTTGTTATTGTTGTTGTTGTTGTTGGTTTTGTATTGTTGCAGTAGTGTACAATTTTTTTTTACTTATTGTTGCTGGGGAGGGTACCATGTGGAGGGTAAAGTGTAGCAAAAGGAAATATGTAATGTTGTAAACAAGCAATAGAACGGATCTCACTGTGTTTTCGTTGGGAATTGACTGTGATTTGATGAGCCAATGAACGATTGGTGAAGTAGGGATGAAAACGTTGAATCAGCGTATTTTTTAAGATTTAAATATCAAATTTTCTTTGTTTTTAATGTTCATATGCTAGAAAAATATTGCGTGTTACGTACGATTTAAGATTATTTTTTGTTAAATTGATCTTTTATTGTAATATTTTGCATCTGTAAGAAATTTCAAGTCATTTAAATTGTGCTTTGATTGCAAAAAATACCTTTTTAGAGTTTGTCAATAGTTCATATGTATAAAAATTTTAAATTTGTTTATGAATAGATTTACTGATAGAGTCAGAAATATATATTTAAATTTTTGGAATTATAGTTATTTAAAGTCATGAGAATCTATTATTATTTAGTCTATTATTAGCCTCATCAATATATTTAAAAAGAATTTAAAGTAATTGATTCTCAGGGAAAGTTATTAACTTTATAGTCTATATTTACATATGACCAAACTTTTCACAAAAATTATACTTCTAGTCAGAAAATTTTATCTATTGTTAAAATCACTTGGATAAATGACAAATAATTTTCCAATTTTTAAAACCTTTTTATGTTATTATTACCAGCACTAATCTAGATATTCTTTTTATAGTGAGGGAAATGACTGGGATGGCTCCCAGTGCTCCAACAAGTGCTGATGCTTGTTTGAGCATAGTTCACTCTCTAATGTGCCATCGGCAAGGTGGAGAGAGTGAAGGCTTCAGCAAGCGAGCTATAGAATCTCTAGTGAAGAAACTGAAGGTATGCATTATAAATATTTTTCTTATTTGACTTCCTAATATTTAATATTCTTTTTTATTTATATTTTCTGTTATTTATACATTCAAATTATAAAAATAATTAGCCAAAAAAAGCTTTAAATTAATAACTAATGAATTAAAATTTTTCTTGAATAGTTAACAAAAAAAAAGTTATTTCTGTAGTGCCAATAGAAATCAAATATTTTTAAATATTTAATTGACACTTTCAATTTATTCTAAAAAACTATTCGAATTTAAATTTATAATTTATTTTTTATAATGTATTTATAGGAAAAGAGAGATGAACTAGACAGTTTAATAACTGCTATTACGACGAATGGGGCACACCCCAGTAAATGTGTAACAATACAAAGGACATTAGACGGTAGGCTGCAAGTTGCTGGCCGAAAAGGTTTTCCACATGTTATTTACGCAAGAATTTGGAGGTGGCCGGATCTGCACAAAAATGAGTTAAAACATGTGAAATATTGCCAATTTGCGTTTGATCTCAAATGTGACTCTGTCTGTGTCAATCCTTATCATTATGAACGTGTTGTTTCTCCTGGAATAGGTAAGTTTTGTTGTTTTGCGCTGCTTTTTCTATATATGCAAAGAGTAATATTGTCGCTTTTGTCAGAAACAAGTAAATATAGATTTACTGGAGCTTTGCTGAAATTATTCAGCCTTTTTATGTACAAACATTAATTTCTATAAAATTTCTTATTTAAATTATTAGTTGCTTCATCAAATGATTAAATCATAAAATATACAAGTTAAACACAATGTTTTCCTAATTGTGTATTTGGAAGGAATATATGAAAAGGTTGAATATAGAATGCTTGTTTTGCTATAAGCGATAATTTGCTACAAAATCAAAAATTCAGGGTTATCACTCTACTAAATTTAGAAAACATAATAACAATAACATATATGAAAATATAGGCATTTTTGTTTTAATGACATTATCTAATAGCATGTAATATAATATATACAAATTATTCAGTCCTTATCAAGAAAATATTTGAAATAATTATTATTTATGTATTGAATTCTTGCCAATCTCAAGTTACATTTGATTACTTATCTTAATCTATACATGAGAAGTTTTCAAAAGTGTATGTTACAGTTTCTCGAACATTTAGTAATCTTTTTTATAGAAAGTAATATCAATAAAATCTGCTAATTATCTTAACTCCATATATTTACAATTTTATCTAACCTATTAACTTTTGGGTTCATTAATTTAAGCTGTTGTATAGGTAACATTAGCACAAAATATTGATTAAAAAATTTAGGGTAATAACTCTGAAACATTGATAAATATGTGTCATCCAGTCTTAATATTTGAATGTTTGAAAAATATATATTGTTACTTGTTTTTATGGATATCTTTTTGTTATGTATTACATACATGCATGATAAATTATAATTTAAAATATAAAAATAATTGAAAATTTTAAGTCTGGATTTTTACCTTGATATGCAAATCTTAAATTTAGTAATTCAACGATTTTTACAAAAATATAGTTATACAGAAACATTTTATTTTAGAAAATTGTTAAAATTAAAATTTTACAAAATTATTGTATAGACAACATAGATTTGCATACCTTTTCAAAGGAGTATCGACTATCGACGATTTTTATTCACTTTTATATAGCTGTTTCCAAATCGTACAATTCGAAGCATCTAATACTATGTAAATAAATGAACAATATTATGCCTAAACTCAAATTACCATCATTCTCATTGCAGTAATTAAAAATGAACTTGATTAGCCAATAAAATTACATCTAAAAACAAAGCGCTTTTCAAATCAAAACCGATTCGTTAAATGTTTACACAACGAAAGCTCAAAAATCAAATAATTCAGCTTCAAAACAAAAACCGAAAATCAACAGTCATCGATAGTACACGTCGTTACCCCTTTGAGGCGCTCGCGCTTCATGTGATATTTTCTTTTTCTCTTTTAATTTTCTTCATCGTTGTTCGCCTTGGTGTATACGAACGAGCTTGGCTCGGTTTTCCCGCCTGCACACGCAGACCCGTTCTTTACAGATTTGTCGGGCCTTACGTTGCAATCGGGCGTTGGTGTTGGACCTGGAGGACGTCTCGTCAAGGACGAGTACAGCGTTGGCGGTGGTGGCAACGTAGCAGCCGCCGCTGCTGCTGTCGCAGCGGTTGGCGCTGGCATGGATGTTGATGGTGAATTGAATCAGACGATTCAACATCATCCTAGCACAGCACAGCAACAAGGCACTGCGACTGGGCCTGGACCTTCGCCCAGTAACTCGCAACAACCACAGCAATCGTTTATGCCTGGGTTGCAGCAGCCTACTACAGGTGAGTTTGTGTGACAATACGGCGTGCAAGTAGTCTTATTTATTTACTTATTTATTTATTTATTTATTCTCGTTTAGAGAGATAACGCTAAGATGTTGACTATATAGTAGAATTGAAGCCTTTATGTATAGGGTCTAAGGAGATGTAATCGTGTCGCTTTATTGGCCGAGCTTACGCTTATTAATGTCCGTTAGATATTGTTTATTTAATTGCTTACTTGGTTATTTTGATGCGTAGTACTCGTAAGATCTTAATTGATTAGTATACGTAAAAATCGAATGCCTTTGGTATAATGTTTATCTTACAAAACGTATATACATTCGCCGTATTTTCTTATTATGTTTGTAGAAGCAACGAAAATAAAATTTGGGTTTATAAAAGTGCTTTGTTGATGAAGTAGCTTAACAAAGAAGAACCTTGGCGCTTTGCATCTCCTTAGATATATAATAGTAGACTGCAGTGATATTATTATTGTATCTATAAATGAATTTGCTCGTCATCATACCTACGTAATGTTTGGATTACGTTTTTGTCGTTTACCTAGCACAGTATATAGCTTTCTTACGCTGCTGCTTTGGATGAAAAAAAAAGATTCAAAATAAAAATTTTAATTTATACTGTAAGTTTTTGATTAATTAAATTTCATTGTTGTCTACTTGTTGAACAGCCTTTCTGCGTTTGTGCATTAAAGATCTCTCTTGCAATTTGGCTGTTACACTGGTCACAGATAAAACAATTTTTATTTTTTGTAGTAAGCTTTTTGAATCCTTCCTAATCAATGTTACTTTTTGTTTAAAGAAATGCAAAAGTTACTAATTCAGCAAAAAACGCATAAGTACACACTTTTTTTCTATTGATTTATCCTAATTTAAAAAAAAAATTACGTGCTTAAGTTTATTTTGATTACTAATGCTTTTTTGACTCTTTGAAGTCAGCTTTTATTTTTTTAATACTTGTTTCACACGTAATAAGAAATTAACATTATTGCTGTAATAAATAGTGATAATCACAAGTTAGATTTGAAAATCTTCAAATAAAGAAACAATTTATTTCTTACAACAAATTATGTAATGGCATTAAAGTTATTAAAAAAAAATGTTTATACTTTATATAATTTAAACGTAATATAAAATTAGCCTACACAACTTATCAGAGAAATTTCGAATCATTAAACAGCACTGATTTTTTCATGCAAAGGTGGTTTTTGAAAAATTTAATTTTGCACTTGCGTAAATAAAAAGCACGTTTAACCTTCCCCCAAGCCTTATCTATCTGAAAAAGGACAAACACGCAGAGTTCTGTTTTGGTCAATAATTTTATCTAAACATCTGTACATCTTTTAACGGTATATGAAATATTTCGCCAGAACAACGATTATATTCCGCGACAATTTTATCTCGTTAATTAAAAAAAAAACTAAATGAATTTTCAATTTCCACGTATTTTAATTTTGCATTATTTAAATTCTAAAATACTTTTCTTTTATCCATTATTTGTTATGACGTGCTTAATTATTAAACATACCAATTTCCTACTTTACAATCCTGAGACTTACATAAGATATCCGCAACAACTTTACAATATAAAGTAATCCACGGAAAATCGCGCGCGTTTCCGTTTTCTTTTTTTGGCCTTTGTCGTTTCTTTTGTCGTATAACATGTACCATACTGCAATACTTCATGTTATACACTCCTTCGAGTCCTTTCGATCTTTCTCTCACTCTCACTCTCTCTTTCTCCATTCCTCTTGTACCTCGGTTGTTGTTGTTGTTGTTGTTTTTTTTCTATTTTGTTGTATTGTTTGCTGCACACAGCTAACGGTGAGGGAATGTTTAACGGGGGAGCGAATAGTGCTAATCCCCGCGGCAAGCTGGAAGATAGTAGCTCATGCCCCCGGCAGACTTGGATTCCCACGCCGCACCATTCCTCAGCGCGAAACATACACCATTGTACGTAGGAGACCTGTATACACTCTTCTGTTATTCTCTTATTCTCTCTCTCTCTCTTATACTCACTCATTCTCATTCACCCTCTCTCTCTCTCTCTTTCTGCACGCGTCTTATGGCTATGCCGGCTTTTGTCTTTCTATCTCCTTCTCTCTCTCTCACTTTTTTTCTACTTCACTCCTGCTGCTACTTCACTCTCGCTTACATGTATACACGCATACACATTATTCTCCTGTTCATGCATATATATATATCCTCGTTATCTCTTTTTTGATCTTGAATTATATACATGCGTATACATACGTTTTTATTAGAATTTATTATTTATTGCTTTATTGTTGCTACTATTGATTATTGTTCGTATAAATTATTCTACAGTATAATAATTGTTTATAGATTTGAACTTTGTTTATGTCATTCTTATTATTATAGCTTTTTTCGTAATAAATAGTTATCTAAGTACTCGTACATTTAATCGTTTTTAATTTTTGTCTATTTTTCTTGAACATTGCCATATTGATTTTGATATACAATACAATTATTGATACAGTATCTTAAAAATAAACTTAATAAAAAAATCACATCTACTTCTCTTAAAGTCAAAATCATCAAACAAAAGCCATTTTCATTCATGAAATTTTTTTTCTCTAATGGACTACGTATCATCTTTCCAAAAAATTTTTTTTTTCATGTACCTATAATGTTTCCATACATCAATCTTTTTTTCATAATATTATAACAATGTTCATAAAGTCAATATAATAATACAGTATACATATCACTTCATTTTCTCATTATGTAAAAAAAAAAGAAAAAAAAGCCATTTAATCACACACACACATCGTAGTCCACCCTCACGATCATTCGCACAGCATATAATTTCTTTTTTTTTCTTGTTTTTTTACAACCGTCATATAATCGCACGTATATACAGTCCCGTAATATTGTGTTTATAACGGGACGAATGACTCATGCCCCCGTAGGTAATCAACAGCAGCCCCTAAATTCGAGCGGCAGCAGTGGCAGCGGGCAAATTTTAAGTCCTGCTCAAAGCCAACGCAGCGAATCCTTTTACAGCACGTCGACACCGCCACAGGATCTTCAAGCGCCGTCGTCCGTTGACGCGCTTACGGCAACGCTTAGTAAGTTGTGTAATGTTTAATATATATTATACTGAATACTTTGATTGTCATTATAAATATTTTTTTTATATATATGTATACAGCAATTATTATTGGTTCACTGAGAAAAATATTTAGTAGTATCAAATAAATATTTATTTGATACTCCTAATATTTGTCGCAGTGTTAGTTTAATCGAGTGCACATTTTTGTTGGCAATATATAAGTAGTAGTATTTATATAAAGCCAATATTATCGACCTAATTGAGCTCTACAATTCGACGACAACCGAACGATTTACCTTTTTTATTTAAATTTAATACAATGCAAAAAAGTACAATTAACCTGTTCGCATCGTACAACGTATATAACAATTATATATACATACGCGATCTGCAATCAATCCCTTTTTTTTTATTATTACACTCAAAAGAGTTAAAAACAAAATAACGAAAGTATATACAACTCCCCGTAAAAATGGCCTTTTTTTCTCGCATCGACGCAGCCGGCAACAGTCAGAATTCGCCGGTGTCGCCGGTACACCTGCACCATCAGAACGGCTTCGCGGTCGCTACGGTCGCCAATCCGTACAACACTGGAGCGCCACAGTGGACCGGTGCCAACACCCTCACCTATACTCAGAGTATGCAGCCGCCTGATCGGCATCTCCATTCTTACTGTAAGTATTGTAACAACCCCCTGGTACAAGTGGGAATGGGGATGGTCGTGGTGAAGAATTATAATAATAAAACATGATGAATATGTAATTTATAATTGTAGAATATTTTTGGAATGCGCGACGAAAGAAATATTTATACTCGGTATATTTTATATATTAGCTTGTGTACCCGTTTTCGTAATTTCCATATATTATTAATCAAACCACATCGGTCGTTCAACGCTCGTTATATATTGACAAAACACATCTTATTATCATCGCTGACGTCATCTAGCTATGAGAAAAAAAAACAATATTAGAGAATAACAAAATCAATATGCATCTAGTGTATACTCCAACATTTAATCTAAAAAAAACCACAACAGCAGTGGTTCTTATATACACTTTGACATTTAAAAATAATTATATACAATGCATTCGTAGGGGGCGGCAGCCACGGTGAAGACGTAGCAGGCAGTATATCCGGTGGTTTGCTGTCCAGTCAGCCAGCACCCGAGTACTGGTGTTCAGTCGCTTACTTCGAATTGGATACGCAAGTCGGTGAAACGTTCAAAGTGAGCAGCGGTAAACGTTCTGTCATTGTCGACGGTTACGTCGATCCCAGCGGTGGCAACAGGTTCTGCCTTGGCGCCCTCAGCAATGTACACCGCACTGAACAGAGCGAACGGGCTCGACTTCACATAGGTAAGAGTTCGATAACATTTGTTTTCTTATAGGAGAATTCCATGGGTTGATAATTTTTTTTCTCCAAAGGTTTTTTTTTATTGGATTAATTTTTAGCTTTGTGTAGTGATATTATGGCTCCTTGAAATGTTCAATTTGATGAATTTTTATTTGACTAAAATCAATTCATTGAGATGTAATCTAGTGAGACAATTTCTATACACTTAACTTGTCCATATGTGTAATATAATTAAAAACTTTATTAAGTTTTATTTTAAAAATACATTTCTTAACTATACTAAAATACTTAAGACTCCAAAACCATAATTTCGAAACAACCATTAACCCCCAATCTCTTATCATGAAATCAGGCAAAGGTGTAGTCCTGGATCTACGGGGCGAAGGCGACGTTTGGCTGAGATGCCAGAGCGAGCACAGCGTGTTCGTGCAGTCGTATTACCTGGACAGAGAAGCCGGTCGAGCGCCCGGCGACGCAGTGCACAAGATTTATCCAGCGGCCTACATAAAGGTCTTCGATCTCCGACAGTGCCACAAGCAAATGCGAGGCCAGGCAGCGACGGCTCAGGCGGCTGCAGCGGCTCAGGCAGCCGCTGTTGCTGGCCATCTCACTCATGGTGCGCCCATCACCAAAAGTAAGCGTTTATTTTTATTACTTCCTCTCTCGTCGCTCCAGTGTTTGTACCTCTGTCTGTATTTGTTCAGACGTCTTTCTTTTCTTTTTTCTTGTGAAAATCTTGGGAATGATTTGCGATTATAACTTAAGTAAATATGATCAGGTGTATGAGTATACTTTTGTAGTGTAAATCAAGCGCAAAAATATGTTACGTATGTTAATTTGATTGAGAATTGAACAGATATATATATATATAATATTTGAGAATGATTTTTGGTTGTATTATAATTTATTTATATTGTACAAATTATTTTTCAGGTTTAAGCGCAGCTGCCGGCATTGGTGTCGATGATCTCCGTCGTTTGTGTATCTTACGACTCAGTTTCGTTAAAGGTTGGGGACCTGATTACCCAAGACAAAGTATCAAAGAGACGCCTTGTTGGATAGAGGTAATTAATTTTACATAGAGATGCGAATTCTATTTAGCTGATACAGAAATATCGTTAAAGTTAAAATGAAAAGACTTTATTTTTTCTTTTATATTATTGGAATGAATTATTATTTTAAATGGCTTCTCAGTAACTTTTACAAAGTTTTTCGAAAATTTTCTTATAAAGTTGTTATAAAATTATACGTTCCTTACTAGGTGCATCTGCATCGAGCATTGCAACTTCTTGACGAAGTTCTTCACACGATGCCAATAGATGGCCCACGCGGCATTGAGTAGCACTCGAGCAACGGCGAAGGAGCAGCTTCAACGTAAAAGTACGAGATTGATCCAATTACATCCCTTTTTCTACCAGAGAAGAAAGAAAAATGCGAGTGCTCGACTTATCAGAGCCGCTTGGCATACGAATATGTGCCCAGGTACCACAGCTTACACATAACACAATCGAGTACGCAGGATGATGTGACTTGCGATCGTCGTGGACTCGGCCATTCAAGTATGTGTCTAGGTACACAATACTCATGAAATAAAAAGGAAAAAAAAGACACAAAGACGATGTGCGGAGCGGGCATTGTGAATAAATGCACTTGGAGAAATCGTCGCTACTCTCAACCTCAAGAGACTCGAGCAAACCAAATAAACCGGTGATGGTTGATGGAAAAGGGAAGTGGAGGCATCGTGGCAGCACACGATGAGGTTACACAATCGTAAATTACGATCAAGAAAAGAGAGCTTGCTAGGCGAATTTGTTGTGTGCGAATCATTCGAATGTTTCATACGCGGTGTACATTAATTATAGATGGATGAGACAAATGAAGAATGTAGTTTTATAATACGGTGGGGACGACGTACAAAGACAAAAATAAATGATTATGATAAATAAATCCGCGCAGCCTTTTTCACCATTCGTAAGAGGGTAGGATGGAGAATTATGCACACATACACACGTAGATACAAGAATACCGTTATAAGTAGTGCATTTCCATGAAGTTCTGTATTCTACTTCGAAGGAAGTCTGTTGTCCAATTTTGAGTCTTGATTTTATGACTTTTTTTACGGACGTGCCTTTTTGGCATTTCGAAAAGTAGACCAAGAATGATTTTTTTAAGAAGTAAAGTATAGATAGCTGAGAATATGTTTTATAGTGATGAAAATAACTACGAAATAACTTTCAATTGACAATTCTCACCAGAATTAGAATGAAGTAAACAAAAATACCTAAATGAAATACCTAATATTTCTGTATTTTGTTCTTATATTATTAATGAAAATTTTTGCCAAAACCACGGAAAAACTTTAATTAAGTTTGATAAAAAATTTTACATTACGATTTTTTAACCTTACGTATGAACATGTTATATTAAATTTTATAACATAAATTTATGAATTGTTATTTTTTACATGAATTTTAATTGAAATGATTTTTCTTATCAAATCATTCTAATAAACATAAATTTATACAAAGTGTTTGTTGCAGTATAAATTAAGTTTGAAAATTTGGGTGCTATACAAAATTTAAATAATTAAGATAAATTTATTGAAATTGTTATATATTTTTATTAACCAAGATAGAAGAAAAAAATTACTGCGTGCCGTGTTAAAAAAACGTTTACAGTGACTTTAAAATCATTTAAAATTTTTTCTTTCATCAATTGTTAAAAAAGATTTATAATTCTATATATATTTTAAATTGTATGTAATGTTGGGTCACAGTCATCCTTCGAAAGAATCAGAACATTAATGAAAAAGAAAAGGTCATCATTATCGTGCCGTAGTCGACTTTCTGGAGGTAGAACAAACAAACAAACGGACACCTTTTTTTACTATTTCTTCTGTCTAGTAGATAGTAAGTCGCGATCTTATTTTCTGTTTTACTTTACTTTCACCGAAGCAGCGTTTGTTCTTTCTCCATTTGTTTTTTTAATGTTACTTTATCATGTAGTACTTGTTGAATACTTATATATTTGCTGTTTAATGATCATTTTTCTATTATATATTATCCAGACGAAATAAGTGTATATGCCGTAATTGGAAGTGCGATGATATTATGTAATGACAAGAAGCGATGCAAAAATAGATGAACCTTTAATGGAACAGTTTTTTCAAATATAGTCATATTATGCACCAACTCAGCGAATATACTTATAAAGCAATCATATAGAGAAAATAATACATACAGAGATACACACATATATACACACACAGTCACTCATATTTGCGTAGTTGCCTCGTAGAAGTTAAGTTTCATATCGATTTACAGTTGGGGCCTGTTTCTTTGATAAATGTTTTTTTTTTCTAATCATTGCTCAAGATCATTATATACTGATCTGTTTCATTTTACCATACTTTTATTCAAAGGTAGTTTATGCTGCAATGGTTAGCATTGTTCCAGTTATGCTATCAAGAAAATACTTTTATATATATACCTTAGAAAAAAGATGTATATTTATTGTATGTTGATTTTACAGAATAGTATGGATAAATATGAACGAAATTCCGATACTAGATTTACATTGAATGTATAAAAAAAACAATCACATATGGAATCAATCATGTTGTTTAGCTACTTCATAAGCAATTTTTATAATCTTTTCTACAGGAAGTGGATAACAGTTTTAAATAAATGTATGTAATTGTTTTTTTCATACAATCAATCTATGCAATTTTCTATTTTGATAATTTTCACATGCGCAATTATACTATAATTAAGTGTATGTATGAAGATAAATTATACATGACTACCTATGGTATCATCACTAATAAACAATTAACTAGCAATTCATATATAACTTCTTTTCTGAGGTAATTTACTAGTTAAAAAATCAGATAATGGTTATGTTTTATCAAATTTGTAATTTTTTTTATACTTTTATGTAAATTCTAATTGTATAAATATAATAAGGTTCTTACCAGAGTTATAAAGCCAAACAAGATAAAAAATCAGGTGTTATTTTTTAAATTTTGCAATTATAATGTTTCGAAAATAAGTACGAAACTATAATCAATCAATTTTGAAGCATTAATATTGCAAACATATAACGTCACTATTGCAATAAGTGATTCTCTATTGAGTTTAGATTTTCATCTTTGATTTACGCACTAAATAAAACGACGATGCTTTTGAGAAAGAGAGACTGGAAAGTGATCGAGTGGCACTGTGATGTCAAATGAAAAAAAAAAAATAGTAATCGCCGATAGTAGAACCTCGATAGTGCGGTCTGCATTATATAGCTGTGTGTATAATGCCTTTTTTATATAAAAACAGAAACAAAAAGACGTGGGAAACAGAAAAAAACGAAATATCACACTGCCTGAGAGCAAACAAAAAAGTAAGCGAGTACGAGAACGATACGTGGTTCGAAGATCTGAAGCACGATTATAGACGAGAGGTTTTCTGTGACTCAGAAAATAATAATAATAATAATAAATAAATTAAATAATAATTAATAATGTACGTGCCATCTTTTAATACTAAATAATAACGGAGAATATAAGATTTAGGAATTTTTTACAAATCATGTATTTTTCACGCGCAAGCACATTGAAACCTGGATTATAGCGGCACACTTTTGAATCGTGGTGCTCAACCCTTATGAATAAACATTTAAATGAGAGAAGTAACCGAGATAAAGCGACAAATAAAACAAAAAGGATAAACGTGCATGCGAAAATTTTCTCGACCATGAATAAAAAAAACCATATAATGCTGTGAGGGTAAAAAACAAAATCGGTAAAACGTGTACATTTGTAATGCGATTGTAACGTATGCGAGATGAGAATATGGAAGGAATTATAGGCGAAGATATGAAACAGAGATAGCAAGGTGTATGGCACGTAAAAGGCGCACAAATGCATTAATGTAGAAGTGTAACTGTTCGCATTCAGTTTCTAATTAATATCCATGAAATGCGTTTTTGTTTTTAAACAGGATCGTTTTCATTTTTGTAAAGAATTTATTTTCGTATTTGTGCTTTACAGTTTATTGAAACGTTTGATGTCGTTTTATAAATTAAGTTGCGGTTATTCGAAAATAAATTTAACGACGTTATTAAATAAAATAAAGATATTAATTCGGCAAAATTTATTGAAAAAAAAGTTTTTGATTGCTTGAATAAATTATAAAGTACAAATACAATTTGAACACGGAACTCAGTTGCTTGTCTGTAATTCTGTCCTGTGGTTGTAATATAACTGATTTTTCTAGGTTTATATTGGTATGTATTAAAAATGCACATTTGTATTATAAGTGAGAGCAATAATTAGATTTTGTTATTTCATTTATAAAATTAATTATATATAATAGTTAGTGATCTATATAGTTATATGTAATCTCTGTAAGAAGATCCAGTTAAATAATATGCGATAGTAATGAAAATGAATGTATTCATAATGTTTTAGAAGCTATCATCTTACAAAATTGAAATTACAGGATCAAAATTTAGCATATACAGTGGTATAATATTATTATGTTGGCATACCTAAGAATTTAAATTTACTTTCTTAATTCAAATAAAATTTATGATTTTCACTTGTATAAATCTGATTTCATGTGTAATAAACGATTTTCCAATAATATTAAAAATAATAATTTTTAGATTATATAATCAATAAGTAACAATCATATTAGACAAGTTAAAATTAATGATAAGACAATCTTTTTTGTACCATGTAAATAGAAAAAATATTTACTGTTTTTTCAGAATTACAGTTAGTTATCAATGTAAGCCTTGAAAAATATGTTTTTTATAATACTACAAATATTTTGCATAGATTTCAAATTCATACGAATTTTATTTAAAATTAGTAATAATTAAAGTAATTAAATTTAAGAAAACATAAAAAAAAAAAAGAAAAAAAAAACAGAAAACGTATTTCAGCAAATCATGAAATTGAATGCCTACTGCTACGTGCATACACACATATATATATAATATTTATATATCATCTATGCTTGTATGTACATATAACTTTGTACATACATACATACATACATACATATATCTTATACATAATACGTTCATTTTTACACGAGACGAAAATAAAGAAATGAATGAAAATGAAGTCTACTCAAGCACGTGATTTAACAAAGAGTCTGGTGTTTTTAAGAGACACAAATGAAATCAGTACAACGTTCATACGCCTGCTAGCCTGTATGAAATTAGCAGAGATATAACGACGTACCTAAAATTTAACATATATAAATATATATATATATATATTATATATAAAAAATGGAAGAATACATATACGACATACACATGCACACTCATACATATACATATAACTTTGGTTGATCATTATTAAGTATATAATATATACATTTGTAACGCAATACCGTTTTTCCCTTCTTTGAACCGAAACATTTTTAAGTGCAATAGAATCCTCCGGAAAAATAATGTGTATAAATTATTTGTGAAACTTTATATGATTATATAGTAACACATACCAATAATGCTTCTTTTGTGGGAACATTGAAAATGTTGTTATGAAGTATTGTTCGAAAGATACCACAAGAATGAAATTATAGTTGTCATTGTTACAAGTGCAAAAATTATATTGGTCGGTGGTTTGAGCAAAAGATAATTGTATTTTAGAAATGAAAAATGAAAATTTTAAATCGTAATAAGACATATTACTGTAAAAATTCGTAATCTTAAAAAAAAAGGGAAGAAGATTTCGTTAAGAGTAGTCAAAGAAAAAAAAAATATTTTCGGTTTGAGTGGCTAAATTAATACTATTAAGTATGCTCAGGCGTCTAGATGATAATTTAATCAAATGGCAGAGATTGAGAAGCGAAGTGATTTTTAATCGAAAGAAAAAAAAAGAATATCAATTTCAATCGAAATATATAATCATATATCGTGCGTACATTTATAATTTATGTGTAGTTATTTTCCGAACTACCCCGACCCGCATCGCCCGAGGTACTTTTAGCAGGTAGTTTTAAAAAGAATATATTAAATAAATAAGTATGTAAAACATTGCGTTTAATGTTTAAGCCGAATGAATGAAAATAATTTACCATAAATTGCAAGTAAGTTTTACAATACTATAAAAGTAGATGCTATAAATAGTTGTTTTTCCCGCTCATTATTCATACTTATTGAACTGAGAATTATAATATTTCCTAGAACGTTCGCACACCGATGATTTTATTGTATGATTTTCTTCTCCTTTTTGTTCAGCGTCGTCGTACGATTGTATGCTATCACTTATTATTACTTTTGTGTAGCGCAAACGAATTTTGGTTAACAATACAGCGCCGAGAAAAAAAAAGAAAACAAACTGTAGCACTTTTATTTTGGAATGTAATTTTAAAGCCGGAAGGAAAAAAGAACGACGATGATTTTGCTCTTTACCTTTCACGATTTATCTATAGGAAAGCGCATTGTTGATTTGTACGTTAGTGTCGTTTTTTCTATATATAAAAAAACCGTTACGGTTGTGTTTTACATTCTCTAATGTATGTATGTTCTTGTACGTTTTTTCCAAAAAAAAAAAAAAAGAATAATGAAGTTGAATTCGTAGGGCATTTTGGTTCAAGGCTAAAATTTTTCATACGATGACATCCTCTCTTTCCTGCCATTTAAATAATAAAAAAAAACGAATTAAGTCGAAAAACATACTTTTGACATTTTAATACACATTGACATACCTGCACGGCGAGAACATAGAATCGATTTCTTTGCCAAAAACGTTATATGCCTCAAATATTAAATTAAAAAAAAAAATAAAATAAAATAAAAAATAAATAAAGTATCGAGCGCGTAGAGTGGATTGTTTGTATCTCTTTTTGCGAGAGCTATATAATCTTCTCTCCGCACTCTATGTAGATTCGCTTAGAGCGAAATTATATACCTGAACAATTACAGGGGATAATACATAGATTTGTACAATGTTTATCAAAGATTTAATTTATTTGTATACATTGTCTCTCATTCTTTTTCACGTCTATACAATGGATTGAAGTACCAGCAAAAAAAAAATATACGTGATCAACTCTGCCAAATGAACCTGAGAGTATTTTATATGATAAAACGTTGTTCGCTTTTTCAAAAACAATCGTTTGGCTTTTGGAGATTTCTAAAATTTGATAAATTTACTTTTCTTTATTTTTCTAATTCAAAAGTTCTTTTTTTAATGAAGAGAAAAATAAAAAATCGTGTATGTCTCTAAACCAAAGATGTTCCGACGATATATTTATAACTTGTTGCATTACGATTAACTTAAAAAATGTATATTTAGTCAAAAATGTATGTGACTATTCTCTACAATAAATAGTGTCTCGACTTATATTAATTAAGAAAAAAAGAACAGCTGTTTATATTTATAGAACAAAATTCATTTATTACTTGCATCAAATTCTATTTTCAATTTTTTAATATTATTATTTATTATTTACAAATGATACTTATAAAAATTTATTGATTTACTTGTTGTTTTAATTTTTCTTCGGTTTTCACAGGAGGTAGTCCTGTTGTATCTGTGTACCAACTACCATCAAGGTTTAGAGCTTTGTTGTGATTAACAGTTTCTGCCAATGCATCCTCTATTGCCTGATCTATGTTATTTCTTGTTATAAATGTTGGTGCTATTAATTTTACTGCTTTAACCTCCTCATCTACTTTTTGTTTTAGTTTTTTATCTCTATCCATTTTTATTTGAATTCTTTCTAAGATATGCAATCGTTTAGCCTCTTTTTCCTGTTCTAATCGAACAGCTCGCTCTGCTGCAACTTTTTTATTCCATTCTTCATTAATTAGAAAACACCTGTCATAATCTTCCTTCTCTATTTGGATCATATGTTCTTCATCAAGTTGAATTTCATTCTTTTGATTTACTTCTTTCAGATAATTTCTAAAATTAAAAATAAAATTGTTTCAATATTTTTACAATTTTAGATAATTTTTATGAAGTTACAATTATTTTAAAAGCTTCATTGATGAATAAAATGTTTCTTACAGTTTCAAGCATTAACAAATCTGTAAAGTTTTTAGTTGATTATAAAAGTCTATTATTACTTACACAACTGAACGAAGATAGGTTCTATAATTGTTGTAAAGTCTTTTAATTTCTTCTGCCTCTTCTTTTGGTATTACAGGCCTTGGTGCTACACGAAAAACTTTTGACTTTGCTGTTGGTAGCCAAATGGGTTTTCGAAACCGAATACTTTGTGCATAAACAGAATTGGGATTGAAAAAGTTACAAGAATAGGCATAATTCGTTACGAGTGGACTGCTACCGATTAATTTTGCTGCTTGCATTTTGTTTTGTCTTTAATAATGCTGAAACAATATATAATTATTAAAATTATGACACTAATAAATTAATCTCTAGTGATTCTTTAACAGTTTACATTAATCCTGATGAATAACTGATAAAGTAGAATATTACAACATTATTACTAATATGTGTTTGTTGCTTTATAAAATATTAATTATTGTAATATTATCAATAAACAAACGTGCGGTAACATTAGAGGTTATAAAGAAACTATTCGTCAAGAAAGCTAGGACACAAATGTGGAGTGGTCGATGAATGTGTTAAAAAGGCGCGAAATTTAAACTTTAACTGTATTATTTAGCTATTAGCTTACCGAGTTTTACATGTAAAGTAGAAAAACCATTTTACATTTTATATAGTAAATCCAGTTCAGCAAAGCAAGTTGAAGGATCAATGTCACTTAAATATTTTACTATAAATATTACACGTCAACCCAAGTTAAATAATTATGTAAAAGTTAATTCAAATTTTTAAAGACTATAATAGTCTACTGCATTCTAAAACTAAATTTATTAATGCTTTTTTACAAAATATTTTCATTTACTTACAAAAGTTTTTCATCTTTTTTTAGACTTTAGAGGGAATTGGAAAAATAAATCATATGCAGTATAATAAAATTATTGGCACGGTTTTTAACGATTATACCTGCGTGCGTACAATTAAAAACACATTTTTTACTGCAGTTATTTTGTCAGTAATGAAAGTTTTTTAAAAATGATTGAATAATTATTTTTTTTCAATTATATATTATTTTGTTATGAATAATGTTGTATAAATTATAAACAAAGAGAATTAAAGTAGAAAGAAAGAGCTTTATAATTTGCTGTGTTACTGCAGTAATAATAAATTAGTAAATGGTAGTTTCTTCAGAAAAGTGTTTCCTAAATTTCGCGTGACTCCGTTAACTATAATACACGCAATACTAACAAATTGAACTCGATGTATTAACAATATTCATCCATTTTACTAAAAAAAATATTATTTAGATACAGAGTTAATAGATTTTTGATCTGTCAAAGGAAAATGTTTGTATTTAGCCTGCCAAAGTTAACGGAGTTACGCGTTCTCCCATGTAAATGCGTAACTTTCACAGGCTAAATACAAAACATTTCCTTCAACAGATCATAAATGTATTAGTAATGTATCTAAATAATATTTTTTAAATAAAATAATTGAATATTGTTAATACATCGAGTTCAATTTGTTTGTGTTGCATGTGTGATAATTAATGAAATTACGCGGAATTTAGGAGGAACTTTTTTGGAGAAACTACCATATAATATATAAGAGTTACACATTCTACTCCGAAGTCAAGTTGGAATAACGAAGCCCGAGGACATACCGTGCTACGCATACACGGGAACATGATTTCCTAATCTACGAATTTTCAAGATACTTTTGACAATTTTTATCTCGAAAATAGTCAGCTTTTAGGAAATTTTATTCCGAAATAAAGTTAAAATTTCTTCCTACTTTGTGATACTCAGAAAATAATAGTAATTTCATCACTCTTCGAGTTTTTACTCGGAAAAAAAGCTCGAAAAAAATATATATGAGTCAAAAGTTATTGTTAATAGCTTCTAATTGGAAGAAAATTGACAATGCCAAAAAGAATAAATAAAAAATTTTCGAACTACTTACTAACAATACAGTTAATAATATGACTGAACGAGAGAGAATAAGCATGATAGTGTAGAAGCATATAAATAAACCCAAAGGTTGTTGATTTTAAAAATTTCAGTAGATGCAAAAATGTTGAAGCAGGGTGAGTAGTGAAATTTTGCGCCTTCCTCCGCTTTTGTCACGCCCGCTATGGCATTGGTGAAAAACTTTTACTTTAGTTTCACGATTTAGGTATGGAAAACATGAAAATTTTACTTAACGTGTTACAGAAAATATTTATGTAATTCAGAATTTCGTCTTCCTACCTAGCTTACAAATTGGTTTCAAGGTTTCGACCGTGCCTCTGTGATTTTAATTATACATATACGGTGAACTTCATTACCGCACTTTTCATACCGCTATATATTAGAAAGTCTACAGAAATCATCAAATCTAGGTAGAAAAAATTAAAAAGAAGTTCTTTAACATATACACATGGAAAGAAGTTTCGATAATGAAAGCTATTATTATAGCATTCCGATACAAATTAGTGAGATATCTTCATAAGTTTTAACGAATTTTCAGAGTGATTATTTCTATCCGTTTTGTTTACCAAGCGCTGGGTTTGTCGGCTAGATTTACCAAGCTGTCACGGTAATTTTCACACGAAAATTCTTTCCGTGCATCTACTCCGAGTTTTTTGATCCTTTAGATAATTTGAAATAACCAAAGAAAATAAAAAAACAAATAAATAACTTTTCGATCGACTGTGTATACAAAGTCGGTCTATGAAGTAAACAAAATATGTGCGTGTGAAATGAATAATATTACTCATCATTTGGCAAAATACTAAAACATTTTCAAAACATAAACTATTCCGTCAGAGACGCTTATATATACATTTAAAAAAAAAAAGAAAATTATTTCACAAGCAGCGTGATTTCATTTGTTACATGAAAAAAAAAATGTTTTGTTCCGACTCGAGAAGCCACGCTGGGACACCTCGAGGGAAACGGAGACAAAGATAAAGAGATGTTGGAAGATTGAGAGGTCGGTGTATAAGGGGGGTTGAGAGGAGCGTTTCGTCCCCGGGTTACCACCTGGACTCATCAGTAAGGCAACGATGGTAACCCGTGCCTTAGACGCGATGAATAAACCTTGAAAATTGTATATACATATAGGCAATTGCGACGTGCTCCGTCGCTTGCGCGAAAGTAGGATCTGCACGCGCTGTAGCGGTTGCGAGATGGGGGGTAGAAAGGTAGAGCGGGTGCAGAACCAAGCGCGGCTTTTGCTCGGGAGACGTTGGGGACGAAAGTACCGACTGAGTGTCACAGATCCCGGTGGGGAGCAAGAGGCTGCTGCGACCCGGGTGATAGTGAGTGTGTGTGTGTGTTGTATGGTGTGTTACTGGGGAGGGGAGGGGGGGAGGGAGACTTACGGAAGTACTTCGACCCGGGTGAGAGTGAGTGTGTGTGTGTGTGTTGCATGGTGTTGCAGTAGAGTAAGCACTGTGACCCGGGTGAGAGTGTTGTAAGGGGAGTAGGGGAGTAATTTAGGTACACTTGTTGACCTGGGGGAGATGCACGCTACGTACTATAACGTAAAGGCGTGCGTGATGTGGTGTAATGTGTGATGCCAGGAACAGCCGCGTTTGGCTGCGGTGGCAGAGTGTGCAAAGAGGTTTGCTAGTGACAAAGCTGTCTCTGACTCGGAGGGGGACCAGAGAGAGATCACCCACTGGTCCGACTCGAGAGGTCACATGATAGTAAAGAGGTGTGTGTGTTTTGAGAAGGTTGAGTAGTGAGAGTGGTTAAGTCGGTAGAGGTGGTGCTGAGGGAGGAGCGTTTCGTCCCCGGGTTACCATCTGGACTCATCAGCAAGGCAATGATGGTAACCCGTGCCTTAGACGCGGTGGATACCTGTGCTGAACCTTGAACTTCTATATATAGTAATCGCGACGTGCTCCGGTCGCTTGCGGGATAGCAAGGTCTGCACGCGCTCTAGCGGTTGTGAGATGGAATCGTGAATCGCCATATAGTTTATTCCTTCAAAAGTTATACAAGAATTCAAAGACGACATTATAGTATACTAGTTTTAAAAAATACATATATACAAAAATTTCAAAAGCGAAATTTTCACAGTCTTTGGTCGCGTACCTTATACGCTTTTACCTTTGAACTCATGTAACTTCTGAAAGTTTTTTTTTTCATCTTATAAAAATCAAATGAGAGCTGGCATAATTCTTCAGTTTGAATGCTTTTTTGAAATGTATATAGCTGCATCTTTTCCTGATAAAATTTATATCTGAAGGAAACCATTTTTTTTGTCTACAAAAAAGCTTACACCCCCTATAATATACCAAAGAACCATAAAAAAAATAAACCGTTACCTATATACCAACTTGTGTGCCTTTACAACTTTTTTTTTTAAATTTCGTACTTAAAATCCCTCCTATATACATATTCTATATACCTACCTCCACATCCGCATCACACTCCGCAGTAACTTTCCCGAATAAAATCATCGCATCTCCTATACGGCGACTTTCTTCATCTCGCAAATGAAGTCCCGGCGTCTTCTGCAATTAGCATACATTTAAATTTCCTCGTGTCTCCAACTCTCACGCTCCCTCCCCTTATACCTTACACCACGTCCGCATATCTAATATATCTATATATATATATAAACATATATATACACGCACCGGCGTATAAACAAAAGCCTCATGCCGCATATATCACACACAATTCCTCTCAAGAGCGGCATACATACATACATACATACACATATGTATACACAAAGAGATAGACAACATAAAAAAAAGCAGCGCACACTCTGGCCCGCGGTGAAATAATTAGGTGCCCAGTGAAGGACCTCATTAAAGATGCACGCGAGCGCATACAGAGGAGTAAGACAAAGCGCGCGCGCGCGCGAGTGCGGTAGTAGTACGTATATAAAGTATATATATATATATATATATGGCTCAGTAGGTAGTACATAGATATCTGCATAGCGCGCGGGCGCGTTCTTTCTCTTGTTTCTCTCTCTCTCTTTCGCTTTTTTTTTCTCTCTCCCCCGCCGCCGCCACCACGCCGCGTGCGGTGTGTATAAGGTAGGTATCTTTTTCGCGACGCGCAGAGGGAAAGCTCTCGCTACTGCTACTGCTGCTGGCCGAGTTTCGTACGGACGGTCGTCGGTTGCGGTTCGCTGCCTCTCTGTTCCCTATATACTGTTTCTGTTTCTTCTTCTTCTTCTTCTGCTTTGTTGTCGTAGGAAAGAACTTCACTGGTGATACACGTATATAGTATATACAGTCTACAAGGCAGTTTGCTATAACAGGTGAGGTTGCATCGTTATGCGTTTATATAGCTCGGAGCAATTCGTTATATATATATAGTGGGTTTGTTTTTTTTTTTCGTCGTCGTCGTTGCTGCTGCTTTCGTTCTTTCTCTCTTGGTTGGTGTAATTTAGGGGAGGACGGCGACGCGCGGCAGGGTGCGTTGAATTTTGAATGCGCGCGCGCGCGCGACCGGTGTTGTATGTACGTGTGCTTTTATACGTGCTATAGGGAAGAGTTTGTTACAGACGACGACCGCACGCGGCGTTTTTTTTGCGTGGATACGGTGTAGTTTTTACATTTTTAAATTGTTTTGCCTGCCGCGTATACGCGTGAATTTTTAAGGCGGTTAGATATTAAGGTTTTTTTTTGCGTGGTTATACGTGCGTGGATTGTTTGCTGTGTTATATATATATATAGTACGGGGTGGTTTTAATTGAACGTTCTTTGCTGTTTTATGGTTTGATTCAAAGCGACGTGC
Source organism: Torymus tubicola (assembly GCA_035583055.1). Lineage (NCBI taxonomy): Eukaryota > Metazoa > Arthropoda > Insecta > Hymenoptera > Torymidae > Torymus > Torymus tubicola. The sequence goes on along the minus strand of JAWWEQ010000055.1, from coordinate 21,040,833 downwards.
GTAGGCGGGGTCGATTGATCAACAATGTGAAAAATTTCTTATAAGTACTGCGGGGTACATGGTTTTGCGTATACTTTTATGGTTGATAAGGGATTATGCGTAATACGCCTGTGATGGCTTTATACGCAGTAGCCATGTCAATGAATATTAATTAGCTGTAGCCGTAACGGATTTATCAATGCGCAGAGATAATTTATTTTTATCTATAAACATTTTTTTGTATGTTTTCATGATTATTGTGCACTTAATGAATTAAAGAACTATGTATATGAAAGGACATAAAATGATCTTATTAAAACATGACATATTATATTTAAAAAAAATATTTTCAAGCATTCTATATAGTTCACTTATCTCGCAAGCTTAATCCTGAAGTCACGTTCTTTATGTAAATTAAGTTGCTTTTTATAGGTTCCCTGCGGATAAAATGTAGTCCATATAGTATGTTTTCTTTTAGGATATACCATATAGATAGCGTGAAAGTCATTTTTTTTAATACAAGAAATAAATACAATATATACTAAATTAAAATTGTCATATTTTTTAAAGACCATATAAAAAAGTCGCTCCAATGAATTTTGAGATAATAAAAAATGATTTTTATACACTCTTACAATAATTTTAATGTCGCTGAAATAAAATGGGTCTATTAATTAAAAAAAACTGTCTCTTATACTGCAAAATAAAAACATTACGTAGTAATAAAAAGAACTCGTTTAATTTCTACATACGCAGTTGCACTAAAAAAAAGAACGTTCTTATTCATTTCGTACATTCTTTGCTTCGAATAATTTAACAGGAATGAAAATTTCTAATATACATTGCCACAGGGAATGAACTAAGTTAAATACATGTATAGTTGCCCAGCAGCTTTAATTTCGGCTAGTTTAAATTACCACTTGGAAATATATATTTTTAGACTTTAGTCAATTAAACATGAACGAGTTATCCGTCTTCGAAAACTTCAAGAAGTTTCCGAAATATCGGCTCTACAAACTTTCCACTTGTTTTATTTTAGTTTTCTTTAGAGAAATAAAGAAACTAATATCTGAAATAAACTAATATAAAAATTATAAAGAATTCCTTCTAAATTATTAATTCTCAGTGTGAAAAAAATCGTTAAAATATTTCTAATTAATTCGCACACTAGACGCGCGCTTAAATCGCGTGTGAAAATAATGAGCTGCACTGCAGTTGACGTTGGAATTATTTATTTTCTTCATTTTCTGAATTACATCTTCAGTTATAATACGCTTAATTTAAAATTTACTCAAGAGTATAACTTAACTAAGAAATTTTCAAACTATAACTTCAAGTTTCTCAAACTTTACTTTATTAAAACAATAAATTATACTTTTATTAGCGTTTTCAAGTCGATAAACATAGATGAAATTTTCATTTTTGTTTACAATGCTAAAGAATAATAAAGTAAATGGAAGTAAATTTCTCAAAATTAACTTTATTAAACATTTATTTAATACATTATATGAATTACCTATATTAACCATGTGGTCTATCTTTGAACTAAACTTACTTATTTAAAATTAATTCCATTTTACAGCAGACGCATTAGCACCAGACAGGTAGGTATTTAACACTTGGAACAAAAGCGCTCATGTTTAATTAACTGGTCTGAAACGATATTCTGTAAAGGTAAATTAAACTCGTTTGAATTAGAGTTAAATGATGGGCGCTTAGCACTTTGTATTCTTAGGTTATCGCGTACCTTCATTTCGTATTTATGCATTAAATTAACTTTCTGATTTACTACTCTCCTTTAACTTTTCGCAATACCTATAAGAATTTTGCATCTCGAAATAAGTAATTTGATTTTCAATCAAACTATCACAAACGACTATATCAGACACGAAAACCCCGTTACAAAAACTGTTACACCTTATTCCCTAGCACCTATCCGTCCTCAATAACAAACTTACGATTCCCTCGTGTCTCGAACCTTCTTTCTTTCGACATAAATCACAGACTTTATGATATGACAAAAAGTTGCACACCTGAGAAATCGAAATCTCAGTATATATCTGCAGTTATAGCAGCTGTCGCCATCGACGATGTACAGTGTGCACGTGACGGGACGAGCGCGCGATCGTGGTTCCAGCACGCCTGACAGTGAAATTATCTACAGGCATAAGCGCAGGGATTCGATGGCAGTGCGCGTCTTCAACTATATCAAACAGCAGTTCCAGCCCGAACAGGCTCCAGGTTAGATTTCCTTTTTATTTTATGATTATAGATTGTAAGATATAAGCAAGAAAAGAATATAGTTGCGTAAATAAACAGTGACAGGTGTTTAAAAATAAAAACTGAATCGGTTCAGTTTTATTCACATGATGTACAAAGGATATATTATAAAAATAAATATTAAATACAAAATAAAAAAAAATTTTATTGAGCTTAAAACGAGTCGAGTATACTCGATATTTGTAGTAACGTGATTATATACACATCACGTGTTTGTGATGTTGATGATACGTTGAAATACAACGCTGGACGTTTAGGAAAAAATAATGTTACGCAATGATCATTTTTTTTGTACAATTAGTCGTTTTTATAGATACACGTACATCTATATAGAAATCCACGTGGTATCTTATACGTAATTGTACTTCAAAGGCACGTATTAGGTCTATATATGCATTATTTTCTAAATTCATAGATAGGAACTCTTTTTACACTTTCTCTTATATTCGATTCAAAATATAATTTTCTTTTAAGCTATCTGCATTAGACATTAAGTTTATATTTTATAAACAAAGAAAACTTCAATTGTGGAAGAATTACTTTTTACTTAGAAAAAACTTTGTATAAGGAATTTATATTACAGTGACATTATTGTATTTTGGAACACCTATATACAGACAGATACATTATCATCACTTCTAGATCGATACCGTGTTGTTTTGAAAGGTTTCTGAGTTTGTTAAAACATTTTGTATTACGAGTTAATATTATTAGCTCTATTTATCAATAATCCATTATATCTTTATACAGTTTACATCTTTAATTTAGACATATGACGGAAAATACAAAAAAATAAAGTTGAGTTTGAAAGATTAAAGTTATGTTAAGTGTTCGGATCTTAAAATTTGTTTCCATTAAGTAACTTTTACTTCTGACTTTTACTTTTGTACCTTAGGATAAAAGAGGCCAATAATGAAATCAATTGCATAGACTTACAATAAATTGCAAAATTCATTTTTATCATGGATTAACAATATTCAATTGTTAAATAATAATGTTCATTATGAAGACTTTACGGGAATTTCATAATTCAAAAATATACAACATGAACCATGATCAATGTCGAACTGAAAGTGATGAGAGTGTAATGCTGTCAAAAAGAAAATTTCGTATTACCTTTACACGGTAAAACGCTGACGTCTAGTCATTTATGGTTCACTTTTAAAAGTGATCTTTTACATGTTTATCTAATCGTGAATGATTTTTTAATCGCAGTACACAATAATAAATATATTTTTTAAGTAGTAAATTATAAATAACTGAATTAGATTATATATGATTCAATAAATTATTTTCAAATCATTTACACAGATAATCATGTAAAAGTAATTTTATAATTTTAAACGAAGAATATGAATTTTCGTTTTATATAGAAAATTTATTACGCACGTAATATTTTTCTAAATAACAATTTCTGTCTGTTGCTCTCCTGAAGAGTTTACACAGACGTTCGTAGATGGCGTCGGTGTAAGACTCGTTGGCAGATCTACACGCAAAGAATCGTTGTATAACAATCCGTTCGAGTTGAAATTATGATGTCGGAACTCGGTGTCGGTGAATCCAGCGCTACTGGTTCGCGTCTCGAAGTTCGAAGGTACGGAATTCGTACCTTTGCGTAGAGTCATCACGGGCGTCTTATTGCTAAATACACAGCAAGTTTCGTTGAGTTTCGCATAGTCCACGTAGTTAGGTGTGCATAGGTTAAGCACGTTTTCTAAAGATCGATCGCCAGTTCTACTGGCAACAGTACTTCGATCGGCGTAGGACCAATGTGGCCAATATGAATCTAGTACTCCTGAACCTGCTAGATGATAATAAGAAAAAGGTTTTATTATTTATTATTTTTCTAGAACCAAAGTTACTTTTATATTTTTTTCATTATTTAAAGAACTGGACAATTGTTTTTTTAATGTTATCTTTACTACTTTTCTTTTTTAAGTTTTCTGATCTTAACGCCTGACTACACTTTAAAGATTTTAGCATCGTTTAAAACAATAGGTATCAGATTTGTAACTTCAAATATTGATGATAAGCGTTACAATATATGGCATTATTTTATTGCAACAGTAGAAACTTGTTGTATATACGTTTGGCTTAATCTCTTTGAAATAATAAATATTAATTAAATAAAATCAAATTAGCATAAATCCGCAAAATTGATTAAATAGTGCGTCTGTGTATTTGTGCTTAAATCCATGTGACGTAAAATCTGTCTATATAACAAATACCCAAGTTGACGGGTGACAGCCGGACTCACCGTACGCGGGTGGCGGATTATTCAGTGAGGTTGCGGGTGCCGGCGCGGTGGTGGGCGACGTGTAACTCTCGTACTGCTGATCCTGCACCTGTTGCAGCGGATCGACGGCGGCCGGCGGCGCCGCTGGCTGATTGGGCGCCACACTTGGCGGCGGCAACGGAGGCGGTGGCGGCGGTGGCTGATGCTGCTGCTGCTCCTGATAATATCCCACGTCGTACGGCACTATGGCATTAGAGCTGTCGAGCTCGATGTGATATATCGGAGCAGCGGCCAACTGCTGCGCGTAATCGCCACAGTGCGATTGATCGCACGACTGTTGCTGATGCTGTTGCTGCTGCTGCTGTTGCGGCTGTGGAGGAGGTGGCGGTAGTGGTAGCGGAGGTTGCGAGTCATAGAAATCTTGAGAGAAGGAGGGCGTGTCCGTGTTTATCGGTCTGTAGTAGTCCTGCGATTCTTGGGGTCGTATGTAGTCCGTCGTGGATTGGTAAAAGCGCGGTGTATCAAAGTTCAGATCCGGTAATATAGAGTTTTGACTCTGCAAATAATTAGGATATATCAAATTTTAGTTTCAATTAATATAATTATTGTTAGTATTTTAGTATTATCATAACTAATGTACAGTAATATATGCTTAAACATTTTTGTTAATACTTTTAGTGTGACATGGTCTATATATGAATAATTTTCATGCTACTATGAGAACATTAAATGATAAAAATATTTTAACTAATGATTATCACATTTTTTGAGAGACTATACAAACAAAGACATACCATATTAATTACGTATAATTTTAAAATACTAATTTCGACATTTTAAACAGCTAGAAAATTTTATAGATGAGTCGCTCTGAAAGTATTGATTAAGTTTAAAAATAATATAAGTCTATGTCTATTTACAAAGAAAAGATGAGTTCAAACAAAAAGTAACGAATAAGGCAAATCGCGCCAATTAAGTAAAACGTTTCTTATCAGCGCAATTTGATCCAAATAGCTGTCTCTGTTATTCGACCGTCTGACCATACCCAGACTTTATCTACTTATTTATCTTATTTAGATTTCGTTATTTTAAATGTACTTGACATGTAAAATAAAATCTTTTTATAAATTTTACAAATTTAACGGTACATATACCTGAATTACTTATAAAAATATTGGAAAACCATTTAACAATGCACGTCTTATATTTCTTTTTATTACATTGAAATGAAGTTATTTCTGGTATATAATTTAAATTAATTTATTTTTTCATAATTTTAATTGTTAATTTAATTTATTTTTATAAATATAAATAACAAACTCAATATTGATAATTAGAACTTTAAATTTAAAAATAATGTTTGTGTGGCTTTGCATTTTTTATATAATTATAAGATCGATATAATTATATAGATGGCAAAAAGGAGTTTAAAAAAAAGTTGCAAATTCTGTTGATAAAAAATAATTGTTTTAAGTATTCTATTTATTTCTTCATTAAATTATTTTAATTAATAAAAATCAAAGTAAAATGTTCACCGTATACAGTTGATCCGTGTTTATGCAGTACTGAGTGTTGGATTGAATGATATTAGACGAGCCTCCAGGGCTCGGGTTCATTATGTCCAAACTTTCGGGGCTCTGGTACTCAAACGAAGTTATGGGCGCCAGTTTCGAGCCTGAGCTTACTCCGTAATCCGTGGAACTAGCCACGTCGAGGTTATTAGAGGCTAGCCAACTCCTACAATTTTCTTGCGCATCAGCTTGCGGCGAAAATGCAAACTGGTACGATTGATCGTAAGTCTACAAAATATCTTTATTAATTATCTTTACGAAACCTTATAAATGAAGATTTAAACCAACGAGTTTTCTTAGAATTTAAAATATAATAATAAATTATTTTTATACAAGAACAAAATTATGTATTTTTACCAAAAATTTTTTTTATTTGAAACTTGTAAATTTTAATTTATGTATGTAAATTCATACTTTTAAGTTTTAAATTAAACAAAAATTTTCTGAATAATTGAAAAGTTTGACATTTTAGCATTCTTTCGAAAGTTTTATAAAAATTTTTAAAAGTTGCACTTGCGAATTTACCTCGATACCATTGTCGAGCGACCTGTAGTACGTGCTGTTGTCTGTACGTCGATAATAGGGATTATCGTTGTAGCTTGTTTCATTCTCGAAGACACAGGGTAGGCCCGTTTGCGCCCCTGTCACAGTGTCCTGCCAGATTTCGTCGTTTTCGTTTATATCGGATTTTGCGGTCATCGTTTCGGAATTATCGGGCGACGGTTCTCTCATACGGTACGTGTCTACAGGCCACGCTACAATCGATTAAGAATTTTATTTAAATTACTAGATTTATTAAATACTAATACTATAAAAGTTTTAAATCCTTAAAAAGTAATGATTTTTATGATAAAGTTGAATGAGCATTGTTAGCTTAATGTAGATGAAAAGTGTTAAACTACTTGATCTTACTTTATATACTTTTTTAGAAGCTTTTATATAAATATTTACATTAATATTTAGTTATTTTTAAGAAATTTGCTTCTTAGTATTTTTTCTATGCAGTTAACAATAAATACATACTTGAAACTGGGCTAGCAATTTCACCTAAATTGGCACCTACAGGAGCTTGTAGCATTTTTTTCAGTAGAAGAGACATTTTTGTATTAGGATTTTCTTCTGTTGACTGAACAGCCTGCTGTTGCTGCTGCTGCTGCTGTGGCTGAATGGTTCCGTTCATGTGAATGGCATCCAGGGTGGACCGACAATTAGACACTGTGTTTTCTGTTCTCAAGTCCATTATTTCGTCAAGTAGTGTAGAATTGTTATTGGTATCACAATTACCATACACACCTTGAGTTGTGTAAAATACAAATTGCCTGAGATCATTGTAGTTTAGATTACACCTGATGTCTTCATATCTACTTGTACCAACTTCCTCTTCTGCTCCTACCTGTGAAGTATAAAGCTATACATAGATTGAATGGAAACTTTTGTTTTTCATTGAAATATAATTTAACCAACTATTAACAAAATGAATTTTTTCATATACATCATACAATGATATTTTTGAAACTTATTTTAATAAATATGAAACTTACTATAAAATAAATTTAGAATTTTTTGTGAAATGAAAATTTCTAGAAATGACATCCATTAAAAATTAAAAAAATGTTTAAAATAATAAAATTACGATATGTTGTATTAAAAAATTTCTTACCCATTGAAATGGATACTGTTGTTGATGCTGTTGTTGGATTGGAAATAAGTAACTATCATTTTGTGTAGATAAACCAGGAGAATCGCTGTTCAGAGCCATTTGCAATGTAACGTCCTCATCTGTCTTCATAATTTTTAAACGTTTGGTCCTCTTTTTACGGTTTTTCTTGAGATCTGTCAGCAGTTTAGACACTTCCAAATTGTTACCACACTTGATAGCTTGCAGAATTTTCAGCAACAAATCTTTCTGTAAAAAGTAACATTATGAATATAATTTATTTAAAATTATAATGTTAATATTAGTATTAAATACAAAACAACAAGTATCACTACTATTCTGTACGTAATGATAAAATATCCAAGATTATTATTAGTATGAAACATATTACAGAAATTCCAATTCTAAAAGTAAAGAACACTTACACTTGCTTCTACACTTGCTAATATCAAGTCATGTAGAATTGTAACAAATGAAACAGAACAATTAAATGAAACAAGACGCGCTCGATTGGAATTTTCAAAAATTTTAATCTTTATCAATTAAACTAACATTAAAACGTACAAATTAAGCCTCTATAATCCAACGATCCACTAATCGATCTACCAGAATCAACGATCATATCCGAATAATCCTGCGTGAGTCGATCGCAAATCTCGACGTTTAATTTCAGCTATACATATATATACCGTGGGTAACAATATGTCCATTTTTCAACAATCATCGCGATCTCACGCGACGTTGCCAATTTCCACAAGAGACCTAAGTACCTCGCTCTCACTCGCGCGCGTACGCGGCGCAACCCGCGAGACCATATTTACCGGCATATTATATCGTCGGGTACACGTTATTATAAATCAGGACGTATTTATGTATACATACGCCTGCGCGTAATTACAACAAAATCCTCTAATATTATATCCTCAACGATAATAATAAAAAAAAACCTTAACTTTACCTTAATATTGCCAGGTACGCGATGCTTGGCTGCGAGTGCCTGTAGCTCCTTGTACGACAGAATCGACAGGTCATTGGCGCTACTCATACTGTCATCGGTCGAGACGGCGCGCCTTTTACCCCGGCGCCCGTATTTTCACTGCATATATATATATACACACAAAGAGTCCGCAGCAGCCGCAACGAGGATGACGACGATAAAGGACTGACGATTGTATTTCTTGACTTTTATTCTCTTTCTCTTCTTGACGATTAATTGACGATACACTCACGGACACACATATATACATGTACACGCACCCTTATATAGATATATATATGTATACGGAAAAAGCGCGCGCGCGCGCACGCGTGTGAGAGAGGCGCGGGATGACGATGATGATGTACCTGCGCTTATTACTTCTATTCCCCAATGATGGAAAAGAGGCACGAGATATAGGTATTATGTTCGAAAGAGACCGCAGCGCGCTTTAGTCGGCGCGCGAATACATGTATAGGGTGGAACGATTGGAATGCCATATACGCGCCTGCGCAGATAGTAGGATTTAAGCCGGTGTATAGTGATTGGTGGATTTCGAACCGTAGGAACCGTTTCCTCCCCCACGTTCCACGAAATCGGCGGTTAAGGTTAGGTTAGGCTTGCTCGGTGTGTAAGTGCACGGCGAAGCGCGCGCGTGTATGTACTGCTTCCAGAATCTTTTTCGCAAGTATATAATATGTATGTACATGTGAGGATGTGTTGGTGGGTGTAAAGGAATTTTCAAATGCTACGTGGGATATTTGAGCGATGTGCTTGGTATGGACTATAGGTGTTATGTAATCGTTTGAGGACTAATTTTCCGAATTTCGATGGGAATTTTCCAAGGTTCTGTTCGTCTACGCCTACGCATTTTAAATATTTTAGAATAGATAGTTTTCCATGTTTTTGTACAGGTAATTATAATGATCATTATTATAGTGTGGGTGATATAATTTTTAATATGTTATAATTTTTTTTATGAAGTACGTTTTTAATAAGAAGTTTTTTTGATTATTTAAATTCGTATTTATTGCGATAATTTAGTTTTTTCAATAATTTTAGAAATTATATAGTGTTTTCAAATTTTGAAATATGAGGAGAGATATCAATAACGAACTTAAATCGCTATAAAACGTATTTAAATAGTCATGAAATTTTTTCAATTAAATGAAATAATTCTGAAAATTAGTTTAATTTCTCGTTGTATAATAGATTATTCTAATATGGAGTTTCAAAATAAATCAAAAAAATTATTTTATCGTTTGGAACGTTATAGCCGGAAATATTTTACCGTATACGTCACGTGACTTGAATGTAACTGTTAGGATAATAGGAGAAGTTCCAAAGTACCATGCGATTGTTTAATAACGCATTTGCGTCTAAATTCTGTAGTTTCTATTTAAGAACATACAGAATGAATTTTTTTTATGAATATAAGATTTGTTGTCTTAGAAATGACAAAAAAAATGTTCCTAAACAGTAATACATATAGTCCTTTGTTATCTGTTTGATTACTTATTAGAAAGTACAAATTAAACAATTTTTAAATTCTGGCATTAAATTAGAAAAGTAACAAAATTTCAAAAACCGACGCATTAAAAGTGTAAAGTGATACTTTTAAGTTTTACGAGGAAAATTTCGAAAATTATCGAAGTTATAAAGTTTAAGTAAAGCTTTCCATTACCGTAAAGGCGTTAATGCAGTTATTTACTTGATGCGCACTCGAAACGAACTTCTGAGTTTTCCGTAAAAAAGTTGAATGAAAAAAAAAATATTCCTAACGCATAAATAGCTCTAAAAATGATATTCTCTTCAACACCTTTACACGATTCCTCATGAAAAAAAAATGACATTTTATCTCTACTTCTAACAACATAATATATTTTTATACCATTTTACATAAATAAAAAAAAACCTTCACCTCCTCCCCAATAACTAATTACTTTCGCTTTATTAACCAAAAGAAAAAAAACAACAACATACCAACAGCCCCCTTTACAACCATAACCCCCCCATACTCATTATCGAAACGTCGCGCCTTGTAGGGAAAATTGAGGTGGTAGTGGTGGTGGTGACCGCCGCTAATTGAGAGCGCAAATGGAGCGCGGGAAACTTGCAAAGGAGACGAGGTCACGTGAGTGTATAGTGGTCAAGTGTGCGGGTGACATTCTACGATGTATATATATGTGGACCTCGCGTAGAGCCTCTGTAATTAAAAGTGTGAGCTGGAGAAGAAGAATGTAGTAGCAGCGTTGTGTGATCAATAAGAAAAGGATGCGAATTTTCGTGTTCCTCGGTGAGCTAAGGCTTTTTGATCAATTTGAGTATGGGGAATATTGTACTGTTGAAATGTATACACTTTTTTGGGGGGAACGCAGGATAATGAAGTTCTTTAATATATTGCTTATAGGTTAATTCAATTGCCTTTGAGTGATAATATTAAACTTTGCTTATTTTGTGACATTTTAGAACTTACTGAAATTCTCTAAATATCCGAGTAACTGGAAGATTAGCATAGCGATAAGAATAGGATGCGCTTGAGCAAGCGCATCACGCAGTGGTATTTCAGTTACGAAAGGCCGAAATCCAATAATTGCCGAGCGACTTATTCATTTAATTCGCTCTACATTGTGCTCGTATATATATACGTATAACAATAGAATTATTGGAATATCGTTGGCAATTTATGAGCATATACGTCTCTTTATCTAATTAAAGTAAGTGGTTATATTCAAAATTTCAATTAAATGGATTGACGTGACTTAATTAGGACGAGATGTAATTTTGTAAAAGTCTGTATGTATATAGTGAGAAATTGGGTCATCTTATAAAAACATTGATCTAATTTTGCAAAATATTGTATCAGTTTTAACATTTTTATTATTAAAACGTTATTATTATATACATTTATTAATTTAATTTATTTTTACCTAAAATAACACTTTTTCAATAATTTTTTTAAGTTATTCGAATAAAGAGAAAATGAATTGGGGTGAAGAAGAAAAGGGAATAGAACGGCTAATATTAGTTAAGTCATATAAAAAAATTTAAAGGTAGGGAGAAATACTGTAGAAGAAATTTAAGAGTAAAATGTAGAGGTCAGATGTTAATATATATCAAAGAAGTATTCATAATATACTATTTTTATAAAAGATTTGTATAAAAAATCCAATATATATGTAGATGTTTATTTTTACTTATTATTTTTCTAATGAAAAGTATTATTTTTAACATTTCAAACGAATTTTTCAATTTAAACTAAAGCTGATCAAGCTTTTATATGAATTTTTTATCAATTAGCCACTTTTGTTTTTAATTTAAAATATTTCCGCGAACCACGTCATATTTATGACTTTTATACAAGAAATATAGGTATATATTTTCTATAGGTAACTCAGCTGAATGAGCATTTAAAATAAGAATTTATGAAATCGTGATCGTCGAGTGGATATTATCTACTTGAGCAGAGTCTTTCAATAGAACCAAAGGCTGAATTACGCTTTAGTACTTATATACTTCTATTTAATACAACTACGACTCTTGACATTTATAAAGTTTTATATTTATATACCTTAACCAAACATTAAAATACATAATTAAGTAAATTTTTTTCATATTTGTTACATCTTTTTTATTATATTAAACAATACAAATTGATCTTTTATATGACCAATAGACTCTTCATATAGTTATTAAAACACATTGGACATATATGTCTGCAGATATAATAAAACAAGCTTTTATTAAAATTTCCAGATATTTCAATTTATTATATACATATTTCCACTCACCGTGTACCGGTTAATTTAACATAACAGTTATTATTAAAATATATCTACGACCACGCGATAACATCCTCGACGTATATATAGAAAAACAATAATATACATCTATAACCCATAATAAAAAAGAAAGTAATTAATTGAACCACAGCCTTCGCCGCATATACATATATTAAAAAACATTCGATTACAAATGAGAGAGTTCATGAATATATATATAACAAAAGCGCATACCAACCCCATCCTCCCAACAGATATATATACATTGTGACAAACCACGCGAAGTGTGGAATTCTCTCCCCTTTAATTATCAATTCCATTTCCCCCTACTGACCTCATCCTCTCTTTCTCACTGCATGTATACACGTATGGCAAATTGACCCGACAAAAAAAGTTTACGCACCTCGCGATATATAAACTTTCTCTCGTGCGGACGTACACTTGTATACATATATGAATAAATCATCGGCGCGACGACGCGACAAAAATCGATCGATCGTGCAAGAACGCGCGCGAGCGCAACAATTATCTCTCTCTCTCTCTCTCGCTTCGCCCCCTTCACTCGTATATGTGTATATATGCATACATAGCTATACACGTGAGAAGTTACGGGGTAGAGTGCACGTGTATATGTTAGCGTCTATATAACTTTCACTCTCCCGAGTTACGAACAAAGGATGTAGTATATATATATATACTGCTGCTGTTGCTGCTACTTGCTTGACTATATATATATACACACATGCAAAAACCCTCGACGTTGTTTGCACTTGAGAGAGAGAGAGAACAAACGAACCGATGGACAGTGTAGAAAGGCTGCAGGTACATATACCTATACATAGTCGAATTTCTTCGGGCAGGCGAAGAAGTTTAGCAACGATATATATAGTTACGCTTTTCTCCCTGGAAATTGGATTTTCATTGGGAGAGAGTTAGGTACGAAGAGTTTGTTGCTTTGGAAATTGGCTGGACCCGGCTATGTGGAGGGAGAGAGAGAGATCGAGGAAAAAGTGCTTGAGGCACAACCGCGCGCGGGAGTAAAATCAAATTTTCGAGGATTGCAGCTTGTGATACACCGGGAATGGGGATCTATTATATATGCGCTGTGGAGTAGAGTATAAACGAAACGTTTGAGGTAGAATGGAGTATTTCGTTTGTCGTGGTAGTATATATGAAAAATTGAAAGAATAATAATAGATTTTAGTATATATGATATGATTGTTTTTATTTTTCATATCTCTATTAGGTTATTAACTGCGAAGAATCGAATTATTATATGTTTGTGTGAGTTTTGTGCTTTTAAAATTATTAAATTATTATTATATACAGGTGTACTATAGTATGAAATAAAAATGCTTGTCCATTTAAAAGAAATAAAGGTATCAAGGTTTTTTATTTTCCGTAACTGCATTCAACCTACTTCTTTTGAATTATACACAAATGGTAATACATACATAAATGCTGTACAACGTATTTCATTTTTCAATACATGCATTACGCAGGTATATAGATATATTTTTTTTCATCAGGGAGCAATTTAAATTAAAACAAAAATTATTACCGCAACGATATTGTTTATGTACATATATACCTATACGTTATAATCTGATTTAAGTCGATTTAACGTGTTATCCGTTTTATACATATAGGGGAAAACTGCATACGCGCGCGATAATAAAGACACTTTTTTTTTCTACATGCATATAACTGTATATAGTAAATTAAATCGATTTGCTCGATGCTTATCACATTGAATGCTGCCACGTTTACATTGGAAACAAATGGAGCGCGATGCAAACTTTGCGTTTACACTGAATGACATTTACATTTAAAACCGGTAGGTATATTGCAGTGGTTAATTGAAATGTTTTTTTGGATTTTTTGTATAGTATAATTTATCGTTCGAATGTATAAAAATTTCAATTATGGGAGAAATAGAGCTGTCGTGTATATAGTAAAAGCTGCATATAATGTACTTTTTATTGTCAATGCTGTGTATAGAATAATAGCAGCTGCAGCGGCTGATCATATCGTTTGAAAAAATATTGTTAAGTACTGTTGTATACGTTCGGCTTTCTTTCTATATATGACTGTGTTTTGTATATGTTACAGTTTAACGATTACTCAAATTATGTGTAGAATAGAAACATAAGGCATCTCTTGTAACAACCACATTTACTTTACATTAGTGTACTACTCAAATATTTTTCACTTTGTTCCTACTAAATCTTATATAATTATAAAAAAGTACTTTAAGAATTTCGTTTTTGACATAAAATTTGATATACCAATCTTTTTTTTTACATATTTCACGAGTTCCAATAATTTTAGCTCAAAATTTTTCTGTATACACTTTCATTACATGCACTTAATGGTGTTGAGCGTCACTCGAAGACAAAAACTCTATAAAATATTGTATATATAGTGACCGCGAGTTTTATATCTATTATTACAAGACTTTTATTAATAGCAAAAAGCTATAAGTATATATAGTTATAATATATGTACAGTATAATCTAAAAAAGAAACTATAGCAAAACTTGACGAGTTGACAGACCGATTAAGCAACGCAATTATCAATTCCGCAGAAAAATTCTCAATAATCATTCGCTGCAATCCCCTCCGCTATAATCTATTTCCAATTCCAACCATGCACTTAGCCTAATTAAAAATTTATTTCTCAAGTCAATCCCCAACCCGCTTAAACATCGTCAAACAAGTTTCAACCACTGTACAATAGATAATACACACCTATATATACATTCACAAATGTACCTTATCATCCGCATATCTCACGTCATTTCAACTGTCAGATTATATATATACCTTATACCGACAATCGGTTTATACAATTTTCCGTTACTCTCTCTCTCGCTATATTATACCAACTCTCAACGCGAAACATTGATCAGATCGTATAATTAGTTTCACTGGTTTAAGGAATGCCAAAATAGCGGACGTATATATATATATACGTGAACGCGAGCGTCATGCAAATTAGATTTCCGAACTGTTTCAATTATTGATCATCCGGCCACGCGAGTGTAACGGAAAGGGCTCATCGCGTGTTCTGGGGTTTTGCTCTCTCTCTCTATATATATACGTTCGAAAAGCGATTAGAATGTCCAAGCGAATGGCAGATGATAAAGAATTCGTAATGACGCGAATGCGCTCGTGTCTATCATTGAGTGGAGAATTGTGTATTATTAGGTATAGATCTGGTGAGATATATTTTTTTTTCTTTTGTTTTGAGATGATAATTTTATTTAATATAAATGGGTTTATTAGTATAGTGCGTCATTACAGCGCAATAGAATTATTCTTGGGGCAGTGTATTATTAGCGCTAATATACGCATCATTCCTCGTATATTAATATACACCAGTATTTTAAAGCGTCTGATAATCTTGTTCATAAAACTTTTATGTAAATTATATGAAAAAAAAAACAACGTATACATTATCTATAATCAATCAGGAAATATTCAATAATCTAAAAAATTCTACTACCCTTGCTATAATTGAACTTTTTTTTTCATCATTTTCCGGTCTATAAACTAAAGTCCCCTTTTTTGTAACAATATATGTATATATAAATAAATAAAAATCCTTTCTCACAATAATTAAAAACAAAATCACCGCAAAGACTCTCGAAAATCTCTGTCATCAACGCACCTATATATACCCAACTAAATCCCGCCTCTTTCGCATTCACTTTCTCTCTCGCATGCGCGACAAAAGGGCGTTTTAGCCGCGCACCTAGCTATAGTCATATATAGCATTAAATTTATTTATCCTCGCGCACGTCGACGTGCATATAATTTATTACTCGCTCTCGTGCACCCTCTCTCTCTCTCTCTTTCTCTTGTATATACGCTTGCACGCGGTGTTAATTAAGCAGCATCAGCAGCTGCGTAATTCACGCCTATATACGCACTGCGGATGAATTTCCACACGTATACGCGCGCGTGGCAGCAGCGATCACCATTGCTGTATAGATAAAGTGCGATGGCCGTCGCGTAAATACGTGCAGGAAAAATGTAATTTCACGGAGAGTCGCTGCTGCTAAATGCGTCGAGCGAGTATATAACAATGATGGCGCGTTAAAACGGTTGGGTTGCGTATATATATAGGAGGACGCGATGACGTCAAATGATGCGCCGATGAATTTTGGTGCACGCGCGTGCTATTGTCGAGGGATTGAAATGGTTGAGTGGTGGGAGGTGTTTTTTTTTTCTTTTAAATAAATTGTTCGATTTCAATGTGCGGTGGACATTCAGTTTGTATAAAGTTTTTATTTCTGGAAGGATGAATATCGTACATTTTGTGCATTTTAATCGTACGGTTCAATCAATTTCTTGTTTTTTTTTTTATAGATTTTTGCTATTGCTACTATTACCGCCTTTATAAAGTAATACATACATCACAAATATAATTCTTATTTGATAACT
Source organism: Torymus tubicola (assembly GCA_035583055.1). Classification (NCBI taxonomy): domain Eukaryota; kingdom Metazoa; phylum Arthropoda; class Insecta; order Hymenoptera; family Torymidae; genus Torymus; species Torymus tubicola. The sequence continues at coordinate 21,023,903 of JAWWEQ010000055.1, read as the reverse complement.
TTCAGCATTACGTGTTCCAATTAAGTTCTTGTGATATAATAATAGCTTACGATGGTCTATACTCAAAGAAATACGGATATACCAAAGTGGTTCATTGAATCAAAACTTGACACGAACTATATACACTGTCAACATAATTATCGGGTTATTTCGAAGAGAAAAGTTTCGTATTGAAGTTTGACATTTGCACTTTGCTTTTCATCCATAATTTTCCAACGAAACGTAAACTTTATAAGAGTACATATATGGAATTAAAGCTCGTGTTCTCTAATAGCTTCATTTCCTATATACTAAATATATTTCAAACGTAGGCCATGTTTGTTCGATAAATACAATAATTACAGCGAGTTATACTGTTTGTTATTACAACAGGTTGTAGGTTATAAGCAAATCTTATTTTTATAAATGATATTGAATTATTATGGTGCATTCTGAAAATAAAGTATATATATTGATTAGTTGCTATTTGAGATAACAGTCTTTTGATTTTATCGCGATTACTTATTATTTATATAGGTAAATTTAGCTTATACTTAAATTAATATACAGTCAGAAATTTTGATCATTGCATTAAAAATAATTAACAACAACAGTTTTAACTTCTTTCGTATATTCTGACGTCCGTTTCCATAAAGAATTGTTATGAAAATATAGAAACGTCTCGCTGCCTTGCGCGTTCTTGAATGTTGGTAAATTCTGCATCTGAAAGAAGACATACTTTTATATATACGCTGCACTTATAAACACTGGCAATATTGTTAACAATAATAATACTTGATAAACTATATAACCAAATTATAAAACTTTTAACCACATCTCACATTTTTTCCATCACACTCGCATGTCAAACCATATAAACTCAGCTCAAAAGAAGTAAACAAACGCATTTTTCACAAAGTCACCTCGAAACGAAAAAAAAAAGAGGCCGAACTATATGTTTTTTTTTGTCCCGCATATATATGTATATGCGCGTTTGCACGAAGAAAGAGGGACATATTTTCTGCGCTTTATTAAGTGTCAAGTTCGCACGCGTGCACGTATACGAGTTGCGGTCTCGACGTTCGACTGTATATTCGACGTATGAAATATTGCAAAGATTCATATAAATTTATACGATCGATAAACGAAAGTGCGCGACGAAGAAACGACCCCCGGTCAAGGTAATAATTTTTCTCTCTTTTTTTGGCTATATTTATTATATATATATACGCACGTATATCGTAACAATATACGTGCGTGTAATCGATATGAAGACAGGAATAACCAAAAAATTAAGAATTTCAATATGTGCAACGGATATCGTTAACGATGTATGTGTGTGTGTATGTTAGTGTGCGATGCGATCAAGAAGTGCGACGCGCGGCATTGATTTGCTTTCGCGGGAGTTGGGTTTATTTATTATTTGCTGGACGACGGAGGTTATGAATGGTTTATGAGGTAGTGAAGAGAAGTTTAATGGAGTTATTGAGCGGCGAATGAGTTATGAGAGGTGCTATTGCTGTTGATCGTCGTGTAAAATGTATAAATGCGCGTTATAAGTATAATATAATATTCCGACGGAAAATAATCTATTTATTAATGATAATTTATATTATTATATAATGTAGATAATAGTGTAAAAAACCAAATGATGCACATATATTCAATCTATATCGGAACGGTGCGTATTTCTCGTATTGCGCGTTAGTTTTTTTCTTTTCAAATACTTTTTATATTCACTACATTTATCGCAGCAGTTGTAATATTGTTCAAAACCAAAAACCGCATAAACTCTATAGTAACTCGTCGACAAAAATTTTCCTTTACAATTGCTTCGACATCTCCTTAAAAAAAACTCTATGAAACACACATACATACTGTTTTTCCCCAAAGCCTTCACATTACAACCGTCATCCACATCCCATCAAGACCACTTGACCTTCAGACCCAAACTGCATCACAATACACACAACACAACACACACGCAGCAGCTTCACAGTATCGATTTTTCTCTCGCATCTCCATTTTAATTTCATCAACCCCCCTTTCCCTCTCTCCTCTTACAAGCCGTTTACCCTCGAGCTGCTCGTTCACTTATTCACCCCTCGCTCTCTTCCCCTCTCACTCTCTCACTCATATATAGGCCCCTCTTCCGATCCGAAAAGTGCCGACAGAGAGTCGGAATTTCGCCACGCGCGTGAATATGTAGGCCATATATATCCCGCCCGCGCACACACGCATGGAGAATTGGCTTAACTGCAGCAGAGCTATATAAGAGAGAAGGAGAGGATTCGTTATGTGTGAAGAGATGAGGATAAATAAGAGAAGGATATAGAGAGACAATAGGGTGAATGAGGAAGGACTACGCGATGTGTTGGTGATCGCGAGAAAGAGTTGGGAGCTTGATTGGGGGGTCAGCTATACTTAATGGAAAGACGATCATGCTGACTGGTTGGTATTAATTGGTATATTGAATTTTTTCGTGTATGTTGGAGGAATATATATATAGTAAAGGGTTCTTTTGACTATTAACAATGGTGATTTGCTTAAGGTGTGGAAAATTGATGGGACGAATTGATGAGTTGTCGGTTTTTTTTCTTTTATTCTTAATAATTTGAAGGGTAGTGAGGTTAGGTCGTATCGACAAAGGAAAATATATATTTTTGATAAGGAGGCTTCTTCGTTCTATAAATTTACACTTATATTACATTGAGGAACAATAAAACACTTGATATACACGCTTCTTCTATAACTTTTCGTGTATACACGACAAGCTTCTATAGAAACTTGGAAAGTCAATGCCCCTCGTAAACTTATGTATGTATATAACGCAAGGCACTTGACAACAACAATCCTATATGTATTATACTGCACGACTGACTAGACAACGCGATATTGTATATACATATATATATTTAAATACAATCGAACGTACGTGCCCTATGATTTCATGATACAATTTCACGCGAGATTTAACTACCGTATATATATATATGTACATGCATACAAGGTCACGTCGTACTATAATATACACACTATACTATAGTATACTATCGCATATAATAACAATAACGACATGCCAACGGACGTATATACTATACATGGCTGACGTCCAAAAACTAATGGAGTCAAACAAACGGAATAATTTAGTGAGTGAGAGAGAGTAGAAGCGGACGCGCACAAGATGTTCGTATATATATATTCGTTCGGTTGTTGCTGCTGCTGCTGCTGACCGGGTTACGCGTCATTTGGCTCTCTCATTCGTCAACATATATGATCGCGCTCGGCAGGGCGAGTGTTCGATGTGCGTATATATAGAGTAGTAGTATTATGCGACTGGAACGAGGCCGGTACGGTGCATTAGTCGCGTAATGGCTTGATATGGTAAACATTGGGTGTATAAGTGCATTGTTGTTGTTGTTGTTGGTACCGTATTGTTGAAATGATTATATATATGTTAAAAGAGATGTGGAAAAAATTGGTAGGATTTTGTGGGTTTTAAATGGTGAGGTGTTATGGTGAAGGGTATGTTGTTAGTGTGATGATTTTGACGTTGTGTTCTAGGATGTATGTGAAGGTAATTATTGGCGTAGTTGAATTATGCACAGTTGTCGATATATAATTCTTCGAAAACTTTGCCCTAAACTGGTTCCAAAAACGACCAAAATTAAATTTGGGGACACACCTCTGAAGTAATTTTTTTCTTGTTCTATGAGTCATAGAAGAAACGATAAGAACTTGGGGCCACAGCAAACGGCCTTGTGACATCCTTTCATCGTCAAATCAATTTTTCGTATGGGAATTTAACATAGAAAAAATTGACGAAAAGTAGTCATCAATCATCAACCAATATTAACATTCCAAATATGTCAACGAATTTGTACATTTTATTATTTAAAGTACAAGGATAAAGCTTTGATTTAAGCTAAAGATGATTAAAATCGGACAATTCAGTGCAAAGTTAAATGCATTTGAAAATCGTCAAAAATGACGAAAATGGGCGTTTTTTCTGAATTCACGAAATTTTTAAGATTTTTATTGTTTTTCGTCATTTTTGACGATTTTCAAATGCATGTACAAATTTTGAACTGCAAATTTTTAATTGAAGGAACGAAGGGCTCGTACAAGTACTTAAATAATTTTAAAAGCGGCGGCGAGTGACACCGCTCGTTTCAGCGAATTACTGATTAATTATTTATGACGTTTTCAAACTCTATTTTGCTGTTTCAGATGGTTTTCAAATATGATCTGGTCTCTGTCACGCGGATGCTTCCAAATATTGTTTTGTTAAGATTTTTTTTTTAATCGTAATAAAGAACATGCGCATAACGGCAAAATCGAGAACTTTTGCGAGACTAAACCTGTGATAAAATATCCAGATATATATCATAGATATAGATAGACTTCTCATGTCACCTCTTGGCGCCATCCATCAATACGCACAATTTCGACGTAAAACTTTTCATGTTTCCTCTATAAATCAGTTGTGTTGAATTAACCTTATTCTTATTTAATTATAAAAAGGTACCTTGTATTATCTTACAGAAAAATATCGAAAAAACATGTAACGCGTCGTTTCTATAATAATCCAGACGCTTATTACAATTTAATCAATATAGTTTTCAGTATAGCTCAAACTGATGTCTGTTCGAGATGTAAAATCCCTTGAAGATTTTGCAAGTTAGGAAGTTCATTGTTAGATAAAAGAAGAAATTTGATTGCATATTGAGTAAGTTTGTGTTACGTAAGAAACGAATTTCCAGCTTTTCTTGCGATCCCCCACCATGGTTTATTACTGGTTAACTTGACTTTATGAGAAAGTACGAATCTCGCAAGGCAGATTTATCGATAATTGAATCGAATTATGAATTATTCACAGTGACGACGTTTTCTTGAACATTCCTGTTTTTTTTTCTATTTGTTACTACAAAAATATACTTTTTCCGATCCTTTGGTTTATCAGATTTGAGGTTAATATAATGTAATTATTAATTTCTTAAGTTACTTTACTCATATTTTAACAATTTGGACGTTAATGGTTTACCTTACAATTATTTTCTTTGGAATTTAATACGTTTTTCAACTTTTTACGCGAGAACTTTTTTTTTATCTTTCAGACGTTTAACATAGTCTTTAATAATAATAATTTTAAAAGATAAACAAAATATTAATTATTACTGTAATTACTGAAAAATTAAAAGTTTTTGAAGTTGTAAAACGATTGAACATTGACGAACCGAATTATAAGAATGATTTATTAATGACAAAAATAACATTGCTATGTAAGTGCCAAATGTATGTCAAGGCTACAAAATTATTAATGTAAGTCTGCAATCGTAAACATATTATAAAATTACAATATATACTGACTTTTTGAAAAAGGAAATGAGTGAGAGAGACTGATATAAAAAAGTTATATGCTTAATATGATACTTATTTCATTTTATAGATAACGACATAACCGCAATCAAGACCGAGTTTAAATATTTAAGCTGACTGTATATAAAGAGTTAAAATTTGTTTAAAGTTGCTAAAACTCGAAGAAAACAGAATCATAACAATCGTTCAATCAATTGTTAATATAAAATAAAGATTTGAAGAATTACCATATCGGTATATGTGACACAAGTCATACACATAATGTTTTTTATCATAGCGTATAGTGATAATCATCGTTGTAAACTTATGCCACTTAATAATAAATTTTAATTTTCATAAAGTCAGCTTTTCTCTTTAATTTCCAATACTCCCACTGAATCGCATGATTTAAAAATATTCCTTACCACACCAAATCCCGAATAATCCATTCAACATCCAACGAATCAATATTTCCACGTAAAAAAAATTATTTCTCTTCTCTCCTCTCGGATACAACAGGGACAACCGTGTACACGAAATAGAGTTACCACGAGTTTGTTTCCACGTGTCAAGGGGTAATATAATTGATGGGACGACTTGTACACCGCGGCCTAACGAGAACCGCGCGACGGGAAAGAATGATTCGCAAAGAGATAAAATCGATCTGATTAAGAAAGAACCCGGAGATTGCAGTTGTCGCGAGATTTATTGAGGATAAAAAAAAAGTTCTTCTTCGGAGTATCGGTGGTTCTTTTGTCTCTGTATATTAAAATGTCGAGGGAGTTGCTTTTACGCAGGATTGCTATTGGGATCAGAACATTTTCAAGTACCCGTAGCGTGTGAAGTATTGTCAAATCTATTTTTTTTTTTTTTAACACGCGGTATATGACAAAGTTTTCGGGACACAAAGGCGCGCAAAAATATATACACGTGCGCGAAGATATACCGCGCGTTAATGGACCACCGATGTAAGATTGATAGCGTCACTAACCGTCTTTCCATCATTCCCCATTCTTATATATATATACAAAATGATTTTCAGTATAGCTTTGAATTACTCTCGTCTTTCATTTCTTTCTTTTCAATATTTATACCCCCTCGCGGAAAGTTATTTTCACCCTATATAGCTCAGCTCACAGTCTGATATCTGAAAGAGACGATTGAACTGCAGATCCATTATATATATCTGCGAAATTCGATTACAAAGAAGGGACTATTTTCATTCGAATCCATGCGCTTTATAGTCGGTGAACATTGCGGGATTTGGAAGAGAAAAAAAAGTTTCATTGAATTTCGAAATCGGATGATATTATCGTGGAAAAAATATATGGGTAATCGATGGGTATTCTTGGCTGCGTTTAATTAAAATCCAAACGATATATAGAGATGCCGGTGTTCGTGGGACGCCGGTTATTGTTATTGTTATCGTGTATTTTACGATTGTTTGTTGATTAAGCCATATAAGAAGTATCATGTACATAAATAATCAAATATGATCTAATATAGAAAAAACTTGCATTGTTAGAGAACTATATAACTCATAGCCGCATTAAAAAAAAAGGCGTCGAGAACCTTATTCCAAGTACTGCAAAATCAATTTTTTATATACGCATGTATACATATAACTTTATTTACAATCATTTACAATTTTTCACAACCCAACCCTCCTAAATCAATAAAAAATTCACAACCACCACAGTTAATCTTTCACCCCAATTCACAACCTCACACATACCCCCATCCTCCACCTCAAAAAAAAAACAAGAAAACTCTAAACCCTTATACCATCCATACTTCACCTTTCCAAAAATCCACCTCCCCCATCGTCCTCCAACCACGCATCATCATACCTATACCTCACTTCTTCCACATAGCAAAAGATCTAAACGCACCCATCAGCTACAACCACACGCGCATGATATACACACGCGGCGTCGTCGTCAGCAGCAGCAGCAGCAGCTCACACAGAGCGCTTTCTTCTCTCCCCCTCCTATATAACGAAGGACGGCGGCGCGTGCGCCGGGTGTATAGCGCGGCGCGCAGCGAGCTCCTCTCTCTCTCTCTCTCGCGCTCGCACATACTGCGCGAATATTCCCTCAGTATCGCGCGCGCACTCGATCGAGGTGGCCCTCGCACGATATTTATATTAGAGCAATTTATTTATATATATATATATATTCACGCATACTGCACGCGTGTTGTATTATATATATACGTGTATAGATATATATATAGCAGTAGGAGAGCAGTACCAATAGTATAAGTAAAAGTAAGAGGAGGGGAGTGGAAAAGAGAAGGAAGGAAGGAAGGAAGGAAGAGAGAAAGAAGCGAAAGCTTCGCAAGATCCGCTAAGCTGTCGGGGGACACGGAGGCCTGCGCCATGCCAGGCTCACCGGCGCTCAAGGCTCGCAAGAAGAGCGACAAGAGTAAGCGCTGAGAGATGTATTTCGGGTTGTACTGCGTTGTTCCTATATTGCTATTATAACCAGCCCTGTTGGTTCTTCTACCTCTTCTATACTTCTTCTTCTTCTTTTAGCACATATACTTGTATTATATATCTACACATACACGTATACCTTCTGATTATTATAAACACACACGTATTATACTATTCTTTATATCTATCAGCAAAAAAAACAACTGCATGCTGTCCGCATTATATACACAGAAATGTACCTGGCGATGCGATTGTTAATAATATTTACACACGCGCGTGTGCACGAACGGGACACGAGGAAAGTTCTCACCTACTTGTATATGGTGCGTTTGTCTCGTGGTTCGTCCACGTTGCTCTGCGCGTGTATGTATAATGGGAGGGTAGAGTATATACAGCGAAGATTTATGACGTGCAGAGGAGGAGGAGAAGGAGATGTTGTTGTTGTTATCGTAGCCTATGGGAATACGTGGATTTATGTGTATACACGCGAGGCGGTTTCGGTTTCGCTAGGGGAGCTTTTAGGTTTCTTAGATTTACCCGTGGTGTTGCACATATACGAAGATTGTGCATTGGTATATTGTTAGACCGATGGATGAAGGAGATTTTGGTAAGTGGATTTTTAAAGGGGGGCGGGGGTGAGGATATTGGGTTCTTGTGGTAGAATTCGCGGTGAGTGTATATGTTGAAGGAAAAAGTTTCGAGGTGGGTGTTAGAATTGATAGTTTTTTTGTTTTTTATTTGAAATGGTACCTTGTGTATAAGGGTGTAAGAATAATGGAATAAGTTTGAAATCGAAGTTACTTACGCGGTAGAATAGAAAAAAATTTTACGGTGTTTACGTACTGAATTAGAATTTATACTTGCGGTTAAGGTATATAACCGTATTTGCTATGTTAAATAACGTGACGTGGATGTGAGCGGGTTTATATTAAAAATAAACCAGGGGTCATGGAAATTGGTGTTGAAACGGGTTTGGTTATTATCGTAGTATAATGTTTGTATAACATATCCTTTTTTTAAAATGAAATACTCTATATTGATACGTAAATTTGTAATTATAGTAAAAATTTTGATGAATATGTATCACTATTTTAACGTTCAAAACTGTCTTTCACCTCAATATCAATTGCCACGGAACAGGTGTCACATTTGAAGCCTCGCTGTATATAATACATTTTCAGTGAACGTCAATAAACGCTTAATAGCTAGAATATATTGTAGTTTTGACAAAATTCCTATTAAAGTTTGCAAAAATCTTTAACCCTTCGAATTAAGAAATCATCTGTCTTCTTCTCATATGACATTTTTTATAACCTTCTATACACTTCTATTTTCTATATACCATCTTACGCGCGACGCCTAACCCCGACTATGTATATATATTCAAAAGACGTCATCATCTTTAACATATATAAATAACCAATTTCCATAAAATTAACTCAACCCCAACATATACACCAAAACCTCAACACACACATCCCTTTTCCCTTTAACGAAAACCACAACAGCAACGGTCTCTTCTCTCTACTACGGTTCCAGCATATTCTCTCCATTTTTCTCCAATAATACACATTATACCACCGGATACATTCCACCTTATACGCGCGTGTATCGACATTGTCGCAGACGTTCATCGCACGCATATACATATAGGTACTGCTCCTCCTCTCGCGTGAGCGCCGCACGGTTCGACGGATATATTCGCGTATATATTAGATATACATATATATTTTTAGATTATATATCCGCGTGTGTGATTTATATTATACACATACGGAGTGAAAAAAGAAAAATGCTAATTTTTTTTTGTATAATATACGAGGCATGTACGTGATGTTTAATATATTGATTGAATATTTCAATTATGTGTCTGAGCATCGTGCGTATGTATAATATAATGAACTCTCTTCTGCCCTTTCTTTTTACCTTTGTATATGCGACCTTATACGAGATATTTTAGGTAAGCTGCACAGAATGCCGCGTGTGTATATGTTTTACGAGAGTTTTGCATGCGACTTTATGAGGAAATATTCAATTTAATTGCGACGAACGAAAAAAAAAAAATAATAATACACCGAAGAAGAAGTGTTCTCGTATAAATCCGTCGAATCGCGCGATACGCAAGCACGTTTTTAAGACGTTAATAGGAGGAAGAAAATGAGAATGTTGTTTTTTTTTTATAGTCGAAGAAGAGAATTTTAACGATTCGCTTATAATACTCTACCCTCTCTAGATTTTAAGTATATGAAAGGATCAAAATGTTTGCGATCTTGTATTATATACTTAAGTATAATAAAGCATATACGCTTCTGGTTACCTCCACACTACTATATTTTTTACCTTTTTATTATTATTATTTCTTTGTGGATGTACGTAGAAAAAGTCTCACGCACACACGGCGCATTTATAAACACCTTGACGATTACTATTATTATTATTATTATATCACGTTGACCATGTTTCTTCTTTCTTTTCTTGAGATTAATTACTATATAGTGCAAGAACAAAAAAAATAATAAATAAATAAAAAAACAATCGAATGGAACTCGGGGTTTTCGCTCTCGCGTTAAGCTGTGTTGTATTCCCAAAGGCTTATTAATCACGAGTAATCGGAGGGAGAGAAAGAGGGAGAGAGAGAGAGGAATTATATCGAAGAGAATGGCAATCGAGAGGTAACCAATGAATTCTAATGCGCGATTTACAGACGACGACGATGTCGAGCGACATTACTGGTAGAATATCCTTTGTTGCAAATTCAATAAAAGACCCTCGATAAAATGGCGCGCGCGCGCTTTTCGAGGTAATTGTTCTGTCGAAAGTCTTAATTACAACGCTAAAAGAAAAGGTGAAGAAGAAGAAAAAACGCACACACAGAGGTTTCGTGTCGTTTCGGTTTTACGACGTATTTAGCCGCCGCCGCGCAATCGACGGATCTTACGGACGGTTAGTTTAAGAGTAGTAGTACTTTTCTTGCAAGAGGGGAGGAAATAAATTTAACGATTAATCGGTTGGTGATAATAGATTGTACATAGCAGTGCGATTGACACGTTGTTGGTTCTTGAAAAGTGCAGTATAAAGGGAGAAATGAAAGTTTTATTATATTTTTGTACATAAAGTACTATAATATACTGCTGGAGTTATATGGAAAATCAATGCTCGAAATTACATTTCTGTCAGTTAAATACATCTTCGTGGGAAGTTTGCCGATGTCGAGAGTAAACTTGCATCGAGTCGATGTCAAAACCTAAAGTACTCGGTGAACAACTCCTATATATATAACACGGGCAGCGATGATGCAGTTGAGAACCGGTTGTTGTTTGACTTTTCGATGAACCATATATATACTGTAGATTTATTTAAATTTCGAATTCGCAACTTCTCGGCTAATAAATATTGGTGTGTATAGATTGTTCGAGGCATTATAAAAATTCTACGATACAATATATAAATATCTAAACTTTGCATATTCATGAAATTGCTTTAACTTTATACCTCCATTGGTCGGCACACCGAGTATTAAAAATCTAAAACAATATTTTCCCACTCATATATAAAACTTGTCAACCAATATATACGCTCAAAAAAAGAAGCTCAACTCCATTCTCTCAAACCGATATATACACTATAAATAAAATCCTTTCTTTTTTACCTCATTCTCTCTTCTCTTACTCTTGGGAACCGCGATTTCTCGTGCTATAACACACAAGTTTACAGGCAAAATATCACCGAATAAAAGCGCTTGAGTACACCGATAAGAGTCGAAAGCCCCGAAGCCGAACGATATAATACTTTCCTCCCAAATATATATCTATATATATCCACGACACTAGCACGTGAGACGACGCATTTCCCTTGTGTATGTTGTATACTATTGTTCTCTCTCTCCTATGTCTCTTTACGTCCTCTTCTATATAGCTATACATTTTATATACTAACGCGACAGGTGTGCATATAGGTAGATAGATACATACACATACATATATATGCTATTATACTTACTTCCAACTCCGTAGGGATCCCGGTTTGGCTACGATATATAAGTAGTATGTATATGTATATACTCGGTATCAGAGATATATGTAGCAACAGCTCTTTCGGTTGGCGCCGAGTGGCCGTGTATCTATTATGCTTTTGTGTGTACTGCGGAAGGAGGGAAAAAAGTACCGGAGATGTATAGGATGCTTAAGTAGTGGTGGTTGTAAAAGCGGATGTGGAGAGTTTTTTTTTGGGAGATGGTGATTTTTAAGGAGTTGAAGAGGGAGAAGATGAGTGAGATTGAGTGGGTAAGGTGGGTTTGAATGGATATTATAAGGTAGGAGAGATTTTTTTGTGACCAGGGGATCTTGAGGATATAATATCTAGGTTTTTGGGTATTGGAGAAAAGACTGATTGTTGGTTTGTTTCGAGGTTATGGTGTTATATATCTCTTGATTCTTTAGTAATATATAGTTAACTTTCATATGCTGAATTCGTACGTTTCTAAATCGCAAATATCCGAAGAATTTTGGCATCAGATTATAAATTTTTTTAAGAACTCAATGCAAAAAGACCAAAAAAGAACGATAAAAATAGCGCTAATTTTTAGGTACATCTTAAACCAACACGAGTAAAAAGAAAAGCATTGCTATTACGTGCGTAAATTACAATAAAATACCAAATTTTCCAAGTTTTATTTCAAGTCAATTTAATTGTCAGCACACGTACAAAGGACAATTCAGTTTAATTGTCATTGATAATTGTAATGGCATTGTATTTGCCGTTTCCCGAAAATTACATACTCTCGAGAATTTCAGAAAATGTATTGTAATTGCGGTCGCGTCGCGTAGAATTTCGTACGTATAATATATAAGCGTGCACAAATTGGATTATATCTGATTAAGCAATATACTGCTGCCAGGCAGTTTAACACAAATTAGGCTCAAAGTAAACGTAAATAGTTTCAACCTTTTATCTATACATATTATATTTAACGCTACACACGATATTGTCTACCTGCTAACCCCAATATATTATAATTATATATATAATCATTAAATTTTCATTAAATATTTTAATTTAAAATTCTTCAATATATATATAAGAGGCGCATATATACACAAGTTATTCGGATTATTCAAGCACCGCAACTCCTACCTCTATATATACAATATTTAAAATAAATATACATACTTTAATATTTTTACTATAAACATTTTACCGAATATTTCATAAAATAATAATAACAATCTACCATCCCTATATATATATATATATATATATATATATATTCGACAGTCTCTATCAAATTACACACAACCAACCACAAACAATCAAATAATAACTCGAAATTCTTTTCCATACCGCAAAACTCTTCCGCCCCCCCCCCCCCCCAGGCGTGTTCACTATATACACTCACTTCCATCCACATGATATAGCCCGCGCAAAAATACACACCGCTATCAATAACCTCCACCATATTTTCTCAAGCGAAAGCCAAAGCGCGCCGAGCGCGACAGCTCGATCAAAATCCATTACCCACGCGCCGCGTGTCGCTCAAAGCCGCATACACATATATATATATATAGGTATCCATTCATATATATATATATATATATGTATATACCTTTGGTCGTGACTGTAACAGTAATGTTTACCTTACGAATCGAATGTAAATGTTAGCAGCTGCGCGTCGTTGTCTATGGCAATTAGACGAGATTTTTTCTTATGCGCGGGTTGTGATTATTCAACCACACGATGTATATATATATATATATATATACATCTACCTATTGTATATGTATGTAAAGCAGATTGAACTGTAATACATATCAGCATAGGAATTAGTTATACACGCGCGATTGAGGTGCTTCTCCTCGCGGTTTGCAGTTGCGGGAGTGAGAATCGATCGCGTGCCACACGTCGCTTGTCGCTTTATTGGTCGGCGCTTCTACCGCTGCTACTGCTGCTGCTGTTGCAGCTTTTAATTGCGGGTAGTTGTATATATATATATATATATATATATATATATATATATGTCTGTATGTGTATAGGTGTCGTATTATCGGATGTATTGTATAAAACTGCGCAGGAGGCCTTGTTCTTCTTTTTCTTTCTTTCTGTTGCTGTATACGAAGGGAAATAGATAAGCGGATTTTTTTACGAGCGAGGCGTTGTATATGTATGCAGAGACGATTAACGAAGGTGTGTGTATATATCGGATATGATAACAGGATTAGCGATAGATTATGTGCGATGGATTGCTTGTAGGGATAATGATATATCTAAGCCGATCTGTAGGTATATGTGTAGGTGTGAATTCGTATGTATAATTCGCGCAGGAAAATTCATTGCGCAATATTCGGACAATAGAATGGACAATTTGTGCTGTTTAAGGGTATATGTATATTATAGGTGGTGGTGGTGGTGGTGGTGGAGTATAAAGCGAGGCATGGAAATTTATATGAAACGGTACTGCGATAAAATATCGGAAGTATTTTTGCATCAACAATGGTTGCGCGCCGTCGCATATATACATATACAGTTATATCAATAAATTACTCTCGGTCGATCGTCGCGAGGGGATAAAACGCTTTTAAAATTAACGACGTGTATATATATGTGTGTGTGTGCGCGGTGGAAATAAATTTAACGCAAATCTATTTTGCTTTGTATATATATATATAATACTGATTGCCAACAGAACTGCGTGCAACGAAGTTTAACTTTTAACGCATTTTCTTTGTCGTTTTTTTTTCTTTTGTTTGATTAATTAATCAAATAAATGCGATTATAGTATTTTCGATAATGGCGGTTGATACGTAGGATTTTTATTATTATATAGATTTACGAACGCAGACGGATAGAAAAATGTAGGGAAAAAATTCCTATGTTTTCTGGTACTTTGTCAATATCGACGAAAAGTATACAATTTTTACAGGGAAACATGGTAAAAATAATTATTTTTCTAAGGGAAAAATTTGTACTTTTCGTTGATATTACCAAATTACTAGAAAACATGGGAATTTTTCCTACATTTTTCTATCAGTGCATCTTTTATCATATATACATTCCGTTAGTTGTTCTTGTGGTTTTTTTTTCCTTAGCGATCGTTAAATTTTATAACGCGTAGTTCCATCTGTAGCTTTTATTTTGCAGTAAAACCATCAATTTTTATCGAGCTTTACTATGACATAAATGTGTTTAACGGTTCCTTCCGATTGATAGTATATAGCAATTTTTTCTCGGCTCGTCTATGTAGTATTTGTTTAAAGCAAGATTTATTTTCTACGCATAAATTCTAATTTTAGGTTACTCATAATTTTATAAATTTTGATTAAAAAGATTATTTTCATTTGTAATTATTCTATTTACAATGAATATGTTAATTCCTTTATAATTTGTCTGCATAAATATTATTGAATTCAGGATCCAATTCCAACTCCGTAATGCGGTATAACAAAATTTTCTCCCGAAAATATGTCAGACAATTCTGAAGATAAAATTAACCTGACACGTATTTGATTGCATATATAAACAGAAATATTTCAATAATTCAAAAACTACATACACCTCAATACGAATTTCCAGACCTTGTTTTCAAGTTATACTTGAATATATAAACAACGCGAAAAAGGACTTTATAAAAAATTTTCGACACGTTTGTCCTATATATTTTAATAGAAGAGAAAATCATCGTATATACTAGACGAACTATATAACTTGGCGTCGTCGTATTGGACGCATATATATGCGAATAAAGTATAGTATGCGCGCGAGAAAATATTGACAAATTGAGCGTGCGAATTTAATATTTATATTGACCAGCTAACAAAGAAGAAGCACGCATACATAGCGCTGCGCTAGGGGATTCAGAGCTGTGTGAATAGAAAACTATATTTTTAAGAAATATGAGGATTCATGAACATTAAGCTATATATTCTTTTGTATCCGCGACATGAATCACGTATTCGTTTGTGTGTTATTACAAAATTTTATTATACTTGTGTTATTTACTCTCTTTGTTCCCTTCTTTTTTTTCTTATACAACAAAATTGAAAAATCTGATATAGTTTGAAATTTACGAGGTAAACGAGAATTTCTAATCCCTATTGTTTTCCGAAAACTTACAATAACGATCTTTACGATCCCCTGAAACATAGCAAATAGCATATTTCAAGCTTGTTTCCTGTGATATTGATAAAATTTAAAAACCAATATTGTTGAAGAGAAAATTCACTGGAGGTGCTTATATAAGCCGTAACCTCTTGCATCAGGATCCAACGATTTATCGAATAAACTAACAAACTAAAGGTCTTATATACCCTACCCCCAAAATCTGTTTAATACCAGTTAGCTCGCCATATATATATATACTCTTATACATACGGTGCCTAACTAAACATACACTCACGTCACCTCGTTACCCATATACTATACATGCGCGCAGTGCATTGACAAAATTCCACCCAGGTTTCATCTCGGGTATACGATGTGTATAACCACGTGAATCAGCAGTAGATTTTTTTTTCGCACACGATGTATATAAACCAAACGTCAGGCGCTATTTTTCTCACGTACATCTGTGTCGTTATTCCATACGTATAGAACATGTAATGTATAGCAAAGTAGCTCGTAGCAGCAGCAGCAGCTGAGATTCTCTCGTTTTTAGAAACTAAACGAGAGAATTTCTTTTTCTTCGCTTTGTATATAGCTGCGAGGTGTGGTTGAGGTTGGGGTTGGTTTTTTTTTTGTTTTAGAGAATCCGAGTGTTCTACTCTGCAGCTAACTGTATATAGCTATAGGAAAAAGAAGCTTTTATTTTATTGTTCGAAGAAGCGCTTTGTATTGTAGGATTTGGAACGTCGGAGTGTAAACATTTACTATATATACATACGTATAACTGTCGATTACGGTAATGCAGTTTTACTGTATATATTTCGGTTGAGAATTTATACATTACACACAGATGGAAAATGCGTCTGTGATGGCGCATAAAAATGCTTCGACCTCTCTCAAGGCCACTCGTGTTTCTCTCATCCCTTTATTTTCATTGGGAAAATCCTTTGTTAGAAACTCTATATATATGTACACTGGGTTTTCTCCGCTGCGTCATAGATATCATAGATACCTATATATACATACACTTTCGTCAGAGACAGAGAGAGAAAAAAAAACAGAAGGATTCAAGACGTCTCGAGTCAGTATAGAATAACGAATGAATCATTCATTCGCTCGGCAGCTGAGATTTTCTTCCCGCGCGCATATATAGAATTCGCTCGACAAAAGTGAGACGACGATCCGTAGCAGAAGATATCCTGTGCCCGATGCTCTCATAAATATTCTCTTAAAGATGAAAAATTCATATACGTTATATATATATATATGTATAGTACTCGTTAAATTTCAATAAACAATCCATCAGTGGAAGCTAATTTCGTACGAAAAAGACGCGGACGAAATGTATAATAATTCTGGGTGGAGTGCCAGTATACGCTTTAAAAAATGCAGTGGCAAATTATCATTTACAAGTCCTTCTCGTGTACAACGCGACGTTGAGAATGTACATTTTAATACTCGTATACGCATACATGAAAAATTCACAACGAAAGAGGACGAAAAAAAAAAAATAGAAAAGAAGCAATGTACATTTGCTTGATATAATGCGTACATTCGAGTTCGCGCGTGGTATAGCGATGAAGAAAAAAAAACATACATGCGCGATTCGGTTAAATAGCATTGCACACGAATATCCTTCTTGCACGGGGGAGCCATGTACCTTTCAGCGAAATTACATTTATTCAATTAAACTTATATATACTTTCGCAGCTGAAAAGAGCGTTAGTATAGTGGTATATGTATATGATAATCTCCGCTGGGAAAAATCCTCGACAACGCGGTGTGAATGCAGACAGCGCACGTGTAGATCTGTGTAAGTATGTATGTGTATGTGTATTATACGTTGTAAAGTGTAACGCGTATATATACGTACATCATATTTAGGTCAACTCGCGCGTGCGCGTGTGTGCATTAAGCACAATTATTTTATTGTTTAGCGCTGAAATTGCAAGCTTCCCAGAATAAGTTTTACGCGTATATACCCCCCCGTGCTGTTCTATATACATATTTTCAAACCATTGCGTATATATTCATAAGTTTAAATATATTTCAGTCCAATTAGCGCACGCAGTTTGACGATGAAAAAGTTTCAACATTATATATAAATGAACAAAAAACGAGTGCGGCAGTATAGGAGTCTATAACAAGGTTTTAGCAGGTGCTTGGGAATGAAATTAAAATTTTAAAATTATGCAAACGACATTATCTTTGCAAATACGGTGTGTATACTGCGAGTGTGCGGGAGCAGTGATTAAATTTCTTTTTTCTTTTTACTCTAATTAGTAATGAGAATGAACGCGTGCATTAAATTTGAGTAATATTCTGGAATGACAATGAGACTGTGGATGGGAGATGTTATTAATATATATATATTTTTTTTTAAATATTGAATGTACAATTGCGTGTTTTCATTAACGCCCATTGTCTGTAATTTACTTTTTCTTTTTGTTTTTTAACAATTGTACGAGATTACCTTTATATAATTTAAAAGAGAAATTTCGTAACAATGTGCCTTCGCTATTTAAATGTAACGTAAACCATGCGTATAAAAAAACGTGAACCATCATGAGTATATGTACTTGCGACGAGAAACCCCTCTTTTAATCATTATAAACACAACCCTGATGAACCTCAGCAAAAACTTATATAACACACCAACAACGTGTCCCCATAATTTCCACATCAAATCATCACTTCGTTGCTTATCAACAGAACTTTCCTGCACCCTCTCAACGCCTACACAATTTTGCATAAAGTATACATACATATACACAGTCGCAAATATTTGCATTTTTTTATTCTCTTCATTTCTCTTCTCCCTGACCACTTCAGCAGGCGTATACAGCAACACTTAAACTCTCTCACCTCACCTCATGCGTAAAACGATATTTCCTCAGGAAATTCTTCTAAAACTTCTCATGCGCTATGTATATATATATATATATAAAACTCTCAGCCTCTCTCGTGTCGCGCTCCAAAAAGCCTTCTCATATATATATCTACACACCTACCCCCGAAAATTTCAATTACGAAGTAAAAGCGAGAACCCGAGAGACGACGACGACGACGACGACCACTGTGTGTAAAGGTATAGGATGTGTATGTATATATAGGATCTACCGACCGCGAAATGATCCTGCAGGAGTGTAAAAAGAACGACGGCACGTTGCAGCAACTTGCTCTACCGTGAAATCGCGCGTGGAGCCACCAGATGTGCCGCACGTGCGCGCGTGTTGAAAATTTGCGCCGCAGCAAGAGTAAAGTGCGGGTATATATATATATATATATATAGGTGTATGCGCGAAGGTGTTGTATAAGATCTAGAAGATCGTTGTGTATGTATGTATGTGTATGTCGCATAGAAGGGTTTCTTTGAGGTGGTGCAACGCGTGGTGGTGATTTTTTTTTGAGAATTTTGTTTTTAATGAAGGTTTTTTGTTGAAGGTGTATTATATTAAGGTGAAAGTATACAATGGTTTGCTTTTTTTTGTTATTATTCGTGAATAATTTTAAAGAAATTATACTACTTTTTACAACAAAAAGTTTGGTATAGTTTCAAACACCGCTAAAACGTATACGAAATTTTCGTGTTACACTCTCGAAAGTTTATAAGTTTGCAGATCGGATAAGGCCATATTGAAATTCCTGAATATGAAATTCTGATAAGACGCTTAAATATTTTAACATTTCCAATAATTCTCGACAGCCCTTCGTCAAAATCTGTATGTATATATATATAAGAAAAATCCGCTTTTCCGTGAATATATGACGATCGTAATCCTTCTAATTTTGAGAAATTACGATTCTACAAAGTGATTTAAGAGTTACAAATCTTAAATGAACAGTTTTGATACTCTGATATATATAATTCTGGTGATTTTAGCGTATCATTTAATTGGAATTTCGGAACCTAACCAAAAAAAACACATTACAACTAAAATGCGCGATTAACATTATTACAAAAAAAAAAAATGACAGAACACTTCATTGAGAGAAATCGACATCGATTCTCATATATATACATGATCGCACGATAAGCTTATCGAGACATCGTCGCCCGTAAAAAGGACATACGGTGGTTCGTGACAACCTGCCATTGGTCGAGATTTCCGTGTATAATTAGCCGTTGGCGCACGCGTGCATTGATCCAACAGCGAGAGATGATATGATGAGAGAGAAGTGTTTATTCGGTGACAGAATATATCGCAAATATGGTTTGCTTTGTCCATCATATAACGACGTTATTTAGGTTAGTAATTCTATTTTTGTATTGTAAAATAATTCGTTAAAGATCTGTTGAAGTACTAAAAGATGATATATGAGAGTTATATTAAGGTTTATGATGTTTTATTCGTGAAATTGAGAAAAATATATCAGAGTATCTATAAATGTTTGAAATGAATTTGTAAAATTTTCTGTTTACAATACGGCGTTGCAGCTTAAAACTAAATGCACACACTCAACATTTATAAACATTATATATATCTTGATTTTAATATAAAATAAAGCTAAGTGCACACACTCAACATTTATAAACATTATATATATCTTGATTTTAATATAAAATTCTGCTAACGTGTCACATTGACGTCTTTCAATTACCGTAATATTTACTTTCCATTAATGCATTATCAACGTTGTATTTAAAAAGCACAATATTGTAATGTATTATTTTACTGAAGAGTGTGTTTTTCTTTTATATTGTTGCAGGTTACTGGAATTAAATTAAAAATTGCAAATAAAGCATAACCATTATTGAGGAGATTGATCTAATTTATTAAATTAAATAAATTGCAAAACAAAGCAGTTGAATTTTTAAAAAATAACTTTGGTATTAAAATATCCTCTTTAAAAAAGTGATGGATAAAATCTGTCACCACAATAAGACTATTTTGATTGGTTGATGTTTGATTGAAAACTAAGTAATTCCAAGTGAAAATATAACTTTACCACAAAATTTAGTTCTTTTTTTTAAAACAATGTATATAGGTAGTGGCGGTAGAGCGTTTCGCTTGTAAAAAAGGTCCTAACATTTAATTTTCTATTGTTTTACTATCATTAAAAAAAAATAACATTACATTTACAAAATTTACAAAATTTACAATAAAATGGAAGGCATAAGGCGTGCGAAGTTCGCTGAACGTAGCTAATTTTAATTAAAATGGATATTTCTTTTATTATATAATGCGAAATATTTTTAGCATATTATTTCATTTTGACATACTTTAATAATTATAAATTTATTACGCACACACACAAAATGATAAAAAGTGCCTACAAGCAAAACACGTTAATTTTCAATTTTCATACCTTTATTCACATATATAACACACAAAGTTATTTTAATATCCGGGATTTAAAATTCCTTAAAACGTGGCACTATGTAGCTTTTTAAAATTTCACCTTCTCTCTGTGCACAAATATTTGCTACATCGACATGCCATTATTAATTCCATACACCTGCACCAACGTACAACGCATTCCTTTAATATTACAACAGTATTCCTTTTATATGAAAAAAAACCACCGTATACATATACACGTCTTCAAACATTTCAACGAGTATATACGCTCGATAATTCATACAATACACGATCCCATTTTCAAAACTGTCAAATGGAAATCGCGTCTATTGGGTATACATACGCGTGTATATATCGACCAGCTGTTTGAAATATATTGGAAAAACGCGCGAGACCGCAAGCGTGTTCTTGCCGCGCGACTATAACACGACGATAAAACGTTAAACGATATGTGTATATATATATATGTACGCATTGTAAGCATAATAAAGCGACTTTTATTAACTTTGGTTATACGCGCAGAGTTTGAATTTACCCGCGTAGATAGTAGTACCTAACATCTACATGCCGACGGATTAAAGCGCGCGTGGTATATAGGTATATACGAGAAGAGCTATTAAATCGCTGACCGGTAGAACATGCTAATAGACTCAAGCGTATATGTGGTATGTATATATAGTAGGAGCTGGTACTGGTTCAATTAGTGGAAACTACGAGTTATTCGGGGTAAAATGCAGTAGAAAAAGCGTATAACGCTGCGGACGCACGCGGGTGGAACATTTTCGCGGGAATTGCAGTTTTCGAGAGTGGGTATAATCTTGAGGTGAAATAGGGGAATGTGAGGGGGTTTTCGAATGTGCAGAACAGGATTGAAAAATTTGTAAGAGTCGTTTTGTTTTCATGGGTTTTTTTTATATGTATAATAGTTGGAGAGTTATTTTTTTGGATGGTAAAGTGAAAATTTCTAAAAATAAAAATGATTTGTTACATATGTTCGTTAAAATTTTTTATCATATAAAAGTTTGTTTCGTGAGTAGTGTACCATCATTTGTAAAAGTTTTCTGCCGTCAATGCGCGCTAA
This sequence comes from Torymus tubicola, assembly GCA_035583055.1. Lineage (NCBI taxonomy): Eukaryota > Metazoa > Arthropoda > Insecta > Hymenoptera > Torymidae > Torymus > Torymus tubicola. Next base: position 21,001,651 of record JAWWEQ010000055.1, on the reverse strand, counting down.
CTATACGCGGTACTGCAGTATACATTTTAAAATTGTATTTTAAGTTCTCCAACGCTCACAAAAAATAGTTTTTTATTTTATTCTTAGCAGACAAATCCACTTAAATTGAATATGCCTCATTTTAAATTACGTTCATTAAATTTAAAAATACATTTGCTTCAATGTAAGTTCTCAACAGTTTACCACAAGAATATAGAATTCGTTAAATTTGATCGCAAATACGATAACTATTTTAACATTTTTCTGTTAATTAGAGCTTTACATACTATATATATAAGAGTCACGATAAATAAATTATAATTAAAAAAAAATATACTTTAATATTTTTTTTTAAATTAAAACGACAATCCACTTATTCAAAGAACAAATCATTTACGTTTCAGCTGATTCATCTTTAAAGATTGCCTGCTTATTTACAGATAGAAATCTACTTGGCTCTATTTTGTAATTAGATTTTCCACTACCATTTTATGGATTCTTTCTCTAACAATAAAATTAAACTTTTGCGAGTGAACAATCGCCAAATTCAACAATAAACCTAAACCTCCACCAACCCATCACAACCTCATATATACATTCTCCTACCACCCTCCAAAAAAAAAACAATCAGTGACCAAAAAAAGAAAAATCTTTTATAGTTAAAAATACTACCGCACGGTTCCTCAAAATGCGGCCATTTAGCCGAGCACCGTCACACAACTACATATATAACATACACCTCGCGGCATGATTGGCAGTTTCCAAACAGGATATGTCGACATGAATATTTTAAACGTCGACACTCGCGCGCGCGCGTGCACGTTTGATTAATCAATAGATTTGGCTCGTTTATTGGCATCGTAAATATCCCAGGTGCTATCAAACGTTGTTGTTGTTGCTATACGTACGTATATATATATATACACACACGTGTGTGTGATGTGGACCCAGGAGGCACCGCTGATATAGGGAAAATTGCATTTTGGAAAAGAGGAAAAATTTGCTTACAGCCATGACTATGTATGTGATGATACTGCTGAGATTAGCCACAGACACACACACACACACACACACACACACACAATGCGAAATGTATGAATAACGCGCGTTTGTTATGTACGTCGGTAATATGTGAATTTACCGCGGCTATGTATTCTTTGGAAAAATTGTAAAGTAATAAATTTGCGTACGTGCGCACGCGCGTGCGTTACATCAGGTTATAATCCGTTGCATTGTGCATATCCTAGCATCGGTTATTTGACTTTGACAAATCCTCTTTTCCGAAAATATTTTTTCCCCCATAAATATAGTTTCCCGTATATATGCGTGAAAATAAGCTTTGTTGTTGTATTGGGGATGGTTATTTTTATCGTTGACAATTTTTCGTATATAAAACCTATGAAGTATTCGTATATCGCTTACGTAAATACTTGCGTAAACACGCCGTTTTAAAGTAAAGGGGAAGAAGGGGTTAATCACGGTTGTTAAATCGATATGCTAAACGCGATAAATTTGTGTAACAAAAAAGGGTTAAAACCCGCGACTCGTATATACTATTCACGTTACCGTTTAACTCCATCTTCTTATTCTTCTTCTTCTTCTCCGCGTCTTTGCTATTTTTATTATACACTTTTACAAGACCATCGTTCACCAGGCGTTATAACTTTCGTACTTTGCAACATGTACACAGTCAGTATCACGTGGCCGTGTAAATCATCTTTTTCACCAACCACATATGTACATATATATATATATATACACGCGTAATTATTTCTACAAAACGTGCAAAGTTATTTCATTTGTGTGTCGTGTGCGCTCGTTTTCGAAAACTCGAGCGTTTCACGTACGAGTCTGTACAAAGTTATCATATGTATATATATATATACTTGTATTATATTCAACTTTACAATGTGCAAAGAGAATATATATAATTGGCCTGTAATGTACGTGCTCGCGTCATAATGCTTTCCTTTAAATTCTCCGGTATACAATGTGTAACTTTGTATCACGTGCGTTTGTTTGGTCGTCATCGTTGTCGTCCGCGGTGAATATATATATCTATAGGTTAACATAGCATTAGTCATTTTTTTAGTTGCAATCAATTATTGTATAAAGTGGTATTGTTTATTCATGATTTCTGCAGCGAGTGTGTATATATATATGGCAAAATTTGGTAGTTGGCAATTTATTATAACGAACGACGAAAATGACTGATTATTCGTCACGTAAACACAAAAGCAGTTTACCCTAAGCACACGGGATTTTACGTAAGAGTGATATATTACTTATATTCGAACGACATATAGAAGTCAAAGAAGTGCGCTTGTGTATGTGTGTGTGTGTGTGTGTTTAACGTCCAACTGAACTAAGACATAATAATTTATATATATACAACAGAGAAATGTTTCCGATTAGGGTTTCCGATGATTTTCTGAATTTAACTAAATCTTACGTTTCTGTATATATTTATCGCAGAAATTTCTTGAAGAGTATCGCGTTTTATAATCTGTACAAACAAAAGAACCGACTTGCGGAAGTGTAAAATTATATACCCGCAATTGCATCGTATATACACTGGAAGCTCGAATTAAAGAGCGAAACGCTATAAAATTAGTTTTAATCAAATTTCACAAATATACGGCCAATCACTTCAACTCCAACCACCCCTCCAGCCTCTCTCTATACATATATATTTATCAATTCATTACGGTGTTCCTCCTCCTCCTCTTCTCGCGCTCAAGGCCACGCAACGTCGCGCGTTCGACGGCCTTCCACTTCTATATACCATATATATATATATATATGTATACACTTACACTTGCGCCGCGACGGGGAAAATAAAACGGTAGAAATTAACCCGGATTCTCCGAATTCCCTCTCTTAATCTTCCTCCGTCGTGAGCGAGAGAGAGAGAGAGAAAGAGAGAGAAGAAGCATGTAGAAGAAAAGCGTCGATAAGGCAGACGAAGAAGAAGAAAATGCGAGTGAAACTCTCAGTGTAGGAGGAGGAGGAGAAGGAGGAAAAAGAGAACGAGCGCGAGTGAGTATGAGAACGCGAGCGCAAGTGAGAGGTCGTCTCTCTGGCAGGTTGCCATGGAGACCCCGGGACATGCCCGGGCGCCCTGGCCATCTCTCCGTCTCTCTCTCTCTCTCTCTTTCTCTTTTGCCCTTCTCTCGCGCGCGCGCGTTATACGCATACACGTATATACATATATAGACGGTCGCTTGTATTTTCGCTGCGTCTCTGTCTCTCACTGCAGAACGCGGTCGCCGCTTTTCCTTTCACACATAGATATATGTATATACATACACGTGGCTTTTCAACACAAGCGGCGGCGGCGGCGGGACGACGAGCCTTTATTACGAGCGATTTCGCGAGACGCCCTCGCTTCGTCGAAAGCGAAAGCGAGCGTAAGGGAATGTGTTTTTTTTTTTGCTAGAAGGAGGGTGAGTTTCTGGAGCGCGACCGATAGCATGAGAGAGAGAGAGAGAGACGAATGGCCAGTGTGGATAAGATTATACTGGTGTCTTTAAGAACGCGAGTCGAAGAAGAAGAAGAGTTATCGCGTGGGATGAGGAGGAGGAGGAGAAGGAGGCTAGTGGGTTGGAATGGTTTTCTTTTTTTTTTTTAAGAGATGTGGGGAATGGCGATTGTGTGGAACGAAAGTATATAGTCTTGCGTTGTGAGAGAGGTGTAGGAGAAAAAATGTTTAGTGGATCGTGTGGGAAGATTTCGTTGATGTATTTGATATATAAGATGATATAATGGGTGAGGGTTGGAATAAGTAGAAGTGGAGGAGATAAGAGGAGACGCGAGGGAGATGGAATAAGGGAAGGTGAGGTGGAATGGATTGTTGTGAGTGCGTATATTTTAGATACAAAAAAATTTTTATACAATTAACGAATTATATGCTTTTAAATACTACTAATTTAATTATTATATTATTAACCCTTAGAGAACCGAGATTTTAAAAATTTCAAAAGTTCGTAATTTATACTGAAAAGTGATTCTGAGGTCCTCGAGGTAGAACCAAACCAAGGTCGGATATTGGCGAGTCTAACGATGATGTCTTAAGGCGTCATCCCGATCCTCTGAGGAATAATTTACAGTATTTAATTCTCCTACTATATTCATAGAAATAATCCGTTTTCTTATGTTAAAATTCATATGTCTTAATAGTTAAGAAATATGAGTTTGTCCTTTCATCTCGCAGAGTAAAGAATATCCCTTAACAGTTAAGGAACCATATGACTTTCGTATAAGAAACAATCTTAAACGAGTGGTTTTTCGTATAATATCCTTCAATATATGTATAAATATTTCTTTTTCTGTGATCAAAAAAGGTTATAAGTTGCGCTCTGAAATTTCTTTTAATTTTTCCATTTGATCCAGCTTCTAAGATATAGGGTTCGTGTCACATACAACCACGTATTTCAGAAAATTTGTTTTGTTGCGCACGTTGATATATGTAATATTTCATAACATTTCGCAACGACGACATACGTTATTACAAAACTTTATTAAAATTTCCTCTACACGATACTTCGACAGCCGCAACGACAATCCATTCTTTTTTTTTTTATCAAAATCAAATATAGCATCGCGACAGGAATGAAATTATCCTTACCCATCGTTGCAGCCAGCTGTTTTATATTCTACTGCTGTCGGACACCACCGTTGTAAGAAATTTCAATCAAGAGTAGTATTACGCGGGCATTGAAAAATTCACCACACGTGAAAATGCAAATATCAGTTGACGATTATCATTAAATTTGACACATACACACGTAAATTCCTTTTCAATAATAAAAACGCATCAAACTGTCACGATTCTTATACATACGACTGTCAATTTTTAAATATATTCGTTCGGTGTCGTACAATAAGCGGCTGCTTTACGTTCATTTCGGACTACGACGACGGCAGCGGTGGTTCACTCTCGAGGAAATTGGATTTCCAGTGTATATATACATACATATATACTCGCATTGCGAATTTCAGCACTTACGCGGTCTCGGTTCGTGCATGCATACACACACGCGCAAGACTAAAATTGGACCGATTATTTATACTACACGTGTGTGTGTATATATGTGTATGGTTTAGATTGACCGAATCTTAGTTATAGTGAGAAATCAGCGAGCATATAAATATTGATGTTTCCATTCGGTATATGGCTCGCCTCTTCTTCCTGCGTTTTATCTCGGCACAATGGACCGCCGCAGCTGCGAGCTTATCGGTAATAGGATGAAATAATGGTTTTCGGGAATGGATTGAGGATGTGAATTGATGGTTAAGGACGTGTGTGGTATGATAAAAATTATTGTTCAAAAGTGCTGTTTTTTTGTTGAGGGGTAATTTATAGGGTACTTAGAGAACGAATTAATGGTTGTGTGGAGCAATTTTAAGAAATGATTAGGGGTTTTTTTAATTACATTTTAGAGAGAAAGATGGTATAATCCATATATTTTTCAATTAGATTATATTGGTATATTATATAATATTTTTCAGGTCTACCTAAAGTGTTACTGTTGCATATAAGAAACACAAACGATTGACTATGATATTAATTTTCTAACTAAAATGAATTTTCGATTTGCATTAATATTTTAATCATTTGAAACCTATCATTTAGCAGTCAATATTACATCGCATCGTACAACAATAATAATATATATAATAATACCTTAAGAAAAACTCATTATTCTATGATTGATAAAGAGAAACCTTTGAGCCAAAGTCCTGTGACTTAATATTTAAGGCACGAGTGATAAAAATTTCATAGAAGTCATAGAAACTACTCTGACAATTAACACTTAATTGTAATGAAATTTTACGCGTTTATTAACAATATCATCCTATTTCTAATAATTTTATTTCCATGCCTTAACTGTTAAGTCGCAAGGTTTTAGTTCAAAGATTTCTTTCTATCAGTAACCGTCAGCCAACGCTTCACACACATTTCATCCACATATCCTATATACACCGCGACGCGACAATCTATTGAAAAATCAGCCACGCATTCTCACGACCAATCGCACCTATATCTACATATATATACATACATACCACCTTCCGTATACCTCGTGGTACGTACGCGTGGCACATTCCGGTCATCGCGAGCGCGTTCACACATACGAGAAGCTGAGAGAGAGGGAAGGGCGATACGAAATTCAAGGAGGGGGATATGTGAGAATATATATATATATAGGTGAGAAATCGAATCGTGCAGCTGGCTTCCTCTGCCTGCTATATCCTGTGTATATTTACGACGTTAGAGCGTGTGTGTGGTGGGTGAGTGAGTTTACGAGGCTGCGGTGGTTTTTTGGTATATACACGCGCGCAGGCGCGAAGTTGTGGTTGGCAGCTGCGTGTATGTGTGTGTATAGATACAAAGGGACGTGGTTGTAGTGTGTGTGTGTGTGCGTGTGTGTGGAAGAGGAGATCATTTATATTCGGGATTCGTTGGTTTTGAAATGTGTGGTTGTATATAGTGTAGATGCATAAGGTGCTTGATTAAACTTGGGAGGGTTTGTATTGGGGTTGGATGTTGTGGATAGGAATAAGGAGAGTGTATGTAAGTGGATGAAGGCTGTGTATGGTAAGACTGACTGGGAGACGCTTAGACCTCTCACGGATTTTGCTCAAAGTTTGAGATATGTTTTTAGATGCTAAAATATGATGAAAGATGGAATATTAGACCCTAACGCTTCGATAAACTCAAGTTATCAATAATTTTAGTTATAATTTAAGGATATATTGAAGAAAGTGCTCGTCTTCATTTGTTATTTATTTAGTTTAGGTAAAACATACATACAACTGTTAACAACGAGATTAAAACTCGAGAGCGTCAACTTTTTGTTGCATTTTTCAGAATTAAAAGATATTGAATCCAACCAAAGTTATGATAGTTTAAATTTAAGCAATGAAAATACATTATAAAATAGACATGCTCTAATTTCCATCGATTTATACGCGATTTTTTTATGCTTACTTTAAACTATCACAACTTTGGACAGATTTGATATTTTTCAATTCTGAAAAATGCAACAAAAAGTTGGCACTCTCTAGGTTTAATTTCATTGTTTATAGTTGAATGTATGCTTTATCTAAACTAAATAATTAACAAATAAAACCGAGAAGTTTTTGCAATATTTCCTTAAAATGCATCTGAAAAACTCGAGCTTATCGAAGCGTTAGGATCTAATATTCCATATTACAAAGTTTGACCAAAATCCGTGATCCGGAGGTCTGAGCCTCTTCTAGTGAGTAATTCATATCATTTGCTGACCAAGCATTTTTGTTTTTTCGTTTTCCTTAATCGTGTTATTCGCGATTAGCTTCGGTTTGAAAACAACGGTTCAAATTATACACGTGTTATAATATAAAAAGCAACAGAAAATGTTCCTATACGTAAATTACCTCTAAGGTTCAAGGTAAACACCTTCTCTGCTTCGCGCAATAAAAACTGGCTAAACCATCGTGAATCCTATTACTATTCTAATTTATTTCTCTCTACAGAGTAAAAATTCTACCCTCTACCACCAACAAAAAAAAAAACTATCTACCTCTGATCCCTAAAGATTTATCCCGACATGATCCCCAACGAACAATTTCTCACCCCGTCCGCATACATCACTCTACAATTTACGCCTCTCTCGTAACGAGTTTACACGCTATATAGCTCCCTTCGTATTTCCGTTTCCCGCTTCGTTCCTTTTCACCTAGCGCACCACTTTTTTTTTTAACCTTCCTCTCTGCCCGATATAAAAGCGCCTTATTCGTGCCAGTTCCACGCGTAATTTGCACGAATTCCCGCGTTCTTTCGTTCAAAGAACGCGAGTATAACGCGCGTGCGCGCGCGCGAAAAGGCTTTGTTTCACGTGTGTGTGTATATATATAACGTTCAAAGGAAAAACTGCGGTGGTTGTATAGTGGATATAAACAGGCAGCTTTCGCTCCTTTTTTTTCCAGGCCGCGCGCTCGCGTGGGGGAGTTAAGGGTATAAGGGTTGTCGGTGTAATTGCGATGGATTTTGTAAGGTGAAAATCGGGTTTACGGCGCGAATGACCCAGAAAACCGCGATGTTATAGGTGTTTTTTTTTCTTCCTTTTGTCGCGTTGAGATATATTGGAGAAGGGAAAAGAGAGTGTGCGAGTTGGTTTGGTTAATTTGGCTGTTGCGCGATGTATCGACTGGGTGATTCGCTAGGAAGGGTGCAACGAATTTTGTATAGAGAGAAATGATTATTGTATTATAATATATAAGTACCTGTATATAGAGGTGATGAAAATATGAATGAGATTTCGAAAATAGTTCGATTTAATATAACAATTAATTATACAGACGTGATCGATAATATAAAGGTTATTAATTCGATATAAATATAATATAATCAAGCTTCTCTAATGTACGTCAACGGTTCGCGTAATTGCCATTGTTCAATGTAACATTAATGACGAAACTTTCGATATACTCTCGATATAATCTTCATGGAAACATTGTATTAATTAATAATCAATAGAGGCTGCGTAATGCCCTGTAGGCATAGTATATAATAAGCTGTTAATTTTAGCGTGTATAATAATAATGCACAGGAATAATGGATATATAAGTGTGCCACTATATAGATTTTAATTATTTCTACACGAGGTAAAATGGTATTTAATATATATGGTGTTAATTGATAGATCTTTTTTCAGATTAAAATGGGGTTCCTTTTATTAATAATAACCGCTTGAATAATTCGGTCATGCATTGTATTTAGATATATATATATATATATGCACCTAATTTTACTACGCATATTGTTTCGGTCTTACTTCACGGAAAAGCTTATAATTAGAGAATAAGTAGCTAACAGTGTGAAAAGTTTGATTTATAAATTACTTCAAAGCTTTCCGAATCTTTTTCACTTGTTTTAAGTTTTTTTTATACGCTCTTTTTACATATTGACGTATGAAGTAATATCATTACTTACTAGGGCGTCCTCAATTCTTTTTTCTCCGTAGATAATATACTAAATTTGATGACTATTATACTTTTTTTGAAGATGTTATCGTGTTTAAAATGTTATCTGTATCCATAATATGTAAAGTATTATGTTCATATTACTCATTAAACCTGCGACAGAATGTTTTGAAATTTTAACAATTCGATTTGTTACACCAAATGAAAACGAATTAATCTCTCACTTTGATTGACGAATTTTTAATCGTTTCATCAGATTGGATGCGGATGAGTAATGCGCCGGAAAATAAAGCGTATACAATGCGATTTCATTTATTGACGTGGTAATTAAAATATTAAAAAGTATGTGAATTCTAATTAGCATACAGAATACTAAACTTTTAAGATACCGTAGACTAAATGTTAAAAATACTAAGTTGTTCTTTTTTTATAAAATAATAAGCGTGAAGTATTCACGAAATAATTAGTGTATTCTGATCACGTGATCACACAAGTGGTTGGGTTAACCAAATAGTCGTAACCTTTAAAAAAAAAAAAATAAAAATAAAAATACACGTACAGATGATTGATTTTTCACCGCGGACGGGCAAAGTAACATACACAGAGAGGAAAACCATGTTATCTTTTTTATCATTCAACTATAATATTTTCATTTTTATTCGTATAGACATCTGTCAAAACTTTAAAGAATTTTTTTTACATTCCAATTATTTTTGACATTTCACTCATTTTCTCTTTTCACTTTACATCAGACCTGCTTACATAAAATTTCCAAACCAATAGAATAAACTACCCAGTATTCAAAAATCAATCGGCACCTTTCACCTTCGATCCTTCTCCCTACGAGGTCAAACCCATTCCCTTTAACATCCCTATGATCCGCCTTCCCGTCGTTTCTCCCTCTACGAAAAAAAGAAGAACCGTATACCGTCCTATCCCTCGTTCTCCCACAGCAGCATATGAATAACCCAACGTGCGCGCGCATATATATACGTTGACGACGAGTTCCGGCGTGTGTCCTGAATTTTTCACCTAGCCAGCCTTTCCAACGGATAATATAGCCGTTTCGTCGCCTCGGTTCTCTTCATTTTTTTTTCACTCGAAGAGCTACGTGTGATTGACAGTTTAGAGATATAACATAGTGGTCTGTGCATTCTGCGGTTCGGTTTCATTAGCTTACACGTAGGTTCTTTGGCTTCACGGTTCAGTGATTGTTTTATTTATAGAGGGTTGAGTTCTCTTATTGTTTTTTTTTTCTTTCGAATACGCGCCTGGAGGCGAGAGTAGATATGGATTGCACGTAGTGTATCGAGTGAAATAGAGAAGAGGAGGTTGTTTTCGAGTGGTTTTTGGGAACAATAACAATGTTGGGGTGTTTTGGGTTTCATGAGATTGTGCTTTTAGAGATAATAATAGCTCCAGGTAGAGGATGAGAATATATATATAAAATTTCCTAAGAAATAACTATATATATATATCTATGTATATAGATGTTTTTGAGGAAATTTATGTAATTTTTATACATCAGAAAATAAAAAAAGGGACCTGAAATTGGTATTTTAATCTAGTTCGCGGGAGTGTCTTGAAGCTGTCCGATGCAGTCGGCCATATTGCAATATTCTAATTTTTTAAGTGCAAAGTCTGATAATAAACTTGTCATGACGATGAAAAGGTGAAGAGACAGAATCAGGCGGCGGAATAATTGCTTCTGCTGTTGTTTATATCGTCGCTCCCGAATAAAAGGGTGCCATTTCAGAATCTGGCTAGAGAAGGAGTCAACTCGGCGTCCGGTTAAAGAAGTTGCCATCTCACGCGCTGATTTTTTAAACTCCAATTTAGATTGGCAGCACTACGAAAGCTTTTTTCTTTTTTGCACTTTTAGCCCGATATTTTTACCAGAGAAAACTGTAATCATTTTATATCATTATAAAAATTTTCTGTGATTGTCACGGTAAAAATTTCAGGTTTCAAAACATTCGTACTAACCTATTTAATTGTATATTATTTATTCATGCTTTATTCCATTGCTTCTAAATATTATTCAAAATTTAAGTGTCTTAACTTTTATTTGATAAAAAGAAATAACAACGAATATATTGTAAAGTCAATGATCTGCATTCATAGATTATATACACGTTCGAAACATACTAGTCCCATGAGTCCCTATAATTTTTATATTAATTTCGTTGCAAAATTTACCGAATGCTCCGGTAAAAATTAACGTATACGAATAGTAAATTTTTCAAACGTTATACAGCAATAATTATAGGAAATACGCGTAATAATTTCCAGAAAATACGGGTGAACTTCAATTGCCGTAAATTTCACGATAGTTTTTACTGGAAAATTCTATCTGTGTACTTTCGCATTTTTATACGGTGATATTCTCATTTTCTTATATATTCGATAGCATGATATGAACGCACCTATAAGATAAATATAATAAACTCGGTTACGGTTATTATCAAGAGATACCAAGAGAATAAATATTAGCATGATCTCATAACGGATATACGCTTTTCCGGATTATTCCAATATTATCCGTGGCGTGGGCAAATATTAAATATCGAAGATCCATTTTAAAGTGTCGATATACGTATCTACACTTGATATAACGAATCGTATACTCGCGCGCGAATTCGACTTATTGACGGGCAAACGCTCAGCGTATTGTAATAACTCGTTAAGAGATGATATTCAATGTGGGTTAATTCAACGTTAAATTTCGCGGCTGCAGGGCGCATAATATAGACAAGAATATATATATACATTTTTCGGATAAATTGAGCAATGACCTAATTGCTGTGTATACGTATATACGCGAACGCCACGCGTATATTAAGTTATCGGCACGAAACGAATTTCACAGTTTATGCGTACGTAAAGTATATGTCGTCGATGAAAAAAAACTTAATAATTATTATCCAACATACGAAAATTATATTTAAAACCCTAGAGAGAGAGAGAGAGAGAGAGAGGGACGCTCGCGTTCACGTAAAATTTAAAATTCGAAAGAAAAAGAAAAAAAGTCACGGGACTTTGCATAACCTAATTACAGGGCCGCGCATAACGTCTAAATCTTCGTTCGCAAAACAAAAAGAAAGAAAAAAATTAGGAAAGTTTGAGCTGTGGTGGTGGTAGTAGTAGTAGAAGAGGAGGAAAATTAAATTACGACAGTATATAGTACGACCGGAAGATTAAGTAGCGACGGTCTGGCGATAGTCAGACGATTTACATATATCCGCTAGCAGCGCACGAGCTCTCTTGCCTGTCTAGGACGGAGATTACTCTCTAAAAGCTAGAGTACTACTACTATAAGTACGCGTGATTTCCGACTTTTTTTTTTCTTCTTTCCTCGCGTAATGCATCCGCGTGAAATCTCTTCTCGTTTTCTCGCATTAGTATACTGAGATTCCGAATAGGGAGTGTAAATGCGTTGGGATTTAGGAAAGAGTGTGATACATAATTCCTTGATCCTGGTGTGATGTGAATCATTGAACGTTCGTATATATATATATGCTGTTTATGGGTAGCTGCCAAGTTACGGTTAATGGTGGTTGTGGAAATTTAGTAGGACACATAAGTATGTGGTGGTATGGAAAAATATTAGGCGAGGTGGTTAATTTATACGTTCAAATATTTATTGATCTGTACGTATAAATGTAGGAGTTTACGTGTTACATTTTAGCTCGTATTGTACATACGTTATATGTGGTTATATTCTCGAAACGATGTTACTCAGAATGACAAAAGATAAAAAAGATTCTATAAGCTAATTTTAATTAACTGTAACTCCCAGAGTTTTTTTTTACAAATCATTAAATTGGCCAAGTAATTTTAGTTCCAGCTTCATAACCTAATTCATCTTTAACCTCGTTGATATATTTTTTTCACAACAACTATTCTAGCTGATTCATCAAATGTAAAACAACATTAAAAACTACTTTATCCTTCTCACCACTTTCCTTACTCCCCCTACAGCTCATCCCTTTTATCAGAATCCGATAACAACACATACCATCTCGAAAAATTAAATTTTCACATCCTCTTCTCCTTCATCCCTTACACATCCACCATCTTCATCCTCGCATATATCGATTAAATTCCATCCACGTATAATACCCACACCAAAAAGAAAATCAAAGATCGATCCTCATCCTCTCTCTCTCTCTATATAATTCTTCCTCACATCCCTAACATCTCGCAATTAAACAATTACCCCATCCATTAACCACAAGCTCCTACATATGACCTTCATCTCCCCCGCGCGTAGCCACTCCCAAAATCCCTCGCTGCTACCGTCGTCGTATAGTCGTCGTCTCCCTTATATCTTCTCTTCTCATCTCTCAATCCTCGCGACGTGTTCACTCCTCCTTCTGTTCCTCCCTCGACCCAATTGATCGACTCCACTCTCTCTCTCTCTCCCTCTTCACTACCGTTGCCGAAGAGAGAGAGAGAGAGAGAACGGGCTTGTTATCTCGAGAATTCCGAGGAGAACACTCCAAGGGAATACACATCCTCCCCCACTTCAGAACGGATGTATATAGCAATACTGGCCGCCGCGCATCACCGCAACCGCAGTCCGATATATATACACGTCGGTGTGTGTATATATATATGTATATATTTATACATAGGAATTTTCTCTTAGCTTTTTCGCGGTAGTGATTAGACGCGATCGTGTATATATAAGTCGAGGATTGGTTTGCGGTTAGCAACGCGTCAAGTGTCTCTGCCAAGTAAATCTGATTAAACGTGAGAAAAGCCGCTGTGATCGATGTCTTGCTCTCCTTCTCTCTATGTATATATACATTGCGTGGAATTCTAAAGATATACATTATATGTATGTATACATTTATTAGACGAGTATAATTTGAGAACGGTACTGGCGAAGCTGTGCCGCTGATAACCAGCCAGTTTATGAACTTAAGCTCTCGGACAAGGTAAACGGCCTAATGGTTATAGACAGTAAATAGGTGTAGTACATACGCTGCTGTATACATATATATATATATATGGGTACATAGAGATTTATGATTATTAGCGTACCATGGTTCATCGTCGATATACAATTATTCTTGATCATTTTGTAAAACTATTGCCATACATATAATCAACCTATCCGCGTTGCCTGTATACGTGTAAGAGGCGCGTGGGAAAAAATTATAGTATATACGCGTTATGTCATTAAACGAAATTACCTTAGACACGCGTTCGTATACGAAGAAAGAAAGGAAAAGCTCGAGTTTTAGTTTACAACGCGCGCGAATGGGCTTTAATGTCGTACCCACGCGCGTTCGCTGTTATTACCGTGAAAAGTGTAATTTCCTCGACTTGAGAATGTGTGTGTGTATATATATAGATACGGGTGTTCCTTTGGCTCGTTAACGATCCAGAGTTTTAAAGGTACAATATAACCTACTGTGTCATAGATTCTTTTTTTTATTTGTTGTTCTATTTTTTTTCGTAGTGGTTTATATCCTGCTGCTGGGGATTTACTTCGCTTAAAGGGTCTATAAATTTAGTTAATGGCTGGAAGTTTCTTCTTGATTGATGTGCTTTTCTCGGTCATCGTTTTTTGCCCTCGCTAAAGTATAGTGTGATCGGAGATGTTCCGGTGTACAGAATTCGATCATCAAAGTGTGGACACGAAATTTTACCATTAAACTTGCCTTGTAACAACTTTCATAACGATGTTATAATAAGTATATAGCAATCATTTTTTGCTATAATGTTATACAAAAACTATCGTCTGTTCCCACCAAATAGTGTTTGGACAATTTTTAGGACGCAAATCTAAAGAATATATACGTATATTAGATGACACCACATCCGCAATGAACGTCAGATAACTGATCGAACTCAAGTATACAGTTTCGCTTACACGACAACCAACCAAATCAATTTTTCCTTCTCCTACACCCTTTTTTTCTTGTTCCTCACCATCCATCCCTGTCATAATATACTTCCTACCATCACCAACCTATACTCTACAATCCAATTATCCCAACGTCACAATTACCACCACTACCACAACATCACTTCTCAATCCCCGTCTACGCGTCTCCAGCAGTTGCAAGTCTATTTGCTCAGCCGCCCTAATTTCTCTCAAGTTTCGCCTACTCACCTCCCCCTCCCTTCCCTATTCGCATGTTTTGCCAGCGGGGGGTGGTTACATATAGTCCCTCGCGATGTTCGCGCGTCTTAAGGGCCAAGAGCTGAAACTAATCACCGCGCGCGTGCATACAGGCCGTTGCGATTGGCCAATAGGGAACGAACGTCGGGAGAACGGAAACGAGGTGAACTGCTCTGCCTACGCGTGTTAAATTATGCAATTGCCAATGGTATAATGAGACGAGATTACTGGGAAATTTATGGTGATGATGAATTTGTTAAGTGTTAGCGTATAAAGCGTATACTGCTTTTGTTGAAGTTAAAGCCAGGCCATGGAATATAAAGTTTGTTGGTCTGTGTATATAGGATGATTGAATATTGATGAGGTTGAATACGTATAGAATGTTTTCTGCGTAATTTTATAAAACCACTGCGGTCCCCTCCAGGTTAAACTAATCCAATATACAATGTATTTATTATCGTACACCTCGTGTCTATATACTCCCAACTACTTACGAACTACCATCAAATTAAACTCTCTCTTCCACTTTGTGCTATCCTCTCAAAAGGATTATCAACTTTTAAAGCCACTTTTATTGACCTCCACTAACTGATCTCAAAAATTTCCTTCCCCTCTTACTCATTACTCGCGAGGTTAAAAGAAAAAAAAAAGAAGAAAAAGTTCACCTCGACTCATCCAGCGCCGCGGCTTTGTAAAGCGGTCCTCTCTCTCTCTCTCTCTCTCTCTCTCTCTCTCTCTCTCTCTCTCTCTCTCTCTCTCTCTCTCTCTCTCTCTCTCTCGTAGTAAGTACTATACGAAGGTAGCTCCGTCGACGACGTGGTAGCATCAAAGACCCATTTTCGACCTCGTCTTTGTCGGCAACGAACTTCCGTGCAATTCCCGAGATTCTCTCTGTAGCCGCCGCGAAATGCAATTGCTCCCCAGTGGTAAAGCGCCGTTGCAGTAGAGATGCGTCCTCTCTCTCTCTCTCTCTCGTTGTTGTAGAGTTGGTACATAGCTGATGATGCTACTGCGCTGCTGTTGCGACGTAAACGTCCTCCAGTGTATGTATATATATATGTATAGTCGAAGCAACAATCGTGGTTGATAGAACTATATGTAGTTGCGGATGCATATCGCTGTTGCTGTTGTCGTTGGAGAGTGTAGTGTGGTAATTGGGCAATGTGGAATATGTAACGTGTGGGATTTCGGTTAGATGATGGGAAGTAAGCTTGACAAAAGTTGGGTGATTTATTGGTCGGATGCAGATAGATTTTCTTTTTATGTGTCAACAAGATTAATAATCTTTATTTCATGTTTAATGTCCTTGAAATTATCGCTTTTTTTATAATCAAATACGACGCGCAATTAAACTAACATTTGAAATTCACTTCGCTTCCTGATTCGTACTTTTGTCCTACTGCTCCGTAGCACAAAAGCCGTACGTTATTACCCGGACACCGAGAGATATATATATACATATATATACGTATAATCCGACAAACTTTCTCCTCTTCCTTCTCTCTCATCCACATGCGAGTTATAAACTTTCTTATCTAATATTTCATCCCAGGTGAATATTACTCCCCGACGCTGTTCGTCTTTAACGAGCGAATGATCAATCGAGCCAATTAACCACGTAATAATAATCCCCCCACCATTCATCCATCATTCTCCCCCCTTCTCTATATATATACTTTAATTCAATTTCCTCCTATACATACATGCGCATTTTCGCATCTACGCACATAATCATACCCGCATAAATTAGAGAGAGAGAGAGTTCGAAACTCAGAACGACAGGAGGAGTAGAGAAATTTAACGTGTATAGAGCTACCGTATATTTCACGCGTCCCTGTGTCCTTATACTCCAAAAACCTGGTACGTGGGGAGAGAAAATCTCGGTTCTGTACGTATATATATATATAGCACCGGAATTTATAGCACCCCTCGTCGTAAGCGTTTTTGCCGGGGATTAATAAATCATGCGTGCGAGATCTAATTTGCGAATCTAATCCTTACGTGTGGCGGTAACGGTTGTACTATTCGATTATATTATATATATATATATACATAATTCCACGTGTATCTATATGACGTACGGGTAGATACGAAGGAGAGTTTTTTTTTTATCATCGCGAGAGTTTTATTGTCGATTGGTAATGGGATTCGATATCGGATTGCTCCGAGAAATTGAGAGGATGAAGTAGTTTTAGCGCGCTCGCATGATATGAGTGGACGGTTCGATGAGGGATTGACGTGGGACGAGCGCGCGTGTGTGTTGGATATTTTTTTTATGTGTGCGTATATGTTGTGCAGGTTTTTTTTGGGGGGGGGGGGGGGATACGAGGAATTTCGTGACGAAACTATGAAGAACCTTTTGTCGTATATATAGAATCTACTTTATACCGTTAGCTAAATTTTTTTTTTTTTTGGGTTGGTTGGGGTACGGTTAATGTCTTAATTATGCAGTGGAATATGACATTTTTTTTCACATAATTGCGCGAAAGCTTTTAACGTAACATCAACGAAAGGAAGTAGAGCGAGCTTTAATTGGGATAAATGTATCGTGAATTTTCAAGCTACGCCCCCCTGCCGTCGTCGTCGCTCGTATATATACGCGCACTTACACCCTCTGACCTTGCGCCGTAATTACGAATCAAGGTCTATATATCGTGGAACTTCGGAGACTTTCGATGTTGTTACGCTCGCCGATTAACTTTATCCTTCCGCCCCGCGTGCTTCGGACTTGACTTCGGATGTATCGACTTGTGTCTTGCCACATATAGATATAAGATTCGATTGGTTCCTCGTTATACCAGAGTTGCGTAATTTGTTCTCAATAATTCTGGAAACCTTATCATTACTTTATATAATTTATTATAAACAAACTCAAACAGAGAGTTACTTAAACTTTTCTACTGACCATTGTGACCACTATACAACTTTATTATATACTTAACATCCGCGTTGTATGAAGTTTAGAATAGGCAAAGAGAAAATTGCAATGCGAAGAGTTCAGTTTAACGGGTATATATACTAATAAAAGGCAGCGCGCACGTCTTTTAATCAAAGAAAGCATTGTCGACTGTACGACGACGAGAAGATCCTTGCGCGAAATTTTGCAATTCAATGAGGAAGTAGGAGGAGGCAAGCAGTAGCAGCAGCTGCCTATATTAATTGGAGGGTTTTGCACTGAGGAATTTCATTAATTGAATCGTTTACCGGGCTGACACGCGCGCGTATATATATACATGCGAGACGCTCAGGGATTTATTGCGCGCGCACAGACCCCAAGGTCCTTGAAAAGGCGTGAGCGTAGAGAGAGAGAGAGAGGAAAGACGGGCAAGAACTTCCAATTAAAAATAATTGAAGTATATTTCGAGTGATTCTTTGAAAAAAATTTTCTATATGTCTATATATATAATATGGGTTTCAGAGTTATTTGAACCTTTTTTTTTCGTAACCGTGTGGCAATTTGAGCTTTTTTTTCTTCTCTTTTAATTAAAGGGTTGCACTTTTGTACGACGCTTTTATGCGAATTTTATTTTTAAATTAAACTACGCACACGCGCGTGAGGAAAAGGTAACGAACAATTATGCGATGTGACATGATTTTTACCAATTGACTTTTATACTATAGTACAACTCTGTGGCTTAGAGGCATAACCGGATAAGTCCACTTTTTTTTTTTTACTTTTTTTTTTAAACTGGGGTAACCTCGGATTTTGTATCCTAAAATAGACCTTTATTTAACACTTTTATTTATAGCAAAAATATTGCCGTAAAGCTACAATACAATCGAAACGTAACCAGATAAGTTGATTTTTCAAATTTTGTGCCCGGTATAACCGGATAAGTCCTTAATTTTTTTTTTGTTGATCGTAGTTATATAATTTATTTAATCTATTCTAATTGAATGTGAATATGATGGCTAATATATGTTTATCTGTTTATTTAAAAAATTTCTATATACTTTGAAATTATAAATATTTAAAAATTTTACAATATTAGTGCAATACAAATACAATACAAATGGTCGTAAATTTAATAAAAAAAATCACAAAAATAGAAATTTCTTGAATAAGTTATAAGCATTTATTGAACAATTGCTTATTTTGTAATTTATTAATTTATATTTTTAAATTAAATAATACTCTCGAAAACAAACGTGAACAGCACTATCAGATACGTTCAGAGTTTTAATCTTTTACATGTATAAGTTTGGCCATTAATAGTATATTATGCACCTAGGGAGTAAAAGCAAAAAATGTGTTCCAGATCCTCGCCTTCGACTCGGGTGATAAACATGCGATCTGAGGCATTCTTTGTTTGCTCCCGTCGTGCATATACGATATTTTTGCCTAGCAAGGCTAAAAGTACAATTTTTACGATCGGCCGCCGGGAGTAAAAGTGATACTTGTGGCCCGCTAGGCAAAAAAAACCTCGAAAAGTGATCTTATCCCATTATGCCTATATAAACCACATAATTATACTTTCCCAGTTTTCAAAGACAACAAACCCCGCGCAGCTGTTACAAAGAAAAAAGTTCTCCCTATAAAATTTCAATCACGTTATAGCATCACGTTTAAACGATTCAATTTATCATCTCCTCTTCCGAACGCCTGAATACTATCACCTCATATATACTGCCTATAAAAAATCGGCCATTAAAAAACTACATCCTATAAAATGGGAAAACCATCCGATCATCACCATCGTCTTCCTTCCAGAATATAAATTTAATCTCGTTAAATTATCTCCGCCCCCCGTCCCGTCTCTACTGCACGTCATCGATATAAAACTCTCTTTCACTCTTCATCAAACTGTGGAAACACTCGAACCTTCGAAATCCGGGCCCCCGGATTTAACCCCACACACACATATACATATATCCCTGCGAACGTAACTCGAGTGACGACGACACCTCATCGAGTCCTCGACGCGACCTCCTCTAGAGAATCAGCAACTCGGTTCACTCTCTTGCGCATTAGCATATTCGAAATCCAGTGACTATCGTGCACACGTACGTACGTCTATATATACATATATATATATATATAGACGCTTATCACGAGATTTCTCTCACTCTTCGTTCGGTTCATAAATAAAAGATTTCCCTGAGCGCGCGTGAGAGGAAATCACTAGCTCGAATGCTGCTGCTGCTGCTGCTGCTACTGCATGCGAGACGTATAGAGTAACCGCGGAGGATATGCGGTCATCCGATCGATTGATAGACGCGCAAGCGAGTGAGTGAGTGAGTGAGCAAGCGCCCGGTTTATTTTCGTTGCTGCGGCGAAGGTCGTATAACGCTGCTGATGCTGCTGCGTCGTTGCTCGGCTTTTTTTCTCTCTCTCTGCTCTGCGATCGTATGCGTATATATGTATATATATATATATATATATATATATATATGCGTGTGGAGCAATTCGGTTTGGACGTATAGAGTTCGTTTTTTTTTTGGAGGGAAAGGAATGCGTGTGTATGTGTGTTTGGGTTTCCCGTACGAAGGGAAATGGAATGTGCTTGCGCGGACTGTGGTTTGCTGGTGAGATGCAGCGTTTTTGGACGACGACGACGCGGATTGGGTTGTGTACGCAATCGTAAATAATTTTATTTTCTTTTTAGTGTATTAAATTTTTTTTTGCCGGTATCAGGGTATGGTTGTGATATAGAGTCGTTCATTTTTTAGGTAAAAAGAAAAGACTATATTATAATGATTGTTTTTTATTCATATACACAATTTATTTGAATTTTAAAAATACTATTTTTTAACAATTTACGCAGTGATAGGAAGAATGTAGAAATAAATGAAGTATTTTTGGTACGAAAATGTTTTTTTCATTCTTGTCATTTTTACGTTTCGTTGATTTTTCTGTTTGAACAATTTGTATATTTTGAGAAAAGTATTCGAAAATACCACGATATATATAGTAATACGAGGAAAAGAATAATAAGATAAAGTCAAACCGTAATATCCGTACCGTAATTTCACATTTTCAAGTCGATTGCGTACCTTTTACACTATTATAAAAAGAAGTTATAAACATAACCCTATATAAGTATATTCTAGAACTTTCATAAAAATACATCCATATAAAACTTTAAAAAAAACGCACCTCTACGTACACTTACAAAGCCTTAACTTACATTTACACACGTCGAAAATTCATTTATATATAATATATATATATACCAGCATTCCTAAAAAAAAGCAAGCTCCCGCACCGCCGTCTAATAATAATTCCGCCACCCAGACTTTTCAAAAGCTCGAGTACCATCTCCTTACCTCCTCCTCTCCACCTTCTCTTCTTCTTTCTCTTCGTCTGCAACTCGTCGCATATAACCTTAAAATTAAGAATTTCGTTCTCGACCCATCTCCGGGCGTTATTCGCGCGCCCATTAGACCAACTCTCTCTCTCTCTCTCTCTCTCTCTCTCTTGCGCGCGTACGTACATCCGTCCGGCCCATTTAACCCGGCAACCCCATTACGCGACCGACGAAAATTCCCACCCGTCGAGGCAGCAGCAGTATAGCAGCAACACGTAGCCCTAGGCTATAGGTGCGCGCGTCGCGTTGGAAATAGTATATATATATATATACCTACGCTAGTAGTAGTAGTAGATATGTATGTATATATTTATAAGCGACACGATGCGGCTGTGATATGTTGTACGTGTACGAATGCTTTTTTTTTAGGTACGCGTCGCGTATAATATAGTGAAAACATGTCAATGTAACGTGCGATCTATTAGTGGTATACGAGTGGGTTGTATACTTGGGTGGTCTTTGGTATTATAGTTGTTTTTTGAAAGATGTGGTGTAGAGATATATTTTTGTTACAGTGGTTGGTTAGAGAATTAGAAAAGATGCGTAGTATGAGAGGGATATGACATTTTTGTCGATATAAATAGGAATGGGGAAATGTAAATCGCGCAGATGGATGATAAAAATTAGGTGATTATACGCGAACTCTAATATCGTAGATTAAACATGCGGTAGTTGAAAGAAAGATAGTCAAGAGAAATTGTATTGATTAAAAGCTGTAATGATGTATAATTGATTCGGAGCTTATACTCGAATGAGTTTATTTTCTGAAAATATAAAGATGGATTTTTGGGTAATGCACTGATAGAAAAGTGTGGATAAAAATTCTTATGTTTTTTAGTACTTTGGCAAAATCAACGAAAAGTACAAATTTTTCCTGCAGTAATTAGGTAATTTTTACTGTTTTTCTAGCAATTTTTACCATGTTTCAATGGAAAAATTTGTACTTTTCGTTGATATTGTCAAATCACTAGAAAACAAGAATTTTTCCCTACATTTTTCTATTAATGTATGATATCACTGAGCTTAAACTGTTTGTTTTGAAAAAAGAACAGGATCATTCAATTACTATGCGGTTTGAGTTTTATTTTAGTCATATTATCTTATTATTCTAATCGATTTAGAAGTGTCAGATGCCTTAATGTAAGCTCTGTAAAAATAATGGGACATCTTAAACTATTAAAAAAATAAAAATGTGTATCACTTAGTGTTCATAACTTAAATTGAAGCTTCTAGCATCAAGAAGCGTACCTCTAGCATTTTAAAACAATTAAAATAAATGAATTTTTCATATGATTCCGTTTTTCTTGTCAATACGAACAATTTAAGATCTGGAAGAGTCACGTACCTATTTAGGAACTTTTGTAATAGCTGTCACAAACTCAAATTTTGAAGCCACACGAGGTCGCAAAGATTTTGGAGATTTGCCCATGTACGTATATATATAACTGAAGATGTTTGTACCACAAACAGAATTCAAAATACTCGTAAGTCACGAGTAAAAGCTTTTACTAAAACCTCAATTCTTTAGAAAAACAATCACTTTGTATACCACGTTATAAACACTTACGTAAAAGAAAAAGAAACCGAAAATTCAACCACAATAAAACAATCGTCCCTGCGGATATATAAATACTTCTTTACAAATCGCGAAACCCAAAACGCCTCTGTTATATAGAACAATCATTTCTCCTCTCGACTATATATACCACTCCACTACCACTCCACTACTGCAGCCTAGACTTCAGCACTATATAGATCTCGCGAAGAGATTATCCGAAGTGGTATATCTCCGCAGTGACGACAACGACGCGCGATTATCGGATATATATCACGCGTCCTTATTCCTCTTTTTTTCTTCTTCTTCTTCGCAGGTGAAGAAGAAGTGGATGATTCGATTCAGGGTATATACGGAGAAAGAGATTTTATACAGCTCTTGCAATGTGAGAGAAGTTGACTTTTACGACTATACGCCTACGGTGAGATATGTAGTATAGAGAAAGAGAGAGACTCGAGTTTTTAAGAGATTGCTATGCGTTTTGTTTACTACCAATTGGAGAGCGCCATTTGCAGAGGATGAATTTTTTATTAAGACGCGCGTATGTGTTGTAAAAGGGGTCGGTTGAACGATGATGTAGGGAAGGATGCTAGTATCAGATATAATCCAATATGGAAATGCGTTTGGAGGGTTTGTCTATGAGCTTGTTTTGATAGTTCAAAGCTCGTTAAATTTATATAATATTCGTATATATATATATACAGTTATTAGCTTATACGTATGTGTGTACGATTGAATGGTCAAATCGAGAGGTCAAAAGAAAAAGATTTTCTTGAAACTCTCAGAAAATGTTCTGCTACTCATTTTGGATATCCCTGAATTTTTTAGATTTTTTTGACCCATAGTTTTGAAGATATAAGAGGTCAAAAATTGAATTTTGATGATTTTTTGCATTTTTGACCGATTTTCATTAATTTCTAACTCCTCAGGGAAACATTTTTCGCGATAGACACAAGAATAGTTTTTTTTTCGTAGAATTCTTTTAGCTTTTCAACAAAAATACTTTTAACGCTGTACGTTTATGCTTTCAGTTACATATATGCAAATGAAACATAAATTTAAAAAATTAAAAGTCCTATCAAGATTTTCTCTACCAAAAAATTCACGAAGATAGCTTTTGATTGTCCGAAAGTGTCCGTATAAATCCTGTAATGATTAACGATCGTTTTTACATCTAAAAAAATTCATTCGTGGCATAATTTTTTTAAAAAATCGTACACAGGTCTGAAAAAAATATAGTTAAATTCTACGAAAAATTACAAGACTAAAGTTTATGTAAGATATTAATCAAAATTCTGAATTTAATCATGAAATTTTATCAATATTAACGGATTTCGTACTGTGTATAATTCGAGTAGCATTAAAGGCTATACGATAGCG
This sequence comes from Torymus tubicola, assembly GCA_035583055.1. Lineage (NCBI taxonomy): Eukaryota > Metazoa > Arthropoda > Insecta > Hymenoptera > Torymidae > Torymus > Torymus tubicola. The sequence continues at coordinate 20,977,323 of JAWWEQ010000055.1, read as the reverse complement.
AAATACTCAGTTATACGTGCGATGTCAACAGCACATAAAAAAACTCACGTTATTGAGTTATTGTTATTACTATTGCCCGCGTTAGATAATTAAATTTTAAGTTTAAGTTAAAGCTTAACCTAATTATATAATAATTCAAAACCATTATAGTTTCCCCTACTATACATTATACTTTAATACAATTTAACCGTTGATATACAAATTTTCATCTAAACAAAACCTACGCGCAAAATATAGTTTGCCAAAACATACAAGCTATACAACTCACCGATTCTCTCTCCACTATATATATACACACTGTAAAAGCACCGAGACTAATCGAGCTCTCGTTTCGAATTTAATTTTACACATTATACACGTAACGGTAGAGTTAATTTTACGAGGGTACGCGCGACGCGAGTCAGCGCTTTAATGACTTGTAAAATACAATAGTCGATATATATACATACAGATAGAAACGAAGTTCGCATCGTTAAGCAACGCGAGCGTATCGCAGCAAGGAAGAGAAGAAGCCCTTCTGTCTTTAATCAGGAACTTTTGCAGCCGCTAATCGGAAACTCGAACGACAGTTCTGAAATGTTCTGAATTCAATTTACTCCTGTATTATTATTATTATTATTACTATTGGTTTAATTGAAGTTTTCCGCTGTATGATTGATGGACTTTTTTTTCGTTGCTCTATATAGGTAAAGGTTTTTGCGGTGAAAGAAGGTGGAATGTGGATATTAGGTTGAAAGAGATGGTTTGTAAGGAGAAATTTTTAATTAAATTTTTTTTTGCGGGATTGGGATATTTTATGTAGTTTAGAAAGGGTATGAGGATATTTCGTACAGAGACAAGAGATTATTAATATTGCTTGTGTGCCTTTCAATTTCTTTGCATTAAATAGCTCGTAAGTGAAGATTCGTCAGTCGAATTGCTATAACAAATCGAAAACACCCAGCCTGACGCATGTCAACTTTTCTCCAATTTGATAAATAGATTAACAAGAATGCTCAAAAGCTTATAATTTCAACAAAAATTTCTTTCACCCTTATATATATATAGCAAAGCACGAGCATCCGATAATTTAAGCATTTTAAACTAACGCTTTTCACGTAAATTACCTTCAATTCATCAGCAACCGCACCCCAAACGTTCTCTTCCTCACAATCACTTTTCAGCTCTTTCGCTCGAGAAAAGTTTAACGATTTTCCGATCTAAAACAAAAGCTATCCCCACCCCTGTTCTCGTTCCAAAGCGTGCGGAAATTTCTTGCAACTTTCGCGAAATAAAAAAAAGCTCTCCACTGACGTCAATTTGTATTCCTACTATATATACATATATATGTACACTGTAGAGTTCATCACAGACGAGCTGTCATCGTTTTTTTTTTCTTTCCTCTTCTCCATTCCCGAAAACGCGCGAGCGTGTGTTTAAAAAGAAACATCGATCTGCAAGCATCAAAAAAAAAAAGAAAAAGAAAACTTGAAAGCAACTGTATACGAAACTACCTCAGTAGACGTGCGCGTGTGAAAGTTTCCCTCCGTAAAAAAAAAGAGGAAAATAGATGCAGTCGCGTATGTATGTATATATGCGAAAAGAAAACAGATGTACATCGATTGCTTGTTCGTATATATACATATATACATATATATGCGTGCCCTTTAGCGAAAGCATATATATATATATATATATGTATACGTGATACGTAGTAGTCGAGTGCATTGTCTCCCTCTCTTTATCTCGCATATACACGCCGTTGAAAATTTCATACCCTAAGTAAGGCGAAGCATATATACATAGATATACATGCAAGTGAGTGTACGCGTCGATGCGCTCGCTGAGGAATTTTTCAGCCGGATGAACTCTCACGCGGTGTATATATA
>JAWWEQ010000055.1:20904700-20975355 GCA_035583055.1 Torymus tubicola | reverse complement strand
CGAAATTTTGCTTCGTTTTTGAGCTAAAAATTAATCAAAATTCTGAATTTAGTGATGTAATTTTATCAATATTAAAGGATTTTTTTCGCAAATATTATTAACTTTTAATTATCTCATTTATAACATAAAAGAAGATTAATATGAGTAAATAAGTACAGGTATCATTAATTGTACACCTACTTATAGAGAAAAAAAGAAATGTAATTCGTACTATTTTTGTTTCAGATTAAAGTTACGTAGTTTTATGTTTTAAACCATTATAGATACCAAAAATATTAAAAATCCAATACTTGTACGGTTTCTAGCACAGAAACTAAAGCCCACCAAGAAAACCCTTGAGACAAGTGTCTTATTATTTTTATAAACTATCAGTGCCTCTTGAAGTTTGAGCCAAATCCAGAACCCAATGGGACCCTTTTAAGTTAGTAACACTATATTCTATATAATTGCTGAAATGAATTAGCAGGAACATTAAGTCTATGGCACCTGTACAAAGTATTTCAACTATTGTTTCTGCGTTTGATATGGCTAGAGATGATGGAGTTGAGCTAATTAGAGTTTTGACGAGCAGCCGCATAAGATTTACAGCTATGTAATAAATCCAAGGTCATAAAAGAGTGCAGCACCAGTAGCTATCAATAAATAGTTAACTGGAGGTATAGTTGTCAACGCTATTAGCAATTAATATCGTCAGCTGAAAAAAGTAGCTTGGCCGATCAATGCTGTATGCAGCTAGTGTAAGACAGTTTCACACACAGGACATAGTAACACTTGAGGCACACCACACTGAGGTATAATAATCGACTATTCTTACCTAAAACTGCCCATTACATCCGCTAGACTTAGAATTCTGGACATAGACAAAATTACAATGTGCGTTTTAGACACTTGTCCATGATAGAGAGATGTGTACGTCCTATTAGGCACTTACCGCCTCTACACAGCCCTATTACGGCTTATTATACCCACATGGGAGCCATTGCCCTTGCCATTGTATTATAAGCCTCAGGGGCTGCATATCGGAGATCGGTTAATCTTGATCGGAGGCCTCTAAAGCAGGTACCGAAGCTCTTTTAAATCGGGAGCCATAAAGGGCCGTACACGTCGGTAGCGTGGCAGTTGTTCTAATAACCTGCCGTCTTCCGTCCTCATGGGACGACATCCAGGTAACCATGCCACCTATCAATGCCTAGTGTCCACTGCCACATCGAGGCCAACCCTTACTGAGGAACAGGTAGCCAGCGTTCAAAAGTGGGCTACCTGAGGCTTAATTCCCGACCCGATGTACCATAAATTGTCTTTATTGCTGATAACAGCTAACAATTCTTGAAGTTATGTTTATAATGAGCTTAAAATAATTTTTTAATATTGTGATAAAGCAAACGTCTGTATGAATAAAGCAAAGTATTGGTGTCTCAATGGAGGTGAAGAACCGTTCTTAAGTCTGACTACCAACAAACTTGGCGGTTGTGCTTTTTTGCTGCATGGTTGTAGAGTTCATTTATCGAGAAAAATCGCGAGCACTTGCACTCATTTGCATGCACGCACAGATTTATTCAAATTTTCTAGATACTGAATCTGCACCGTACCCTAGTCTCATGATTCGACGCGTCAAGATACCGCACGCTCTACTAGCGTGAGCCATCGGCCCCCTGCACAGTTACGGCCAATACACTGGCGTGTAAAAGTTTGCAGAAGTTGGTTCACAAAAACCATCATATAATAACTAGTGCGTTTCGCTCAATCAACATAATGTTACATACAAAAGTTGTAGATAATATTTAAACAAAACCTTTTCCTATTTAACATTTTCATATAAACTCCTGACGAGTTAAATCTATAAAAACGATTTTTTAATGTCTCAATACACCGAATACAGTCAATTTTTGTTTATTATTTAGTTCAATTTGACACAGAAACAAAAGATACAATAACTATAAATAAGACCGAAAACATAATCGACTTATATAACTGGGACTGAATAATTTTATTATTACTATATATTAACTTTTTATAAATAAAAACGAAGTTATATATGTTTATAGCACGGTGTGGCCTAAGCCCGCGCTTAAATCACGCATATCCGTGACGGCGGGCTTAGGCAGGCCGTGCTATAAAATTCTATACGATACTCGTGTCTTAAGTAACCCATTATTGCACGGCGTTATCGCCCTAATATTACGTCGTGCAATAATGGGCTACTTAAGACACATGTATTGTAATGTACTATTATAGCACGGTGTGGCCTAAACCCGCGCTTAAGTCACGCCTATCCATGACCTAAGTAGCCGATTGCAATAGTGGCCTGCTCGGTCACGGATATGCGTGACGGCGAGCTTAGGTAGGCCGTGCTATAAAATTCAGTACGATACTCGTGTCTTAAGTAATCCATTATTGCACAGCGTTCTCGCCTTCGCTATGCACAGTAATAATGTACTATTTACATTATATGCCTCTACTGTAAAACCGTCTAAGTGAAATTTATTTCGGTAAGACCTGTAGTTTTCATGACTTAATTTGTAGGTATTTAATTTCATCTAATAAAAGTTTTGCTATAAAATTTTAAAAAGATATTATAAAAAAAAATGTTATTAAACAAAACTATTATTTATCAGATTTAGTGCGAATCTGATGTAAATTTGTTAAATTCAGTTGAAGAATTTTCTTTAATTTATACCATTGGACCTTTCAATGAAATTTTGTAAAGATTAAAATGATTTCTAAATTTTGATCAAACAAAACATGAAAATAATATAAATGATTTGTTAAATCAATTTTTCAATTGCTAATATCTATTTTATAAATACTGAAATTTTGTTAAAAATTTTTTTTTCTGTTACTTGCGATTTTGATTACTTTGCCAAGTAATATATGAGTAAGTAATTAAAAAAATGTTATATCTGTAATTTATAATGATCATAGAACCCTATTATCATAAATTTAAGTTTTTCGAAATACTTGCTGTTTACGTATGACTGACGACTTTTGCTTCCGAGGATAACAGAAACGCTTAGCACACTACAGAAGGTATCTTATAAATAAGAATAAATGTTAAAAAAGAGCTCTAAATTCTCAACAGATTATAAACAGTTTGAGAGATGCGCGAACGTTACTAGTTAGAAATAACATAAGGGCGTTTCAGAACAAGTAATTGCTAATTACGAGCACCTTTCGTATTATAAGCGAAGTACAAAACGTAGTAAAGATCAATAAAATAGCAAAGGTATTGTTTGGCCAAGTAAAAAATCAGTACTGCAACATGCGTTTGATATGTATTTTGCAGGGAATAGTTTTAGCAACGAGATGGTGCTCACGCGATTCAATACGATCTATCCAGGTACGATAATTACAAACATATCTTTGTAACAGATTTGTTATTTTGAAAATTTTTTTCCCCAATTCACGTGAAACAAAAATTTTGCAGCACTATGAAGTGACGCGAGTCAAATAAGAAAACATATTATTTTATTGAAATAATTTTTTATTAAATATAAACAACTCTACTATATCTAAAATTTACATTTTTTCACCAGATGCTTGTTGTAATAAATTCAGAGCAGCGTAAGAAGTTTTGACAATCTGAGGTTTAATAATAAATAATTCAGTACATATAAATATTATAACTATTATAATTTAATATGAAAAACTTTTTTTGTCTTACCCATAAAAACGTATTTAGTGTCAAACCACATTGCCCATGGAAGGAAATATTGGATCCCCGATTTGCAGATAACATAATCAACCACATATTCTGTTTTTCTTTATTAGTGAATTCTGACCAGTTACTTGAATATACTGCATCCATTACAGCTTTGCTCTAACAAATAAATTAATCATTGATATCTTTTTCTGGTGCTGCTTTTTTTAACAGTGGTTTTATAAGACTATATTAACATTTAAAGGATAAAAACTTTGAAAGCAAACTTATTTTGACATTGGCAATATTAAATCAACTAATTTTTTATAAAAAGCTTTGTAATAATGAGAACATTTCTTTCTGGGAAAAATACACACACACACACACGCACGTGCACTCACATATACTCGCACGCCTGTACAATACATCACTAATAAATCGCAATTATTTACGTTGTGATAAAGAAAACACCAATATTTGTAAGTTGTTACGAGAGAGTAATTATTTTTTTTACATTCAGAATCAGTACTAAAGATCACCAAAAAAATTATTTTAAGAGTGTGACTTCAAAAATAATTTTTCTATTTCATTCTGAGAATAGCTCATACAATGATGTAAACAATCTTGTAGAACAGTAACTTTAGTTTAAGGAATCTAATTGTCAACGATTTTTATGCGAAAGAGACGACTTGTTATTATTATTTGATTAGATGTTCGAATAAAATATTCCTAGATATACATTCAGTTCTCTACCATTATTGAAAATGTATACGGTGCATTACTTCAGTTACAAATACGTGAATAAGGTAATAAAAAGAAAAATTTAGAAATTGATATAAAAATTTTTTTGTTTTACCTGTAATTCTAGTTCATTGCCAAAAAAACAGTATAAAAATACTTGGCATAACATACAGCCAAGATACATTGTCAGAGATAAGAATTCAAAACTTGCTGGGTTTTTCTGTAAACAGATATTTAGATAAGTTAGTTTATCAATATAGTTAAATTCTTTGATATAAAAATTATAAAACATTTTTTTAATTAGTTAATTTAATACAATAAGTAACTTCATTTAATCATAATATACATAAACAGTATTTGCCACTAAATCTATGAAATAATAAGAGATTCGAACATCAGCGTATATCCGCATTGAATATTGCAGCTAGGGTATGAAAACGCACAAGCACTGCTGGATAGCAGAAATCCGGATTAGGAAAAATCGATTTTTGGATATTAAGTGTACAAAATCAACCATACGTCAAAAATATATCTGCTAAAATTAATTAAAACGTGTTTTATGTTGAAATTTTGTTGTTCTAGAAATATATGCTTGGATCGGCGTTATATTCATAATATGCCAGTATTCCATTCATATTTGTGTATTTCATATTTCGTCTGCTAGATGGCTATCACTTCTTAACTTCCACAAATAAAAAATTTTTTTTCTCATATGAAAGTAAAGTCAAGTAACATCCGCCTTTATGAAAGCCAAACGAAAAAGCATTGATGCGCGATCAAAGACCGCATTACCGTGGCAGATGAAAGAGTTTATTACTCTTCTGCCACTCCTGTTGGATTTTTGCCAATTTTAGAAACTACCACCAAACTATTATATAATATTTTTTCAAAGATCAAGTTAATATATTTGTATAGGTGGAAATACGGTTCCAGAATCCTGCTGAAAATCTAGCAGACAAATATACACTTAGGAATCCTTATGCAGTCTCCTGCACGAAAAACACAGCACCCAAAATGCAGCTCTTTAAAGCCATGCGAGAATTAGTAATTAGGCAATCTCACTAGAAACGAATTTTTTTTTTATAATTGATAGCCTTGAAATCTAACAGATTTATTCACTTTACTATAGAAAAGAATATCGTTATTTATACAGTAAGACTGCATGAATACAGAAAAGACAATATGTTTTTGTACGCTTTAACATATTAGGTTTGACAACTGATATAGCTGTATTAATTGGGAAGTAACTATTAAGTTTCCTTAGGTTTTTTAGCTTAAGGTGGTATTATTTTTTTTTATATAATCTCACTCAGACTCTATCAATTTAAAGACATGACTTTAAAAATTAGATTAATTTAGCGTGATCAGGAAACAATGACATAAGTACTGTTCCCTTTGAGGTATTTGTTTACCGTTAGTCCCCTTGTCTCTCACGCTTGGTATGCTTGTTGATCATCTTCACTGGTCCACTCGTTTCTCACGTTTGGAAATTATAAGCTTCTTATGTCTTATTGTATCTTTGTGCTTTTAGCACTGGGTGGCTTGACGCAAGTGCGAAACGCACTACTGGAGCTTAAAGATAAGTAATAAATTAATGCATTTTATTACGCAATTTATTACGCAAAGTTTGTGGCATAGAATTAAATTGCATAGAAAACATGCATGAAAAAGGCGCTTTTTCTACATAGAAAAGTAAATATACCATCGGGAAACCTTCCGCTACCACAAGAGGAAGAAAGCACAAACATTATGACGATTTGTTATACCGGATCTCCCATCCACTTTTTATACAAGAAGGCCCTATTCTTGCATTCTTGCAAGATATACTAAGGGGCAAGCATGCAAAATTCTTATTTCTATTAGTAATATGAAGACACCTACTTTTCTCATTTACTATATGCTTAACAAATTATTTAGCATACTGCTAATCTAAATTTAATGGCTCTTACACTAAAAATAAGTATAAAAATTGTATTCTGCATGCAAAATTGAAAAAATAATAGATTTCTCAAAAATGATTAGAAACGGAATACTAACTTTTACTATACCTGAGACATTTGAAAAATACTCGTACACAAAGTGATAAGACTAAAAAAGAATAAAGGTACAATCACACCAATAAAGAAACACTGAACTTTAAAAACAATGTCTTGTATTAACACGTGATGATTAATATGATCTTTTAACGATCCTGTCACTTTTGCAAGACGGTACGAGTTAAGTTTGAATTGACCTGTAGCCATAATTATAAATCCGTAGACCATGGTATCCATTGATACGTTCAGTAGGACTCCGTAAATTGCTGCTAGAATTTGCAGTGTATAGGTGATCCAAAAATTTATTGTGCTTGATGTATTGTATGGTTGATAAGATTTGAATGGCAATTGTAATTCATTTTCAGGATTTAGAAATGGCAAGATGAGAAGAACCAAGCCAGTAGATTGAGACATTGTCATGATGGAGAGAAACATTTTTGATGTAATACTCAAACAATCTTTAAGTATAAGTTTTTCTTCCGGCGACTGTGGTTGACAGATTTCCGATCGAAAATCCTTGAGAAGATTCACCATTTCTTCACGGCGAGTTACAAAATTTATACATTTCATGCAAAGTGCAGCGAAGGTTAGTGATAGAAAAAGAACTTCAGTAAATTCGCCTATGCTTCCTTGCGTTGTGATCAACTCAGCGACTTGGCTCATAGTAAACTGAATAATTATGAATAATACTACAACTCTGTAAATCATTTTTAGTATACAAAAATTGTTGTTTTCATACCACATACCACATATTTGACATGTGCGAAAATTATATGGTAATATATCCATTATAAAAAAATTTTTTATTATACGGAAAATCCTTTTATATTTTTAATAAGTTCTAATTATAGTTTTTGTAAGGACTTGATAGCCTTATTTGTTTATATTCAAAGTTCATACCGTTGATTGAAAAAGAAATTTTCTTTCGACATATAAATGTTCTTAGTTAAAAAAACATAGCTTCGCGTTAGATTAATCAATCTTTGATTGAGTACTATATTGATGTTCTAATCCAAGTACGCGCAATCTTAAAATACTGAAAATTGAAAACCAGATACGATGTCTGTATGTATAAATAATTAACGTACATTTATCGTGGATGACATATTCCGCATCTCCTCAATATTACAATACTGCATCCATTTCACCTCTCTATTATACATGCATAATTACTTGAAAAGCGACATTTCAACGAGAAACCATTTAACAACTCCTTAAGCGGAATGTAATGGTATCTTCCCCTATTGAATTCGATAATCGAACACGTAGCTACTATACATCACGATGGATTGTACCTTGGAGCATCAGTTTGCCGTTCATTACATACGCCGTGTAAGTTTGGTTCGTTATTATGCATTTTTTATACATACATCTTAATGCTTTTAAATAACATATTTTTCAGAAGTAAAATTACATTTAGAACTAACTACTGTGTAAAATGCAACCATACTAATGCTTAAGGTAGTTCTCTAAAATATCAAAAAATGGGTTTCGAAAGCAACAAAATTCTAGCGTATTCTTTAAACTCTAAAGAATTTTTCTCTATTTTTTAAAATATAGGTTGCCGACTTATTTTTTGAGAAAAAAATTATTAAAATTAGTCATTTTTACATGGCAGTTAATGAGGTTCATATCAGCTGTTATAGAAAGTGATAAAGTTTGATACTTTAAAAGTGGGTTTTTCAAAAATAAAAAGTATGTTCTCAGAGATTAAATTATGCTGTTTCTTATAAGTACAAAAAATATGTGTCAAGCCGACCTTTTTGAAAAGATATTTATCATTGAAAATAGAAAATCGCCGTTTTCTTAACCTACTTCATGCTACTACGTGAATCATGAGTTAATGCAATTACAAATTATTTATTTTCTACTTTATGTTTACATCACCCTGTTACTTAAAAAGTTGTGTAAGTTCATCGTTTTTTCATACATGATTTGACTAAGAGAATGTTAATTTAATATTTATTGTTTCATGATCACTGCATTGACTCACGAGTCCTTAGAGAACTACCTTAATCAGTCTTTCGTATTAATATAACAAACTTCTTAAAAATAAAAATATCAATATCCAAGTAATGGAACAAGTATTCGTATGGATGAAAGTACATCGGCCATAAACATTGTAATTCTTACGGAAAAAGATTAATATATCAAATAACTGAAGGTAATGTTAAACTACTCATATTTTATCGTCTGTTACTCTGCATCAAGGATTGTTGCAATTCAAAATTCCATGGAAAAATTAAAGTGGCAAGAACTAAGGAACATTCTTGGAAATTATGGTAAATCGATTTTTTATTTTGCCAAGTAATTTTTTATCATTGTAATAATTAAAAAAACTAATCCATCTTTTTATAGAAAATATTCCAAGAATCATTTCTTTTTTTTTTATTAATTTTCAATAATTATAATATAATAAGAATTGTATCATTTTTTGTAAAATAGAATTTTATACTTGAAAATAAGGTTTACTATATTCCATTCGAAAGTTTATGATATTTTAGGACGTGTTAATATTTGTTTTATAACTTATAATGATTGATTAAAAACATTTTAGGTAGCACATCAAATGCGAAAAAAATTGTAAATTATGAGTAAAAATACATGACATCAACAGAATCTATTTTTTGCTGTAAAACCCAAAAAATATCTTTAATCTATTATCTTTGAGAAAAAATGTGATTTATTATCGTTCAGGAAAATAATAAAAAATCATTTTACAGCTAGTGTTATTTAAAAAATTGTTGTAGAATTTCATCTTAGAGGATATTGTATTTATGGAAGAAGATATATTTGAATGGAGGTATATTTCTTAATTATATTTAAATGTAAGAATGTCATGCAAAATCGTGATCTCCAGAGAACACTGTTCCTGGCAAATGTTTCTGCGAAATATGTTTTAGCAGATCTTTGATAATTTTGTAATCTGATAAGAAGTGTATCAGTTTGAACGAAGAAACATGATATGTAAACGTAAGAAAAAGAAAGAACTGAATGATTAGAAACAGGACAAACGAATTATAACAGAGCTTCAATGTCTAAAACTTCCAGTCTTTGTATCAAAGATCGAAAATTTGAAATATGCAAAACTGAACGGGCGATCCATCGATTTTTGTTTGTCATGCCAAGGGGGCACACCATGGCTTGCGTCTTCGAAATGCTGCAATTTCATTGTTCCACGATTGCATACTTCACAACATGTCATTACGCTAACATCGTTGTATGATATGCACTGAATGGAATACATTAAATTTGCTTGAGGCTATTTGCATATTAAAGTTTGTAATGATAAATTCGCTTTCATAGTCCGCAGGCATCCAATTTAATCCAAATTTCGATTTAATACCGATGCGATATATAGTTGAAAAATTTTCTGTTTATATGTAGAAACTGTTGCTATTTTGAATTTTCGAAATCTTTATAGAAATTTATTATATTCGTATTTTGATTATTTTATTGTCTGTGTACAAGTATTTGTTGTGTATATATATTTAGGTATTAAAAGGAAAATGTAAATTTAAAAAGAAGAAAACATTCCTTAGCCTATTAACGATCATTTTAAGATTTTTTTGAAATGTCGAGTTTCAATAATTATTAATGCACAGATTTTTCACGAATAAATATCAATTTTATGTAATCTAAAATTGAAAATAATCAAATTACATTTTATACGGTATTTATTTGAGATGTAATATATACTTATAATTGAATATAAAATTAGCTGGACATACATATATCAGAGAAAAATATTTTTTATAGTTTCACTGACAAATTGATTTATTCTTTAATTTGGAGAAGACAAAAGAATGATTAATAGTACATTACGATACATGTGCCTTAAGTAGCCCATTATTGCACGGCGTAATATTAGGGTGATAACGCCATGCAATAATAGGTTACTTAAGACACGAGTATCGTACAGAATTTTATAGCACAGCCTGCCTAAGCCCGCCGACACGCATATCCGTGACCGAGCAGGCCACTATTGCACCGCGAGGTTAGCGCACGAGCGCAGCGAGTGTGATAAACACGGTGCAATAATGGGCTTCTTAGTCACGCTACTTAGTCACGCGGTGCAATAATGGGTCACGGATATGCGTGACTTAAGCGCGGGCTTAGGCCACATTGTGCTATAAAAAATATGTATACCACTCTAACCTCAAAATCACAACTTTGGTATGATTTTTCGGCGCTCGTGGTATAAAATACTGTTGAATATACTGAAACTCGTGCAAAAGTCGATTATTTTGCTCATGTGACTTTTTACACGAGCGAAGTAACTCCCGCACCCGTGTCCAAAAGTATACTATACTATAATCTGTAGAAAAAGAGATTGCTATTAAATTCGGGGAGTCGTTTTTTCCAAAAAAAATGTCTACTGATTTTTTCCACTTCTACAGTTCAACCCTAAATTACCAAACACGAGTTTGAATTAGTTGTAACACATCACTAATACTCTAACGGGGGATGTGACGCTAAATAACCAATTAAAAAAATATTAAGTAAAAATTTGAAAATGATATTGCAATGAGTCCTTCATAACGTATTCTTGTTTTTCCAAGATCAAATTATCCTACGTCAGATTATCAGAAATGAGAAGTTAAAATAGATTAAAAGTTATAAATAAAACGAAAATTGACAATGAAAAATAAAGCTAAGACACCAAAATAAAATATAGGCTGATTTCTCTGGAGTAATAAAATTACATTGTAAATTATATAAATACACATATTTAATTTTACATTCAGAAAAATATACATTTATTTAGAATATTTATCTTGATAAATAATATTTTCTATTTTGTCGATAATAATTATTGCATAATTATTCATCTGATGCTTGTTGTAATAAATTCAAGGCCGCATAGGCAGTCTTAACAACCTATAATAGTAATAGTATCAAATTTTTTCACATAATTATAGGTACAAATAGATATCCTTCGGGGGACTTTTCGTAAACTTACCCATATAAAAGTGTTTATTGATAAATTACATTGTCCGTGAAAAGATATATTGGAACCACTTTGTGCAGAAACCATTATGAACCACATATTCTTCCTTTCTTCTACTGATAAATCCGTCCAATCGCTTGAATAAATAGCACTAGTTACCGCTTTACTCTGTAAAAATAAAAATATTTATCTTTTGGTCTATTTTAAAATTCTACTTGAGGTATATTTATTGTACCTTCAATTCTAGTTCATTTCCAAACCAACAATAAAGAAATACTTGGCATAGCATAGTGGCCACATATGATACCAAAGACCAAAATTCAAAACTCAATATTGATTTCTATCAAAATAAGTCTTTTTTATAAATTGCGTATTTATTTTTTTCTTTTGAGAAATTTGAAAAAATGCTTACCTGGGACATTTGAAAGATGCTAGTACACAACGTGACTAAACTAACAAAGAAAAGTGGTACAATTACAGGAATATAGAAATGTTGTATTTTAGATACAATATCTTGTAGCAATAAGTGATATTCAATGCAATGTTTTATTGACCCCACAGAATTAGAAATTCTGCAGCAACACATTTCAAATTGTCCAGTAGCCATAATGATAAAACCATACATCATTGTATCTAAAGTAACATCTAACATAACTCCGTAGATTGCTGACAATACTTGTAATATGTATGTGATCCAAAAATTAGTTGGGTTAGCAATACTGTATGGTTGATAGGCTTTGAACGGTAATATGGTTTCATTGATTTCAGGAGATAACAATGGTGTCGTCAGAAGTACACATGCAGAAGATTCAGACAAACCTATGATAAACAAGTAAATTCTTGCAGCTGTCTTCGAAAATTTTCGTTTTATGATTTGCTCATCCTCTGTTTTGGGTTGACAAACTTCTAAACGAAAGTTAGCCAATAAATTGGCCATTTCGTCCCGTCAACTGATAAAGTTGAATATCTTCCAACTCAATGCTACAAAGTTAAAGGTGAGAAACAGAACTTCCGTGAACTCATCCACATTGCCTTCCATTGTTGCTAATTGGAAAATCTGACTCAATGTAAATTGGATTATCACAAACATAATTGCTATGGTGTAGAGAGCTTTTAGTACGGAAAAACGGTTATTTTCGTACCAGATGCCTCCAACCTGGCAAGTTCGAAAATTGTATGGTAAGACATCCATACTTATTGAAAAATAAACTGTATTTCCACTTTGTTAATAATAATTTCCACTTTATCAGACCAAAATAGAATTTTATATGTTATTTATTATTGTTATTGAGTCAATAATAAAATAGAAAAATATTGTTAGACAAATTAGTATTATTTTCCGTGAATAAAAGACATTTGTAATTTATTAGTTCTTCGAAAAGAAATAGTAAACAAAAAATAGCGCAACTTCAAATGAGTGACGTGTCAACAGTACATATTATAACTTTTGTACTGTATCAGTTGTGCGGTGCAACATTGTAACCACGGTAACTCTTGCATTATGCATTTATAACCGTTGTCATTTGAGAATATTATCGTACGATTATCATAAATAGCTCTCAATTTCCTACAAATTTCATTCTAGGAAAGCATTAAGGCATCTAACTCCTATTTCCGTATGCATTTCGATCCTATTACTATTGGTAATGTTTGTTGCGTTCCACTCGGTTTGTGCTTGGAAAATTTGAATAACGAAATTTCCTGGATATAAATGCCTTCAATGTATAAACAAATTCTATCATATTAAGCATTTCTTATAAACTCAAGAGTCATCATCGTGCTTTATGGTAAGTTCAGTGTACATTTTTTTCAATAATGAAATCATTTGATATGAAGCACGTAAAATGAAATACATCCCACTGTTACTTTATATCATTCTCCTGTGCAACATATAAAGGTTTATTGTATTTTGAATAATAGATATAGACCTGAAAAATAATCATTCCAAAAATATTATTTATAGATTGATAGAAAAAGTAGGGAAAAATTCCCATGTTTTCTAGTAATTTGGCAATATCAACGAAAAATACAAATTTTTCCCTTAGAAAAATAGTAATTTTTACTACACTGAGAAAAATGATGTATTAAAAATTACTATAATACATAGTAACGTCGACTCACACTTGCAATATAAAAAAATTACTATATTTTATAGTAAAAATTGCTATTTACAGAGCAATTTTTACAGTGTATATAGGAATTATTACTATAAAATATAGTAATTTTTTTGATATTGCAAGTGTGAGTCGACGTTACTATGTATTATAGTAATTTTTAATACATCATTTTTCTCAGTGTATGTTATCAGTAATTTTTACCGTGATTTCATGGAAAAATTTATACTTTTCGTTGATATTGCCAAATTACTAGAAAACATGGGAATTTTTCCCTACATTTTTCTATCAATGTATTGTTATTTATTAACCAGAGTATAGTAGAATATCTTAGAAATTCGTAACCATTATACATGCTAACATTTGAAAAGTAATCCAGCAGAAGAAAATATCTTCCTGTTCGCTGGTCTGGCCTACTTAATAATTCTAACTTAAAACTAGAGATTATTAGGTTCATTACTTACAATTTTGTAGTAGCTATAGGAATCACTTCTGCTTGGATATTCCTAGGAATACTTAGCAAAGTAAATTCCCCCTTTTTAGTAGCAATATAAAATTTAATAGTATTTAACAATTTATATTCATTTACTTAACAATTTATATGATTCACAATTTTCTTTCATTGTAACATAATGTACTTAGTGAGAATCTTTTTCTACTAAAATTTGTTGTCATGATAACAGGTAATTTACTGAACAAATTTAGTTTTCTTTGTATTCAGAATATTTAATTTAGGATTGTTGTTTTAGGTATTTCCTCTTATCAATTGTTTTAGTTTTTTTTTGCTCTGCATGTCTCTGATTGTTTTTAATTCGTTTGGCTGGTTAGTGAATTTCATAATTGCTCTTATATAACTGTTTTTATTGCTAATAGTTAAATATATTTTTAGAAAGTGTGTACTTTTTTCTAGTGGTACTTCTGGAGTTAATAAATGCTGATTGTAAGTCTTCGTAATGGTACGCCAGTGATTCATAAAAATAGATTTTGTCTACGCTCATTAGATTTTTGTATCTACCATAAATTTGTTTTATTTATTATCTTAATTATTATGTTTTTATTTATTTTATTTAAGAAATCTAATCTATACTCTGTTGAGCAGGTTTTCACTGTTTGAGTACGCTCCTCTACATGCTATCATTCCATATGAAATAATGCCTAAATATTTTACATCTTCTAAGATATATCAATTTTTCACTTTTAATCCTTAATAAAGGATAAAAAAAATTGTCAAGGTTGTTTTATATGCCCATATTTTTATTTATCTCATCAAAAATCTATACCGTCACGCCAAAAACCGAAAATTCGATCGTAGATCGATCCAAATTTAGATGTCATGAAAATGTTGAATATAAATATTTATTTTTTAATTTCTACGAGATAAGAGATAGAGACATTTCAAATGTAAAAATTAGATACACTCTACAGATCAAGACACCCAAACTTTACCCCTCACCGCGGTTTGCCTATTATAGGGTTTCCCCGCCTGACAATCGTAAAACTGGGGAATGTGGGATGATAGTAAGTATAGGGCTATAGTAGTAGTAGTACTAAGGCAAAAACACAGGAGGAATATGTGAAGATATGTATAAATAAATATGTAGAGGATATGCAACACGCTAGGTCCAGGGGACTACGTGAAAACCACTAAATAACATACGTACTGTAGTTCATGGTGTATTTATTGAATATAATTAAAACATTAACTAATGATGCTTTTGAAGTACGCAACTTAAAGAAATTGCTAGATGACTACAACAGTCACAATAAAAATATTAATACAAATATAATTTCTTATATACCTTTTTGCTTACAACAACAGACAAATATGAAAAACTACAAAAAAATATATTTAAATACTCTTACGACTTATGTCTTATTTGGAATAGTAATGGTGCTCCAATGTAAAATAGTTCAAATGGACAAATCTATTCAATTCAAGTGAAAATTTTAAGTATTTGTCCTCCAAAATGATTTGATAAAGTGGATACAATAAAAAGGGGTAGAAATAGCTTGAGCGAAAAGGTAAGCATTAATGACAGCCTTAAATCTACTATTATACACTACAAATATTTTTAATTACGCATAAAAAAATTTACCCAACCAATTCTTACTCATTCTCGAAAAGAAAAAACTCTCTTCTGCGAAGACAAGAAGTCAATAGATCTTTTAACAAATTACTATGTCGTTGACTGAGGGGAAGAAGACACTAACTCGGGCAAGCACGTAAGACAGGAATAACTCGGGCGCTCGCTTTTAGATTTTTGTGGTTGACTGTACTTTCACAGACAAATTTCGTACAAATCAGATTTTTTGATCCGTTGAACTTAATTTCGGAGTCTCCTTTTCTGTACAACAATAAGTTTATGAGCGAGAGACCAAAGGTTTATATTAAATTATTATATTAATATCCTAAGTCTCTTTTTTTAATCGAAAGCGTACGCCCCATAAATCCTCAGATTTAGCGAATTATTAACGTGAAAAATGTCTCCCGCTCATGAACTTATTGTTATACAGAAAACTAAACTCCAAAATCAAGTTCAGCGGATCAAAAAATCCAATTTGTACGAAATTTGTCTGCGAAAGTACAGTTAACCGCAAAAATCTAAAAGCGAGCGCCCGAGGTAGGACTTTCTTACGTTCTCGCCCGAGTTAGTACTGTCTTACGCGCTCGCCTGAGTTAGCCCTGTCTTACACGCTCGTCCGAATTAGTGCCTTCTTCCCCTCATCCAACGATGTAGTCTTTTACGACTCCGCTAAAGATGTTTCTTGTCTGAAGAGACCATAAATCTGTTGGCGAAACGTCGCAAACTAACTGTTTTACAAAAAAGTTTTTTCACCTTCCTTAGCTTTCTTCAATTAAATAATTTCCTACTCTTGTAATATATCAAGCAGATGAAAAAGCACGAAATCATTCTAGAGCTGGACGCTCAAGTAAAGATTCAACAGCTTCGGACAGCGAAATTGATGATTTGCGAGAAAAACTTCCAATCGACGACCTAAAGCAGTTTTTGGAATTTGATAAAAGCTTAAAGGATAAAACACTCAAGCATATAGACTGTTAAGTTATACAATGTTTTCAGTTATTAAGTAGATATTGCGATTTTAAATTATTTTCGTTGTTTCAGATGTCTGTTAAAGGTATAGTTGTCGGCCGATTCAAACATCATAGATTGAGAAATAAGGTAAAGTACCCGAAATCGGGACACGCTAAAAAATGGGACCGAAACCTGGACAGTCATAAAAAACTACTATTAGCCATTAGTTTCATAATGATGTTGATGTATTCATATTATTTATACTACTAATTAACGTTATAATGTTAATTACAATCTCGAATTGTTTTCTATTCGTTAGAAAATACAAAACAATTTTTTGAGGTTTGGTTTCATAGCAAAATGTGTGTCCAGCTTTAACTGCTCTTTAATTTGCTATACCCCAATTCGGGGTATATTTAATTTAATAGTCCAGATTTCGGGTCCATCGCACTGTCCCGATTTCACTCCCATTTTTAAATAGGGTGTCCAGATTTAGGAGCCTTGCACATATTTTTCAAACTTTATTTTTTATTACAAAAAGGCATATAAACATGTTTATTTTTGTATAAATATGTAAGATTTATGCTTAATTAATCATAGTACATCACCGATTTGGACAAGCTGGCTCATACAATACAAACATATCATTTAATTGTGACCTTATATTAGCATAAGACTTGCAAAGTCGCAGTAGAATTTAGTTTTCGCGGAGTCCGAAAAAAATATCTTTTGCAAAATTAGCTGTTTGGGAGATACTTTTAAGTAAATCTTTTTTCTATCTTATAGGATCTATCTAGACAATTTATTTTTAACAGTAGAGAATATTTTAATTTACCATATGGAAAGATTTTTTTTATCTCTTATCTCCATAAATACTATATAAACTTGCATCGTATACTTTTCGAAAACCTAATCCATTTTCGATAAATAATATGAAATGATTTATGCTAATTCAAACGATTTTCACAGGTATCATTCTCCAGAACGCAACAACAGATTACACGAAATTCAAAGCCGAGGAAACGACTAAAATATGGTTGAAAGAAGCCAACAAGATCAAATACAAAAAAAAAATATTCAACCGCGTCAAATACCACCGAAGAATTGGAATACGCGATATAGTAAAAGAAAAAATTGCGTGCGCCTTTTAGTTAGTACAAAATATATTAAGATAGATCTTTCTTCGTAAATCATAATTTAATTCTTTTTAACTATTTAGATGAAAATTACATATCAATTTTACAATATATTTGATTTGATCAGTTTAATTCATAGTGAATTTTTTATAAATGGTATGGTAACATAAATGTGCTTTCGTAATTCATTTTTTATTTTGTTTGTAGTAAAGAAAAAGAACAAATCCAAGGGAGCGACAGCGCTATGCTTGGCTAGTTATTATATTCGTTATAAAAAGTTATTTCTATGTAAAAATATTATATTTTCTTAAAAAGTATTTTAACGAAATGTTATATAAAGAACTACGTTAAGACAACAGAAAATTTTTAAATAATAATATGACATTGCAATTCAAAAAAATAATTTTATAGATTATTAATTTTTATACCAACGGGAGGGAAACCTTTTCAGAGCGATGCTACAACGTTATCGATGTGACCATCGATATAACTTAGGTGCGTAGCTAAGTTACATCTATGTTTTATCTCGTGGAAAAATACACCTAAAATATTTTTAAATATTTCTGCAACGTGGCATTGACGTTCCTAGAACGTTTTTTTTTACGGACCAATGTTGCACGTACGTTGCAAGCACGTTGCTCCGACGTTCGCAGCACATCAAAGGAAGTCCTAAAAACTTTAATGTTCGATACGAAAACGTTCTTGGAACGTTTCAAAAACAGCGTTACCTTATAACCGTTCTAATGTTGTTCATTTAATGGAACTGTAATATTCTGCAATTTCTCGTCGAAGCTTTATTTCGTTTAAGGAACGTTGCAAGAACGTTATGTGTCATCCAAAATGCGTATATTTTAACAGCCCAGTAGTAACGAACGTCATGAAAACTTTCAGTTGGTAGGTTTTTACATTTCTGCAGAAACGTTCTTGGAACGGTCCCGAAACAAATTGTGCTATCCGGGTATAGTTATAAGTATTATACTATTCTATAACCGTGATGTTATATTCCCCCGTGCACTTGTTTTTCTATAATATCCGACTTTATACCGAGTCTAACTGTTGGCATTATATTGCCAATTCATTGACAGAATATTTTTTTAGCTAAATATTACCAATACATTTTAACTATTGACGCACTGAATGTTGCGGGATCACGAAATCATAAAGATTTCGCCCATGTGGCGAACAATATTTTTTTATAGTATGAGTAAAGCACTTTGTCGTATCGTTTGGGTGTGTAAAGTCAAATTTTATGCATAGTATGTGTAAAGCTTCCTTTACAGATTACCGCGTACCGAAAACGATACGTATCGACGTACTTTACACATTCTACGAAGAAATAGTAGTTTATCTAACAAGAGCGTGAAGTATACTTCACACAGTGATCATTACCCACAAGTGTCACTTGCGATCATGAGAGTGCGTAAAGTGAAATTTAAAAGCTTGTGTAAAGTAAACTTCACTCACTGAAAATTCATTTTTTCATTTCACGCATAATATACGAAAAAATGTCATTTCACATACTGAACACACGACCGTGAAATCAAATTTCACGCACAGTAGTACGAAAAGTTATTTTTTTACTTCTTGGAGACAAGTAGTTAAAATTATTAACGAAAAATGAATAAAATAATGTTGTACCCCAATCTAATCGACTCTTAAAAGCTAAGTATACCTTTGAGATTCGAATAACTAGAACATTTCGTCGGCTTGGTAAAAGAAGGTATCACCTTAGAATCCGCTTGAAGAAGGTACCAACTCAAGAAGAGATTTTTTTTATTGAAATTTACGTTGGAATGAGAGTAAATACATTTACTTGTACACTGTATTACGAAATGAATTTTTCATTAAAAATGCAAAATAATTAATGATATTTTAAATCTTAAGTAGGAGTAAATTTTATATGTGTGCCTCTAAATTTGAAAGAAAATTTCAAATAAAAATTCATGAAAAACCGTAGACTCTCGTGCGAGTTTACGGAATTTTACAATATTAGATGAAAGGATGTAACGCGTATTTATTTCACTGAGA
Organism: Torymus tubicola; assembly: GCA_035583055.1. Lineage (NCBI taxonomy): Eukaryota > Metazoa > Arthropoda > Insecta > Hymenoptera > Torymidae > Torymus > Torymus tubicola. Next base: position 20,955,677 of record JAWWEQ010000055.1, on the reverse strand, counting down.
AAAAAGTACAGTATGCTTACCATTAAAGTCCTATAAAATATGATTTTATTTGGGTACAGCTATATTTTATAGTAAAATATGTGTTGAAAATTGAAGTAAAGATAGCTATAAAATGCGGTATTCAATACAATATTATATGATAAAATTTGAAAGGTAATACTTTAAATTATGGTGTAAAGTGAAATTTCACCATAAAATATTGCTTGCTGTACAAAAATTTAGTTACGGTTTTTCACGAATTTTACATTTGAAATTTTCTTTCAAATTTAGAAGCACGCATACAAAATTTACTCCTACTTAAAATTTAAAATATCATTAATTGTTTTGCATTATTAGTGAAAAATTCATTTTGTAATAATGTATAAGCAAATGAATTTACTCTCATGCCAACTTAAATTTCAATAAAAAAAATCTCCTCCTGAGTTGGTTCCTTCTTGGATCGGATTCCGAGTTGGTACTTTGTTGAAGTAGATTCTGAAGTAGTACCTTCTTCAATTACACCACCTTACATCCACTGCGTTCCAGTAAGCAGTCGGTGCGGCACATAGCGGCACAAACGGAAACCATACATTTAGCTAATTCCAATCAGTTGTTAATCTACCACTTGCTGCTATGCGGCGCATTAGTAAAGACTCTCCTAAAGTTATTTTGCAAACTTTCATGAAATAATTTCAACTATTTATATAAAAAAGAATACCTATTCACCACTAAATAAAAAATTATCAAAAATTAAAAAAATTTCCTAAATAACTACAATATGTTGGCAATATATTATCAACAAATTGACTGACAATATATCCTCCACATACTGCTAATTTGTGTATCCAATATATTTCAAAAATCTTGTCTGTAGACTATACATTTTTAGATTTTGGACAGTTTGGTTATCAACGCCGTTTATTTCATTTCAAACACAAATAGATTAAAACCAGTAAACTTATCCATCCAATTGGGCTACTGTATAATATATATACATGTGATATTTTCGCTATAATGGCCACTTTTTTTATTTTTTATTACTTTTTACAATTCAATCGTTTTTACGTATTTATATTTCTTGTTAGTTACTACTATCGTTTAACAAGCTATATTTTATTAAATTATGATAATTATTTAATAATTATTTTCTCAGAAACTCATTTACTCGGTACAAAAGATATTAAATCCGAATATAAAAAGAACACATAAGTACAGATAAGGGCGTAACCATTATAATCATCTAATAGCAAGAGAGAATTAAGAGACAGACGCTGAAACAGCCTCGTATGTGAATAGTCAGTCACACATGAGACGCCCAAAGTAAAGCATCAAGTTATAGTGTCCCTGTTACGATGACACGCGGGCGCATTGTCACGATTTCCTTTTTCCTCACGTGTTTGACTCTCGTCCATTCTACGAGTGGTAATTGCATATTTTTATATATAATTCAAAAATGAATATTCGGGATGAAAAATAGTTCAAACAAAATGACCATTATCTTTATAATTAAATTCTATTATTATCATTCTATATATAATTTAACTTTAAAATCTTCTCTTCAGTTCCTAAGGATAATGCAGTAATCGTCTGCCAAACAATAACTACAATTTATAAAAACAAGGATCGAGATATTGATACAGCGCATATCAGTATCGCTGAAGTCGATCTGGATATATGCACGCATTTGCTTATTGGCAGATCATCTTACGTCGAACCACTAACATGGACTGTAAAAGCTCTGGTGTCTTCAAGCAAACCAGGTAAACAACTAATTTCAATTTGAATATTTAAAGTTATATTTTTTATAATTAGAAGTAATGAATATATTCAACCATACACTATAAACTAAATAAATCAGTTCACTGATAAAATTCTCTTTCAGTAAAAAAAGTGTCTTTGTCTGACATAGCAGCATTAAAGAATAAAAAAAAGGATTTGAAAATCATAATGTCTGTAGATTATTATATAAGCGATTTTATTAAATTGATTAAATATGACAGGAATATATTTATACAAGACGCTAAAGACTTTTTAAAGTAAGTTTAATAATAATAAAGTAATTGCTGCGTACTCTACAATTGTTATGATAGTCTTAATTGTATTATTTATATTTTAATTTAATAGAAAATACAACATTGATGGATTAAATTTCGATACTTATTACGCGAATGAACGTTACATAGGGGCAGATGGTCGTCAAAAGTTTGTTGCATTAATAAAAGTAAGTTTTACCCATTGTTTTCAAAGTTACAAATATAATAAAAATATAATAGCTACAAATGTATTTTCTCGATTTCATTTTATAGGAAAGATTAATGATAACTAAAATTGTCAAAAATATGGCTTATAAATTGCTCCAAAATTTTTTGAACTATCTTCACTTATTTACAATAGAATTAATTTAAAAACTGACCGTAGGAGCTACAACTGTTAAGGGAACTGTAATCAAGTTTCTTTTATTTAACTTTTAGCAAGATTAAATTTTACTTTCAAAGTGTCCGAAATTTTTTTTCTATTTCGAAGTTTGCCTATACATTTTTTGTCAATTTGCTTTAAAACTTTTTTGTTTATAAAAGACGTACTATACTTTGATACTTTTTTAATAGTTTTTCCTAAATTTGATTGTAAAATAAATAAATCAACTAATAAGGTGAGGATAATTTGGTCCAAGGAAACCACATGAAGGTGACGAACACTCTTTTATAAGTTTACAAAACTTAGAAATCATTTTGCGACGTTTCGACAACAGGATTCATTGGTCAAAAAAAATTATCCTCACCGTATTATTACAATAGGAAGCGACATATACCATAATAATTCAAACAAATCAACTATTTTTTTTGTTTCTCCCTGAGAAAGCTTTGTGACAGTAACAAATTGAATTTGATTAAAACCATGTTAGAATTGCATTTTGAAATGTTTGGATGCAAACACATTGTAAAATAATATAACAGATTTGTAATACATGTTTTTTAAAAACCGACTGTTATTTTCGTGTGAATTCGGAGTAAAAACCTATTTTCATTGTGTCAATGAGCTTTTATTTTTTGGCGATGTTTTGCCATTAGCATTTTAAGAAATTAATTAATAGACTAATTTTTCTGTAGTTATCAAGTCTTTCATAAAATAATTTGTTCCTTATGAAATAATTACCCAAAAAACTCTCATTTCTACCAATTATCTTTGATATATATTAGAAATAATGACGCCAATTTTCGTGACTGCCAATATGCTAACTAATTGTAAGTATATCGAACCATCTTTGTATCATACAACTATTTTCAGGATCTACAAGCAGCACTTAAATCAGATGGACTCTTGTTAACAACTACCCTAGCAACTCCACCATTTGCGTCTCCAATTTACATATCGGATTTGATAGATCTTTTTGATTACTGGTTTTTACTACCCATCGAATTCTACGGTGTTAAATCTAACAAAATTATGCCTCATGCACCTATGGAAACTACTGAAATAATCGGTGTTGTGAGTACTAACAATATGACGAAAGTTAAAATGCAAAAAATCCTATCTTAAAAAAATGATGGATTTGTTGTAAAATCATTTTATTCGTGATTTGATTGGTGGAAGTAATGGGTTCCTATGTTGCAAAAACAAAAGTGGCGCGCGAATCGCAGTTAGAGATGACTAGTATTTTTAAAAGTCAGAATTTTTATAAACAATTATTTCAATAATAGAAAAGGGCATTATCCTATTCATTTCAACGTCTGCATTTTGGATAATTTTCTGCCATTTTTACCTCAATATTAAGGTGCTCTTGGAGGAAACCTATAAAAAACTATTGGTCCTTTTGGACAAAAATTTTGTAGTAAAAATTATATGTATTCTTTTTTATTTTAAATTATTACTTAGCAGACAACATGTGACAGACTTATATTTTCATGAAAATTACTACGATTTATATACATTTGACAAAAATAATAGCAATTTTTCTTATGAATTGCAAAATTTGTATCTAAATGTCTTTATGTATGGAACTACACCCACAGCTTCAATTATAAATAGATTGAATGAAAAATGTCAAACAAAACATTAGTACCAAAAAATAATATAAAAATTAATGAATTATCATTTGGCTGTTGCAGAAAAAATCAGTGCAAGATGCCGCGAGTCGTTTCGGATCAGCTACAAATAAACTCATTCTAGGAGTTCCGTTTTATGGAAAAAAGTATGAACTTATGACTACACTTACGAGTAACACTGAAAATCCAATTGGAAAACCATTTCGTATGATCTATAATGGCAATAGGACAAATAACAGGATGACGTATAATAGGGTAAATTATTATATATTAAAACAATTCATAATATAATTAGATAATATTTTTATTGATATTAAATTTTTTTTCACAAATATAGATATGCCCATTGACGAAGACTACCGATTGGCGGTATGGGTGGGACTCATTGTCACAAACCCCATTCTTGGTGAGGAAATCTACGGTGATAACTTACGAAAATGAACAATCCATAGCTGCAAAGGTAATTTACATTATTTTCAACCTATACTTTATTTATTCTTTCTAATTTCATTTTCTATTGTAAAATTTGAAGAAAAATCTATAGAGAGTGTAACTGTAAAAAATCTGTTGATTTAATTGATACTTTCAATTATCTTATCTTTCAATTATCTTATAGGTGAAAATGGCACGTAAAGAAAAATTCGCAGGTATCATGATTTATTCATTAGAAATGGACGATTTTGACGGAAATTGTGCGAATGGAGCAACATTTCCCTTGTTACGAGCTGTTCACAATAATCTCAAATAAATAAATATTTATACTATTAAACAAATTCATGTGTTTTTTATTAATATTGTTGTTTTTATAAATTATTAATTAATAAGATTGTATTATATAGATATACGAAAGCAATCAAAATTGATAAACCGAGAACAATGGAGGCTGAAATTGTCGACAGGTACGAAAGTCCCTACGATCATAACTCATCATTAGGTATCTATTCTTAAATATACCTACCAACTGTAGTATATAGGACTATCAACGGTGATTAACGTTTCCGACAGGGGGGCCATAAATACAAATTACATGTAATTGTCAGATAATCGACTTTGTGGTTCTGTGTTTACTTTGAGATCAGGGTAGCATGGCCCTAAGTGGTTACTTCTAAGCCAAGCGCACGTCCGTGCTGTAAAGTATTAGAAAACGACCGGCCATAAATGAACTTCTCGGCAAGCGGGTGACTGAGACCGACTGACCTGGCAGGTATTAAATAAGGAAGAAAAAGAGAAACGCTGGAGCTCCTCACTTTGGTGTTCTCCTAGTTGAAAGAGTATCGATGGCATTTTTTTCAAAGGCAGCTGAACATATCTACACTAGTCATCAGTGATACTTTAAATTATTATAGGAGAGAAATGTTAAATATTCACCTAATTTTTTTTAAGTACATTATAGTTTACTGGAGGGGCAAAATATTACTCTGTATACGTTATAACTCATTTAGTTGAGCTAACTTCGTGTATCATAAATATCATTAAACTAAGAAGATATCCGGATCGCGTTACATACTTAAGAGGATTAAAGTATCATTAACAATAATGGTATGATACTGCCTGCTGACGGTGGGAAAAAAACTTGACTCTGCAGGTTTTTACTTGTACTTGTATTAGGAGCCCATGATCTCCGAGAAAGTATTTCAAAAAGGAAGAGGTATATTCGAAAATTCAGAGCCCACGCGAATAATAAAAGCGAAGCAGGTCAAGGGCCGCAGCAGGTATACGAGGGAAATCGACCGAGACGCTGGAAAACTTTTAGTGCATCTATATACATATACTTATTCAGTTTCTATTTTACTGTATTCAAAAACGGTCATTTCGAAAATTCTGATAGTTTCTTCGACGGTTAACTTAAGGATAATAAGTAAAAATACTTAAATTTTTTTTTAATTACGTGTAGACACTAAGCACTCACTTAATAATATATATGTATACGAAATTAAAATAATAAAAAATATTAAAAATAAATGATAAATAAGTTGTTAATGCAACTTCGTCGTTTATTTTTTTGTAAAAGAAATATCATTTATATATCTAAACGTAACAAAATTTACAGTTTATCTAGAAATATAAGAATCGGTGTAATGATTAATATTAAAACGATCATCTGTTACTATTGAGGGAAAAAAATGCGTTTGTGGTTATCCATGATAATCTTCTTGTTGTCTAGTGTTACACAAATCTATTTGAAAAATAAAAGTAATCGAAATTTTGTTTATATAATTTATATATAGAATTCACGTAAAATATTTGTATATATAAGTTTACATAAAATAGTTTTTAAATAAAATATTTTTTATGTAACATTAATATCAATGCCTTTTACTTTAACTCTTTATAAAAATAAAATTTATTTAACAAAAAAGGTATTTATCAAAATAAAACCCATTTAAATGTTTAAATGCCCGTATGGTAAATATTTTAAATTAATGTGCGCATAAGATACCATATGACTTTGAGTTCATATTGATTGGTGGACGTCAAGCGGGGATATATATATATACACACACGTATACACAAGTAAACATAACCTCTAAAAGTCAAAATTATAAAAACATCTATTAGAAAACACTTCCATTGGCAAAAATCTTAATAACACCATGTTTACGAACCAGGTGAAATAAAAAGAAGATGAAAACGCACAAATAATACGGTGGAAATGAATTAAAGCACTTAATTAACTTAACGTACATTAAAAGTCTTCTTTCCAAATAGTTTGTTGATTGTTAAGTATTATTTGTTATGCATTACTTGTGAAAGACTGTTTTGCTATGGTTGTGTGAGCTTCTTATGAATATTCTAAACATTAATACAAGTATAATGTCTTGACAAATACTGAATACTCATTGTTTTGAAAGTATATCATATAAAAAATGAAGGACTGCGATTATATTAGTCATGGTAAATATAGTTGGTTGTGATATTTTTATGTTGTATACAAATATACACAATGGCAAAAATTTGGTGGTCTGTGATAAAAAAACCAGAAATTCACTGGTAAATAAATTAATTATATGAATAAATAATATTAGTAATACTAATTTATGCAGAAAACTTTATTTTCGTGTCTCTTTCATCAGGTTGAATTTCAGTCTGACATTGCTTCGCTTACGAATCATATTCAAGTCTCTATTTTACAATCATTACTTAAATTGGAGTTATGTGTGCGATACTCTGTTGGAACCAATTTTATGGTTTGTAGAAAACTTTACTGCCTGTCTTGGACCAGTAAGTATCTTTTGTTTATTTATAAGTTTTTTTTAAATATTTACTATTATAGTACATTAAATATTTTGTTATGAACATCATTGAATAAAAAATCTTATAATCAATTCAAAACTATTGAACTAATTATTTTGAAAAATATATTTTAGGTATTTGTAGTAATGGTCAGTTTGTTGACAACCTTAATTGTATATATTGCATATTATGTAGGCTTTCCTTGGTGGTGGGAAAGAAATCCACACTTTACAATTGTTTTATTAATTGTTGGAAACTGGTTATTAGTTAACGTTTGCTTCCACTACTATATGGGAGTTAATGTACCGGCAGGTTATCCCCCAAAAGGTGGTCTTATACCAGAAGCTGTCAGTATTTGTAAAAAGTGTATTAAACCCAAGCCGCCAAGAACACATCACTGCTCCATATGTAATAAATGTATAGTAAAAATGGACCATCACTGCCGTATCCTTTTTCTTATTGTTTGATCAAGTTAATATTTATATCATCTTATCTTATTCTTATATCATATTTACTGTTTTTATAATTCCTTAAAAATAAATGTAGCATGGCTCAACAATTGTGTTGGTCACTATAATCATAGATATTTCTTCCAATATATGGCATTTACTGTTGCTGGAGTTATCTTTATCATTATTTTTGGAATACAATTAGCATATGAAGAATATTTCCTTGCTCCAGAACTAGAAATTGATGGCCACCCAGTTCGTATAAATAATTCAGAAATAATACCACTGGTAATTATAAATTACAATTAAATATCTATTACTGTAAATCATACTTTCAAATTTCATCATTCCTTATAGGAAGAGTCATTGGACCATCTAACTGAAGCAGAAAGGGAAGAAATAGCTCGACAAGCAGCTGAGCAAAAGGAATTAGAATATAAACGAAAATTAATAGTCCTTGCAGCATTAATTTGTGTAGCAACCCTTGCTGCTCTTGGTGCATTAACATGGTGGCATGCTGGATTAATATCTAGAGGAGAAACAAGTATTGAGGGACGTATCAATACCACTCTGGAAGCAAAGTTTAAAGCTCAAGGAAAGAAATACAGAAATCCATATGACTTTGGAAGAAAAGAGAATTGGAAGATATTCCTAGGTTTGCAAGACAGGTAAAGTCAATATAAACATTTAAAGATTACTAAATATGAAAGGTTTTAAACTATTTTAATCTTATAAAATTGTAAAAATATTCTTCTTTATTTGAATAACTAACAGTACTAAATAATAAATGTAAATTTTTTAATTTCAGGAGTTGGTGGAGCATTCTACTTCCTTCAACGCATGGCCCTTATGGCAATGGTCTTATTTGGGAAACTGCTGACAATGAAAAAATACTTTGATCTATTGTGTGTCTGAAATAGGTGTTTACTTCTATATACCTAAAATACCATATTTTTACAATTCCTCCATTGCGATGTGCTACAGAAAGTTTTCATATTTTTGAATGATTCTAGTATGTAAAAAAAATGTATATACGTAACGCTGTAATTTCAGCCCGTACAAAAATAATAACATCCTTTTTACACTTCTCTGATATTTGAAAAATTCCCAATTCTTAACAATGCGACTAATTAAAGCAATTGTTTAAAATAGTGTACTTATAATGTTACAAGTGAAACATTATTTTTATATTATTTTTGTAAATATGTAATAAATTATATCAAAAAAATTGATGTCTATAAACTAGTTTTGTTTTAATTTTACCTTTTATGATTAGCTATGAGTATAATTATAAATAGTGCTAGTTGAATAAATAAAATTAAAATATTCGATATATCTATAGGAAATCATAAAATAAAGCGATAAAATTCAATTCAACATAATTGCATAGTTTCATGTCAATTTACTTCAATTATTTAATTCAATAAACAAGAATTAAAGCATCGAAACTAACCTCTATAATCAACACCGGCTTATAAATTCGAATCTCGCGGGCAGGCAACAATAAGCCCAATCCTCTGCGCGCAGACGCGACTCAGTGCAGGTGCGCGCGCAGGCATTAGCTGGGCAGTGTGTGGGGGTGGGCGGCTCATCGTCAACCTATACGGCGGGGCGCGCGCGCAGGTCTGCGGTGCATCTCCTCCGCCACTGTCGCAGCTTCTCGGAAAAAAGGGCGACTTTTGGCGGTACAGAAGAACATTGCTGGTGTCGCGCACCCGTTGCCGTTGTTGCTGCTGCTGCTGTTGTTGTGTACAGTGTTGTTTTATAGTTATATGGTGCAATAAAAAGAACGATGCAGATGACGCGGGAGGGTGAGGCAACGTTCTTCACCCAGAGCCAGGAGGAGTTGATCATGCAGGGTCTCCCTGACGAGATCAAACACCTACAGGAGCATATGTAAGTAAAGAGAGCGAGAGAGAGAAAGAGAGCGAAAGGGAGGAGAGATCGCGAAACACGCTCGGACTTGCGTCATCCCCCACACGCTCTCGCGCTGGCTCGCTAAGGACTCGCGTCTTCTTTGCATGGGAATATCTCTCACCCTGTACAGTGTTAAAAAACAGTGAATCGCACGTGCCCAATGCCGATTTTGGAAAGTATTGATAAAATGTACATCCTGCTAGCATCACGGTAATATGAGATCTTCTACAGCGGCTTATTTGTGTGTTTGGATAAGTCGCGCATCTTTTTTTTTCTTTGTGTTCACGCATGTGTGTGTGTGTGTGTGTGTGTGTTTTATCCGGCGCGCGGCGCAGTCTCTCGCTATCCTTGTCTAACGGTCCTTTTGACGTATAGGCGATCGCAGGGCTCTGTTTTTCTCACATCTCGTCTTGTTGCGGTTGTCCTTGAACCTGTAAGCTATCGATAACCTTTACGTGGGAGTAATAGACAGAAAAACCCTGCATTTATCAAGCTAGAGTTTTGCGGAATAATGCAAATTTGGAGGTTAACTCGTATCGGAACGAACGGCCGCGAGCTCCTTGGAATTACCGGACTCGCTTGCAAAAACTACGCAGTTAAACGTAGATTTCTGCTTTACCTTGCGTTCAATGCTATTTTACTACGCGGACCCTAAGAATCACCATTATTGCTATTGGCTTACGCCAAATATATTAATAAATTGGGTTTAGAGAACATTACAGAGATAGACAAAGAGAGTGTCTATACACCTACACCTGCAAACACGAATTTTTCTACGCGCACCTCGAAGTAATTGTTATCTATCCGTATAAGCGCGCTAAGGCACTTGTTGCTGACGCAGGGCAACGTGTATATCTATAGGCTTGCAAAAATGGTGGCCTTTGTGACCGTGCAGTATGCCGAGATTTATGACATTGTGACTTACGGGTCTAATGCTGCACCTGTTTGTCTTAATTACCTGGCTGGTTTACCTGAGGGTTTAGGAGTACCTGATGGATACTTAAGTAGGATTTGCGGGTGGATTTGGTGAAAGTATAGGGGTGTAAGAAAACTGTAAACATAACAGGTTTTGGGATAATGATATTCTGTTGTATTAAATTAGTGTTTCTGACTATGTAAAGGATAATGCAGATTTATTGTAATTTTTTTTCAAGTTGACATAATTAATTAATTTGTAACATTATGTCATATTGTTGTTAAAGTTTTATAATTGTTGTACTTTTCAGCAATTTTATTTATTATAGTTTACTACAATTTATTGAATAAAAAATTTATTTTAAAAAATTATTTTTTTTATGGAAATTTAATTATCAGTACAATATAGTTCAAGGTACAAAATAACAATAGTTTGAGAAAAATATAACAAATTTTTTATTTCTATTACATTTAGTCTACATTGCAAATACCTATATATTTATTTTACATTTAAATAAGTATTTATGTTGTATCAGAAGTTATTAATTTTAGATAAATATATAATAGAATTCCATAATATTTTTCTTAATTTTTTTAATAACAAAAATATTTTAAGTATAAACTAATATATTAAAGTCTACTTTGATTTATAATCAAGAATATCTCACATTATATATATGATATATTAAAATATTTGAAATTCTTTTTTTTTTTTTTTCAGTGATATTGAGAGTTTTCCATTATTAGAAAATTTATCACAAGAAATAAATGGCCAAACATATGATAATTACAGTGCCTATGGCATTGATAGTCAAGAAATTGACGAGAAGATATCATTGCAGCCAACGATTGCAATGATACAACCATCCGTAAATCCAACTCCTATATTAGGAAAAGAAGAATTTGCTGGCAATTACAGCTTTCAATTGATTTTAAATCACCAAAATTGTGGAAAACATTGGGTTGTAAGTTAATTTTTTATTTTTCTTTTGATAGTTATTTCTTAACAGTTTATTTTCTAATTATTCATTGTTCACTTTTCATTTTTTTTATTAATTACTGATTAAATTTAAAGTGAAATAAAAAATAAACTAAAATTTTATGCAGCCTTTTTTAAAAATTCATTTACTTGTATTTTAAATTTTTTAACTATAATGCATTTAATTATTTTTTAATTATAATTTAACGATTGCTTTTAAATGTTTTTAAAATATATTTGTTTGTATGTTTTTGATAAAGTTATTTTAATCAATAAATTTTACTATTAAAGAAATAAAGATAACTTTGTAAGTACATATTTAATTTTATTTTATTTTTATTTTTAATAGTATTCGGAAAAGCTGCAAAAAGTTTTCATCCATATGGAACAAGTTCTCCCACTGCATTTCCAATGGACTCCACCACTGGATGGTTTGTGGATAAGAGCTACACTGGTGTACAAATTGGACCAGCACCGATCCCAACCAGTTGTAAGGTGCCATAATCATACGGCACTTGATAACAATAGTAATAGAAATATTGACCCGAGACAAGTCAAGCATGTAATTCGTTGCTTACATAACACCAGTAACTATGAAGAACTACCAAATGGACACTTGTCTGTTTTAATACCATTAGGTACACCAGAAGCTGGGGTACAAAATGTACCAATGGATTTTATTTTCTACTGTAAAAATAGTTGTACATCTGGTATGAATAGAAGGGCAACTGAGCTCATTTTAACCCTAGAAAATGACCAGAAGCAGATTCTGGGTAGACGAAAATTAGAAGTGAGAGTGTGTAGTTGTCCTAAAAGAGATAAAGAAAAGGAGGAAAATGAACTCGATGCTTCTATGGGTATAGGGCCAGGAAAGAAAAGAAAGGCTACTGCTCCTCCACCAGAAGCTTTATTGCCTCCTCCAGGGAAAAAAGTTGCTGGTATCCACAGTGATAATAAAGTATATAATCTAAACTTAAGCATTGTTGGTAGGGAAAATGCTAATGCTGTTATTAAATTTGCACATGACGTCATGGCCGGAGCGGCAATGAGGAGTGGCAATTTAGAACAGTATAAACCATATATGGATGAGATTTCAAGAAAGTATCCGTGATATAACATGTATTTGTAAAGGGATGTAAAATACGACACTTTTATTTTACTTTACTGACTTTTATATATTTGTACACATTTGATATGACTATTTTTAATTGTTATTAATATTTCAAATTATTGAGTTTTAGGAATTTATATTGTCCTATATCGTTAAAGTAAAAATAAAGGATTTTTTTCAAGTAGTATTAATCTGACAGTTTTTCTTTTTCAAAAAATGATGAAAGTGAAAAGTATGTTTTAATAGCAAATCAATCTAATAAGAAAATTGTGTTTATTTTTTAAAGATATCAGGTTCTAATATCTTTATTTTTTCACATTTTATCATAGAAATAGATTGAATAATTATTTGATGTACTTAAAGAAATACTGCGGTTGACACAAAATATCTTACTAGATAATGTTTTAATAAATTTATACTAACAAATTTTCATGGGTTCAAAAAGTATTCAACAGTATTTTACATCCCTACTTCATTTATGCATGAATTCTTTGTTTTATTATATTTTTTTATTATAATTAAAATATTACATTTAAGATATCATTCCAATTTTTTATATGCAATACTTCAATACTTAAATGCCCTAGTTAATTTAAGTATCGCGATTATTAAGTATTAAGATTTTTATACTTAGCGTAAGCATGATCTCCAGTGCCAGAAAATATTCAATGTGCCTTTTATCGAAAACAAGAAAAAAAAGAATGTTAAATGATTATAATAAATAATTTTATTCTTAACTTTTGGAAACAAAACGATTATGTACAATTCATTCATTAAACTTTGATACAGCCCTCGTCCGCGTCTAACTCTATCAATGAAATTGCGACTGAAGAGGCAGCAAAATCGTCCGGTAATTTAGCTACGTGATGAGGCTGAAGCTTAAACGGTTCTCGAAGACTGACCACTTCCTTGCGTCGGTGAACCTCGGTTCCGTCGTTTGCTACTCCGTGTAAAATCCACTCCCAACTTATACCACAGTTGCTCTCGGAGTTCGATATCCAAATTCTATTGTTGTCGCTCTGCAAAAAAAAAGAAATTTTTCAATTTCTAATGTAATTGATAGAAAATAACGTTGTTTTGGAAAGAAAATTTGTTGATCAATCAAAAATGCAAGGAGACAGGGTTTACACATTTTTTTTAATGTAATGTGAAAAATTGGAACGAAAATTCTGTACCTGTGAAAAATTGTTGATTATATCGACTTGGTGGATTCTGCCATTATGTACGAGTGACAGTCTATTTAATAAAAATATTTGTTTTATGACAAATCATGACAACATTGTTACTCAACGATTCGTCAAATTCTTTTGATTTTTTTTCCATCGCTCAAAAATTATTTTTGTATACAAAAGCCATTATTTTCTTTTTGTTTATCTTTAAAAAAAAAAGTGCACCATCTATTCTCCAATTTCACGATCAAAAGAACTCACCTGCAGTACAAACACCTCGTCCTTTTGATGCAGAATGTATAATGCCTCGTCCTGGAACGGTAGTGGGATCGGCAAGCTGACCTTCTCGTTGTAGAAATGCACCAGCGGTCCGGTATGCTGTTCGCGCAGATGCTCCATTAGGGTGTTACTGCTTAGCGAATCCTTGCAACCACTGCGCTCACGTAACGGACAGCATAGCTTAGCACCGCAGCCACTGACCATCGATTCGGTCGAACCACCCCATATCGGAGTCTGCAATATAATTGGGCATTATCAAAGTATCGTGTATTTCGGTTTACGCTAATACCTTTCTTTTAAAGATTTCTCATCATATAATGGTATACGTTAATTAAATAAATTCGGATTTCCACTTTAAAGTATTAAGAAAAGTTAATAAGTTTTTTACATTTTAAATTTTAACTCTACAATTCGCGATTACACGCTATAAAATGCGTTTATAAAATCTCAAACTCGCGAACCTGCTCCAATATTTTCTTTGCATCCTTTTCACAAACGCTTAAAAAATGAAAAACTATTTTATCTACAGAAAGATCGGTTACGTCCCTATACTAACTCACCTGTGGCACACTGAGCATCGAGCCCGACCCGTTTGACCGTTCCCCGTCCCTGAGTTCTCCAAAAGAGCCGTTCATCGAACTCGCCCCATCGCCGTTGCTTTCACCCTTGTTCAGCTCGCCTGTACTAGCAGACTTGCGTCGATCATAGAGCCGCAATAACCAGCGTCTGCCGTATAACAGGTTGCCGTCCATGGCACAACCTGCCCCGACGTTCGTCGTGGTTGTTGGCAAGCTCTCTGTGGATACGGTGCGTTCGTCACGGCTTGGTGACAGAATTTTAGACAAAAGATGTTTTGCTTTCAGTGAGGAGACATGCTGATGAAGCTTTTTCTTCGTGGACGATGATGAAGACGGGCCGAAGATGCTGTCGTGCAGTGACCGCGTCTGAGAAGATTGAGGATGAAAATTATAGGCGTGCTAATGAAGTTCAAATAGACACGGTAATGGTTCGAAATCAAAATATTATTTATCTTGTCGAGTGATTGCATTTCTCTTAATTTAGTACAACATTTTTTTTATCAAATATTATATTTTATAGAATTTAGGTTAAAAAAAGGTCTAATTTTTAACTATCAATATACCAACATTCTGTCAGTTCAATTCGTTCTTTTAAAAATAAGACAAATCTTTTTCTTTAAATATTTAAAAAATTTATTTCTACGTAATTCATTATTTGTTTTTAATTCATTCATCCCCTCAGAGAATTAGAGTTTGATATATATCCAAAACACATTTTTTCATAAGTTTACAGAAAAAAATTGTGTAGTAATAATTAATGTTTTTTATATTAGTACGTATAGGACAAATTTGGGTTAATATGAAGATTACAATATACAATTTTACATGAAAGTATATAAGAGTATCCCACAGTTAATATAAAAAACAGTAATTTTTACAATACAATTTCCCTCCATGTTTACTTGTATACAATTAAGTGAAAAAATTAATTATTTAATACTTGTGTAAATATTTATTTACATACAAGAGTGAACAAGATTTCTTTGCATAATAACAAGTGAACATTATAACTAGAGAAATGATCAATTTTTTTACTCATTTACGAGCAGTTATTATCACTTATTCATTTTTTGAGAGTTTTAACTAATCTCCCTTAAGCTAAAATGCTTAACATAATCTTTCCATTGCCTCTTACGAATGGTTCCAATAATGATTTCTGGAATACTTACTGAAATCTTTCGGAAAGCTTCCGTGCAATATTACTTCACGGCCACGCATTTAAAATCTTGTTTGTAATATTCCACTAATCTCACGGAAATTTTTCGTGAAACTTTCCGTAAAATCTTGCAAACAGATCGCGAAAATCTTATGTTCAGCAAGATTTTACGAATCTTTTCATATAGAAAGCTATTCAACATTTCCGCTTACACCAAAAGCTCAACTCTTATACCACTATCATATAAAAAATATCGTCCATCGACGTCAACTATGTAGCTTACCGGACTGCTACCATCCTCACGTCCCGCAGGGATCTTCACTCCAGGATCCAGAAGCGCTTCAGTCAGCGCCCTATGCGACTTATCAGCAAGTAAGCAGCGGCCTTGGCCTAAGCGTACTCGGCACACGGGACATCGTGCCGTTTTTAATCGACAGCCGAAGCATAAAAGGTGACCGTGAACGCATTGGGAAACCGGAGGTGCTGCACTTTCTAAGCACACCGGGCACTCGAGCGCCTTCACCACGCCCGATACAGCGCGCACCAGCTTCTGAGCAACCTCCGGTAGCGGACCTTCTAGTAGTGTGCCCTGATAAAGAGAAATTTTTTTGTGGGGAAGTAAAAGTATGTGATGACAATGCAATATTGGGAAAAAGTATTTATTGGTATCGGTATGGTGATGTAGAAGAAGAGCTTAAGTAAATTTATCTTTATGTGTATGTTGTTAACAACCCAAACAATGCAATAGATCCATGAAAAAATGGGATAAATGTATTTTTGGAAAAAGCCATTCTTCAATATCATTACTGATTTCTTGGTAAATATACTTTTCTGGGGAAAGTATAATAATAATCGAATTTTCAATTATACAATAAATAAGTATAACTTTTAAAAATAAAAATAATTTTGAATTTCCATTTTCCCTGCGATACTTTCTTTTCTAAACTGCAACTATAGAAATAAACAATTTTTTTTATTTCATTATCAATTTAGTATATAATAATTAAATATCAACATCTTGATTTTCATTCGATTTATGTTTAGAAGAATAATATATACAATAAAAAAATACCTAATGTTTCTAGACAATTTGTATAATTACAGATTAATTTCTCATTAAGATATACACTCACCTCCGTAAATGTGTTTATACTAAATCGACTCATAATAAATTCATAATAAATTTCAAACTCACATTATGATCTCTATGATCGCCTTTGGAATCGGTAGATTCTCGGCTGTCCTTCTCATCTAAGTACGCTAGATCAACA
Source organism: Torymus tubicola (assembly GCA_035583055.1). Classification (NCBI taxonomy): domain Eukaryota; kingdom Metazoa; phylum Arthropoda; class Insecta; order Hymenoptera; family Torymidae; genus Torymus; species Torymus tubicola. The sequence goes on along the minus strand of JAWWEQ010000055.1, from coordinate 20,938,597 downwards.
TTGTTCTCCTGAGCTTGAGACTTTGGCGGCCGACGCCAAATGCTGACATTGACGCGATCGTTTTTCCCTATTAGATAGGCAATATCTTTCATTTCCAATCCCAAAACATCGCGTCCGTCGATCTCTAATAAACAATCGCCCGACCTGTTGATGAAAAACTTATTTTATTTTGATGCGCGCTATGTTTCAACAGTATGACGTAATTCAATCATAGTTCTATTACACCGTTTATAAGACGTTCTAATTATCATAAGACAACATTACGGTTGCTCTAAAGTACAAGTAGATATGTATATATACAGACAAAGCAAATTCTGAACTTTCAAATCCTTAATACGAAGAATGGATTGAATCATAAATCATACTAGTCATTCCGGTGATGATGATGATGATGCAAAAGTGTAATACTTTAAGGTCGCGATGGTCATTTCGTGAATCTGAGCGATATAACGATTTTTTAATTTGTTTTTTTTTCGTGGTCAAATTGCGTCTTTCGAATCGCGCGATCGTACGTTGTGGGTGTATAATTTTTAACGATTTACTCGTGCACGTAATACGTACATTTCTATAAATGAAAATGATACTTTTGTGCGGAAGAAAAACAAATAATACTTTGTCATTATATTGCCAATCAATTATTCTCCTATTTTCAATGCATTTGTATATGAAATTATGAAAATCTCAGCTTTCTATGACATTGCTTTTAATTTCAGTAAACAAGTGTACGTAATGATTTAAAAGTAACACATATAAAAAAAAATAATTGCCTTTTAAAATTCAAATTAGCCTTTCCAAACAACAAACAAGCCCGTAAACATATAACTTTTATTTTATATGCCGGATTTATTGCTTCTCTGATAATAATATCTGATTGACTCGCTTGCATAATTTTTACCATATCCAAAAAATAACCACTAATATGAGAAATTAGTAATTCAAAATTCTCGTTCGTATATCTTTATAGTTACAAGTTCATATAAAATCTAAACAAATTCTATACATACTTTATATAAAATTATAAATAAAATATTATTTTCATACGACAAGGTTCACATATATATCGATTATATCATCAGGTTAAATTATGTTGTACCTCAATCCGGATATCTCAGCGCTGCTCGCGCTTTCAACCGATCCAATCCAAGGATAAGGATCCCACTTTGATCTGACGAGATGAAATCCATGCGATTTTTTCCCCGGTGACGCAGACTTGCTGTTCTGATTGTCCAGCACCACTTCCTCGCGGCCGATTGAAATAATCGGACCACGGAATCCCGCGCACTCGTCGTCCTCGTTATGGTTCATTTTCAAGTTCAATGTTTCGTTCGAGTAAAGTATATAACTATACAACGAAAAAGTATCTATCTTTTTTTTTATTTTATAGTGATTCAAAAATTCTTCACTTCAGTTATTTATTTATAAATGAAATATATATACTAGTGTTCAACCCCAACCAAACAAAAACCAAAAACCAAAAAAAGAAACAATGTATAACCGCCCAACAAAAACCGCAGTAATCACATCATCTCGGTAAAGCCGGTGAGCAACAACTGGTCCGCGTGCCGTCCGCGCGCAAACTGAAGAAGAAAATCCCCAATCTCCTCCTCTCTCTCTATCTATCTCCCTCTCGGGATATACTCATACACGCATCATCACCGCGCGCTCGCGCAGGTAAAAGTCCCATTCGACGCGTGTCGCGTACGCTCGCTCGCCTTCACCTAAATTCACGTGCGCGAGTATGTATTTGTGTGTGTGCCCTTGACAATAGGACCCCCCCTGCAGCTGCGGTATATGTCGCGCGCAAAAAGTCTGCGCCTCGGGCGTTTGGCGATGAATGAACGAAAAGTGTAAGTAAGTACGTATGTAATAGTATATAGTGTGTGAAGAGAAAATTGTAAAGGTATAGGTATGGTTTATTTGGGTGTGAAGTTTTTTGAAAATTTATATAGACGCCAAGGGTATTTTGGTACGGCGAGTTTCTTATTGCATGCACGATGAAAAAAAAATATTAGGTACTTCCTTGCTGAAAATTGACAATTAAAATCTATTAAAATTTATTGAAATTTGATAACTTTTAATTATTTTTAATGTAATTTCAATAAATCTTAATAGATTTTAATTGTCATTTTTCAGCAGGGTTGGAAATTGAATGATGATGATATCGCTGTAATGAAAGTTTTTTTACGCGAGATTGAGTGTAATAAAGATCTATTTGCGTAAATTTTATTTTTTAACAACGGTGATGATGATGAAAACTTCCCTCTTGAAAATACAACTTATTCCGATAAAATCCTATAAAAGGCAAAGACACGATATGTAACCTCGGAGATATATATGAATAAGATTTTTCGGTCGTTATCCTTTATTATTACCGCTGTACAGTGCGATCTTTAAAAAACACAATCTCTCCAAACTTTCAGTGATGCTAAAAACCTTAGTATGACGCATATTTACACCGTATTTAACACACGTGAAAATCAAATCGTATACAAACATTATGACATAAATGTAAAAGTATACGCGAGAAGCAATTTGCGTTGTGTTTCATTTCGACATTGCCGCGTACATTGTATGCATCGTTATAATGTGCAATACTTACTTACGTATCCAATGCACAAAATGGGACGATGCACAATTCGAAGATTCCACGTTTCTGCGCAAAGCTGGCAATAATAAAAGTCACACGCCGCGCTCGACCCCGAATCCACGGATTTTGTATGCCGAGCGCGAGCGAATTGCTGTACGTAGTCTCTATATACGTTACGATTGTTCGACAAGGAGGAGAGTATAATGTAACAAGGGCGCAGTTGTCGCCGCGACGTGATTGATATATTTTTTTTCTTTTTTATTTGTGTTTGCATTGTTTTTTACGGGTAAACGTAGTATTTGTGGGGATGAAATATTTATATAATAATGGGTATATCAATGTTTAGTGGCGTTAACTTTGGATTGCGGTTTCTATGAATAAATTTGCTTGAATTAATTAAGTACATATCAATTATTATAAAATGTTTGATTCGCAGCTGATTTATAATAATTCTATATAATCTGGAAAAGGGAGCAAGAATAGTTTTTACAAGTTGATTATTTTTTCATTACACGAATAAAACATACAAATCTGCTAAACATTATTTCTACTATCATCAAAACTATATTTTATATAAATAAACCCCCCAATAATGAAATACGCGTGACGAAATTTCGCTCACAATTTACATGCGATCTAACTTCATGAATTCAGCCGGTGTGTATACCGACAGACGGGTGATTTAAAGATGCGACTTTTTTGGAATTCACAAGTGTCAGGACTTTATTTTTAGCACAGAGACAATATCCCATTGCACAAGCTTTCAATGCGAGCTTGGCAAATTGATTTTTCGTGGTGGGATTTTTATAACACATGGTTTAAAACATAAAACGTTATTAAAGAAAAAATTGTCTTGAATCAGGTGAATATTTACGGTATCCAAAAAAAATCTTACTCTATAAACAAAAATAATAAAAACTATAATAATCATATACACTGGTATTCGGACGTTTTTTTAAGATAAATGATTTCTTATACTTAATTGTTGAGTAAAAAGTTAAAATTATAAAGTAATAGAAAGAAGCAATAGTAGACATTAAAATGATGTAGGACATCGTGATTTTTTTTAATAATATACGTGCAAATATTTTTCCTCGTTCTTATTAAAAAATGTATTTATGTATATCTAAAACCAGTTTGTTTAATGAAAATTATTTCTATCATTTCTTTCTATGCTTAATTTAATAAAAAATTATTATCATAATGTTTTATTTTGTGCCAAGATTTGCACATCATTTTCACAAAAATTAAACAAAACTCCTTTCCATTCAAAAACTTTATTAATTTATTTAAAATCAATCGTAAATAACGTCAAAAAATCCTCGATAAAATTAATGATCCTTAAAATTAAAAGCATGCATTTCAATTAAAACCCTGAAAAAGAATTAAAAGAGGCAATAAGTAGACACAGGTTAATAATAAAAGCCTTTGACGGTCAATTTTTATTTCCTGAAATCCTTCGACACTGTACACTTACATACAAAATACGTATCTACATGTTACGAGCTTGTACACGGACGCCCTCACCAATCGAGCGGCTGTTAATCTCTCTCAATCCTCTCCATTATTTTACACGACATACGCAAAAAATGATAGACCCTATAACGGAGTAAAATCGAAACTGAAGGATTGTCCGTGAACTTAACTTATTATCGCGCTCGCGCATAATTAAAGTTAAAAAAAACATTATAAGAGAGGGCAGGGCTGGAGGATTGTATATAAACTTTAATAAAAGTTATGACGTATATCAACGAAACGCGCTTCGCCGTCGTACATCTCATTTCCCACGAGAGTATGACAAGAACAGACGGCGGACAAAATGGATTACAAAAGTATACATGGTTTTATCTACTGGAAGGCAAAGATTCCGGGCTCTTTTACTATTATACCACGCTATGCTACGCCTGTCGTTTTTTTTTCAACACAATGATATGTAGGTGAAGCTTGTGCACGCGACGCAATTGTCGAACGTGACAGAATTAAGTATTACAGAATAATTCTCATTTGTCCCTATAGAAAAAACGCTTTGTACTTCCTCCTCACATTTCTATATATCGACGCTATAAACTGTCGAGAAGCAACTTATATTGGTAGACTTTTTGTCTTTAAACAGGGTGGCAAGGTTCTGTTGCTCAACTGAATAAGTGTCGGTAGTCATGGTAGGGTGGATGGTTCTGTGTTTTCGCCTCAGTGCGGTTCTCGAATGAATTTCAAAAAATCTCAACGCTGCATTACGTTTTGAAGGAGTTGAAATTCAACGGGCAAGCATTCGAAATACTTTTGAAAATGATGTACGATATATAGATACGTGCTAAAATAATAGGAGTACTCACAGGACAATCGTGCTTTTATTAAAAAAAGACAAGATTATATTATTAATAATAAATGGCTAAGTTTCAAAGATCACTTTGTTGCATCATTTCAAAAAGTATCGAACCTTCTAATTCTAATATTGTACACGAAAGTTATTTGTAAATTGAACTTCAATTCCTTCAACCGAATTTTGTCTACTTGGATATATTTTTTTAAAAATTTTTAAATAACAAATAACATAAAATATTATATAAACTTATAATACATAATAATATACCTCCGTAGCACGTAAGAATTGACAATATCCAACGAATAAATTGGTAATAAAATATTGCATTATATACGTTTGCACCCGTGTAAATCGAATTGAACAGTGGTAAATATACCTTCAATACATGAATATATGTTGATTAAAGTACTGTCAATCGTTTCGAGACGAACTGTACTAAAGTTATGAAAAATTAATTTAGCTTATGATTAAATACACTAAATCATTTTAGATTTTTACTGTTATTTAAATTTTTGCGAAATAACGGCAAATCTCTAAAATATGTTACAATTAATTTCTACGAAATAATTTACAATTCTTTACAATCCAAGAGATAATATTTTAGAATAATTTACAATATCTTTACATTCATTTGGATTTTGTTTAAAACAATGTAAAATTCATTTGGTGTATTTCACTTTAACTGGCATATTCTACATAAAAAATTTTCATATGATTATAGTTCTAAAAAAACAATTATTGGTATAATAAAATTTGATTTCGTTTGTACCTTGGCTTTAAAGCGTATATAAACATTTTCAATTCTGCAATATACTTTAGCATCCTAAAGTTAATATTTTATTTGAATATTACGTGATAATCTTAAACTTGCTTAGAATTATATTTCACCTATATTTCACTACAAATTTAAATATCAAAATAACCTAAAAGAAAAAATGGTCAATATCAAAATAGTCAAATGTTATATGATTTTACGAGGTAGTCATAGAAATGCTTTTACTCTTAATGGCAAATCTTCATTTATTGAAGAATATATTAAATTTTTATACTGTTTCAATGAAAAGTTGTCTATTTTAAACATTTTCATTTTACACATAAAATACTAGTGTTAAAAATTCAACATATTGATTGTATAAGTATATAAATGTACATTCAAACATATAAATTCTGGTAAATAACTAACTAAGATTTTTTTTTATAACCACTGAACCTTATTTAACTAATCTTCATATATTTAAAGTTCTGTTTACTTTAAAGTGTCTTATTGACGACTTCGTGACGCAATTAATTTTGTGCATTAAGTTTTACAATAATTATTGCGGAATTTACAATTTCTTAAAAACAATCCTGTATTTTATATAGATTATTTGATTTTCTCTGAAACTTCAGGGAAAATAAGTCTTTGACAAGTCATAAGTGAGCTGTATATTGACCAAACAATTTGGAGCAGTTAAATCTATTGATTTTCAATTTCAGTTGAGTGTTTACTTTATCTCATTGTTCATGAATTTATATGACTGAAATTTTTTAAATAATCATTTGAAAACTAAATCATCAACAGCTCACTCTCAACTGACACATGTTACCCCTGAAAACCCAAAGATTTAGTGTGCTACGGAGGCAGACACATTGCGTCTTTATCTATCTTCCTCTTTCTTTCTACAATCCAATCGTTTTCTCATATATCACTCTCCCTCGCTTTTATCCGAATGTCCCTTTTCTTTGCACGTCCACCAGAGTCCGCCGTTGATAATCGGCCGTGTCACCGCGAGGCTAGAGCTACTCCCAGCTCGTAGCGACGTAAACTGCTGCTTTTGATGATATTGATGATGATGATGATGATGCTGCTGTTGATGATCTTTAACTCCTTGGACGGCTGGCTACTGGTACAAAATGTTGAGACATTGGTTCAGGGTATAGACGGTCGCGTGAGCCGTTGCCTTGAGTAACAACAGCTCTGGATCGAGGTTGAGCGACGTCGAAGACTCAATAGCTTGGGCAAGTGACTGGCTTTGCTTCTCAGCTTTGTTGAGCTGCTCACGGCAATTGGCAAAGGCGTCAAGGACTTCAAGCTTAGCTACTGGGGCACCGCGTAGACTTCCCGAGTGCTCGCGCGGAGGCAGAGGCGGATGACTACTGGCTATCGCCCGCGTGTACATCTCCGTAACGGCCCGCAGCTTGTCTACCCATTCCTGACGAGCTCGTGCATCGGCCGCCCGCAGCTTGATCATGTCGCCTGTCACAAGGGAAGAAGAAAGTTTTAAAATTTCATAAGAATATATATGTAAGGGTCCACGTGAATGAATGTTAGCATTTCTACTGATATTATTCTGTTTAATTTGATTACCGTAGCAAGTTTTTTAATACTATCAGGCAGTATTAAAATAAAAATATATTTTTGGAATTAGAAATCATAAAAAGTTTTCACAACAGAAACCTTAGTAAAATGTAAAATTAAATTAAGAAACTCTAATTTTGTATAAATTTATCAAAAGATTTACTTTATGAAAAAACTAACAAATGCTGTAACGCACTGCGACATGGTATTAAAATACATTTGTAATATCAATCCATTGTGATATTTTAAGTTTTAGCTTTACAACATTTGAAAATAATCAAATATAATTATTTATTTATTAATGATAAACTTAATCTTAATCAACAAATTGCTAATAATTAATTTTTTCACTTATTTTAAATGCAATATTTAATCTTTTTGGATTAAACTTGATGATATATATTACAAAAAATTACTAATAGTTTCTAATATTTGGAGTACAAAATTTGTTCCATTATTAGCTACTTAAACTTATTTACTTTTTTCAATAATTAACTTATTCACTGATTATAAAATAAATGTCATAAAATAATAATAGCGAACCTAATTTGTTAAAAAAAACAATTTACCTGTAGCTGAATTGACTGTAAATGTATTTGAATCCTCATCGCTGGGAGCAATAACAGCTCCTGCAAGGTAGATGGAACACCTAGGTCTCTGAGTTTTCTCAGATTCACTCAGGAAGTAGTGGAGTTCACCAGTCTCTGGACTCAGGATGAACCAGCGATACTGCCATCCTTTCATGGCATTGGTATACTTATGGAGTAGACCCTCGTAAGGGTACCTACTTTGAACACTCATTGTGAAATCTTACGGGTTTGAAACCTTACTGTATTCTAAAATCATGCACAATATTTACAACAGCAAGAGCTCATATTTGGCTAATTGGTTATGAATCACTATCTCTAGATTCGCTGCTAATGCACTGCGGTATTACGAACTTTGACTATTTACAATGCATTTGGAACGTGGAAATTATAGACATCCTCAAATAGATGAATGTGTATATGTATATAAAGATCTGTGTTTCTGAGAAGTGAATTATTTATTTAATAAAAATCTCTTTAAAAAAATACTTGGAGACATTTTTTCCGTTGAACGGAAAAAAGCCCTCTGGTGTGGATAAGACGAAACCTTTCATTGAACGAATCAAGAGCGGGAAAATCAAAATTCTTCTTAAATATTTCTAAAATAAAATAAAAGATAAATTGTGAATACAAGTATAGGTAGATGAATATGTAATACCTATTTAGCTCTGTCTGTTCTTGCTAAATTAGAAGTAAAAATAAATCATTCAAATAAAAAATTGGTAAATATTTGTAATCATTTAGTAAATTTTGTAGTTATTTGTAATATAAAATTATCATTTCAAAATAATAACATGAATAAATACTATTCGGAAACCTTTTAGTTCTTGATGACCAATTAAACAAACGAGTCTTAAATTACAAATATATTCACAAGGAGATTATCTCAGATCCGGATCACGGATTTTTCTCAAACTTTGAGATATGATTTTAGATATCGAAAGATGAAAAAAGCCATATTAGATTCTAACGTTTCAATAAACTAAAGTTATCGACGTTTTCAGCTGTATTTTAAGGAAATACTGAAAAGTGCTCTTTTATATTAACTATCTAGTCTAGACAAGTCTCATATAGAAATGTAAACCAATACCATAAAACTAGAGAATACGAACATTCCATTAATTTTTTTAGAATTAAAAAATATTAACGTCTTCTAAAGTTACGATAGTTCAAATTTAAGCAACTAAAAACCACTTATAAATCGATGCAACTTAGAGCTTCAATTTCATGCGTATCTGATGCATATTTTGTTGCTCAACTTTAAACTAACGTAACTTTAAATGAAGTTGATACTTATTAATTCTAATATACGATACTTCTTTCAACAGTCTTAATACTTTTTTTGCACGAGTATGCTGAAATTATTGAATTTTTTAATACAAAATATTCAATAATTGTATCATAAATAATAAATTCTATTACTTTATCAATTTACTTTTTAGAATTTATTTTCTTAGATGGTAGTGCTTATAAATAAAATATGTTAATTTAAGCATATATAGTCTTTATTTATAAAACAGCTTTTTAATTTCTTATGACAATATTCATGTATTTGGTTTATAAAAGAAAACTTATAAAAAGTATACAAAACTTATTTTAATATAAACTTAAAACTAGTTATTAAATTATTAATTTAAGAGGTATCTATTTTTAAAATAAATTCTCTTCCTAAGAACTTTAGCTTTCAATAAAACTATAATTCTAACTAGTTACTTCTTAAATAATAAAATATCAATGATTAACAATTCTTAAGACTTAATGTTCTGCATTTTTAGAACAACTTTTGAATCTTTTAGAGATATATTAGGAGTATAAAAATAAAAATAGTCTCTGTGAAATTTTCGTTTCATTAGTTAACTAAAATGGTTTTCGTCGATTAAAATATCTTGATAAAACTTAAATAAGATTTTCTTCCGTAAGTTTTACTCGAAGAGATGGTATATCAATAATGGGCACACCATCATTTTCAACACCAATAATTTTAATATGGACAAAACCATGTATAGGAAGAATTTCTTGTATCCTTTTGTATATTTTAGCATTCAGCTTATCTTCTGGCACAACATCTATAAAATGTAAAAAGTTTTAAATATGTAAATACACGAAATATTTTATAGAAAACACTAAAGTAAAATCTTACGTGTAAGAGCACAAAGGGTTCCATAAGCCCCCAATTCTAGAAAATCTTTTGTGATGACACGGATATCTTTATAATTGACTACTTCCTTGTTACCATAATCAATAAAAAAGACTAAACTTTCAGTTGGTGAAGCACTTGGTTCTATACAAAGTGCCCGGTAATACTGATCTTCGTATTTTGCAATACAGAGCTCTGCTTCTCGTGGAATGTAATGATTTGTAGTTGTTGCAACATACTTTTGTATCTAAAAAAAATGTACAACAATAAATACATATCCGAAATTTAGGTTTCTTAATATTAAATAATTTTAAAAAATTGTATTTATAATAAATAATAACATACGTTTTCTGCCATAGTTATTTGAATAGCTTCGACTGCAACTGCATCATTTGGGCCTAAACAAATGGAATTAATCTCCATCATATGAGCGACTACTATAGCTTCAACATCGTCACCAACATCACCTAATTTTAAGGGGGGCAAATCACTCAATGTATACACATGTGTACCTGCAACAATACGTTAAACAAATGGAATAAAACAATACTGCACTTTGCAAAAAAATTAATTAGCGTAAAAAATACGAAATTACTGTTACTAGGATTATCCTTTTCCCAAGTTGGTTTCAATAAAAGACTCAATCGTTCATTTACATTTTCATTTCTCAATGTTTTCAGTTCCACTCCGTCTTCAAACGGATCTCCATTAAACGTACAAATCAAAGGCATCGGGCCAGCAATAAGTTCTTGCACATAACTTGTTGCTTCTTCAGTTAATGGAAGATTATTATCTACATTTTTCAACGTCACCTTTCTTACACACGATGGTTCCTGCAAAAGTTCGTATTTATAAGATATTAGCTTAATGATTTACAATTGCAATACCATATTTCCGAATGTCTTGAGTAATATAGAAAAATACAGCTATTTTAATCACTTCACTGATTTATGCGGTTTCTAGAAACATATTCTAAAAACACATACAAAAAAGGTGCTTTTGTTTTGATCATTTCAAGAATAAAAAAATTTATCAAAAAATTGGAAAAACGTAAATGTGCAAAACAATAATTGACTAAATTTTTCTTTGCGTATTTAAGAAAACTTATTAGATCTTCAATATATTAACCAAAAAACAAATAAGAAAAAAAAGAGATCTCATACAAAACGCTTGAAACAAATTCTGGTAATATTATTAATAATCTGGTAAATATATATATTTTATTATCACCATACTTGTTTTAATTCTTCAGGCAAATCATATAATTTATCTAATGTTACGGTTTCTCCGTTTCCATAATCCACATAGATTATGAACACCTTCTCATTTTCTACCCGCTGTACTATCGCTCTATAATAATTTTCATCAATTAAATAATGTGCTAAAACCATTTGTCCAACAACGGGCATTTTAGTAAGTGGTTTTCCTGCAATATTCACTCAATTTTAATAATCGAAATTTTATTGATACATAGTAGATATAAGCAAATTGTATTAAAAACTTACGATTTAGAGAACATTTCGCAACTTCTTGTTCTAATCTATTAGTTCGATCACTTTCAGCAGGTACTCTGCTACGTAAATATAGTAAACTCTGACTAGAGAAATCCAATAATACAACCTACAAAACATTGTATTCATTACAGTTATAAAATAAACTTATACACAGACATAATAAGAATTTCAAATAGTAGTAAAAAAGCTATAATTATTAATATAAAATATTCCTATCATTAAAAACTTTACAAAATATATATATAATGCGTTATTTAACGTGTATATACCTCATCTCCACTATTTATCTTCGCCTGTTGAATACCTTTCTGTTCAGGTCTAGGAAACCACTTTTTCACTATAGCTTGATCACTAAATGTTCCATTTTCATCAGATATACTAATTGTAGCAAAAGATTCGTCTACAGATTCTGAAACTTTCACGACTTCAAAGTTAGACGAATCAGGTTTAGGTATTGGCTAAAAATGAAAAAAAATTAAGTCATTTATTTTATTACATTAACTATTGGTTTCAATTGATTGAAGTTAAAAATTTTAATGATACAAAAATATTGCAAACCAATCGAAAAAAAAAATAAGAATCAACGTACCAATCCCGATTTAGTCAATTGACAACTTAAACCCAAAACTTTTATGTTTTGATATTTTTCAGGCAATGGAATACATTTTAGAGGCATGGTAATTCTACTATCATCAATCACAGCCATTTTTATTATTGGTTTGTCTTCTACAATTACACCTCTATACCATTCTTCTTTATCACATAAGCCAGAGACAAGATCACCTACTTTAGGACTGCAATATTAAGTAACATTAATACATTTTGAAAAATACATATTTAAAATCACTGATACACAATTATTTTAAGTTTATTCATTTGTTAAATTCAGTTATATATTGATTCTAAATAAAGTAAAAACTGCCTTTTGGTTTCGTGACTTAAAAATTTGAAAAAATTACCTGTAATTCGAAGTTTTATTCAATAAAGCTGCACAATCCATTTTAAGATCTTCTAATAAACACGTAAAATCCATCATTGCATCTTCCGGAATAAAAGATATACTATATTCACCCTCACTCAACTCAGCACCCCATATCATCATACCAATCTGGCCAACTTTTAATGAATCCAAAATATTTGGTAAACTCTTCAGCTTATCATAGGCTACTTTATCAATGGTTTGTATTGGTTTTTGTGGTGATTTTTGGATATCTTCATTAATAGTTAACTTTTTTACCTAATATAAAACATTTTAAAAACGTTACTAAATATTAAATACTGAAATACAAAACACTAGAAGAATGTTGTTTAAAGTTTAATAAATAACAATTTTGTTAATTTTTAATGTTAATATATTAAACTTAATATATATAAGCTGAACTAACCTCAGAAATAACTTCACTTTCAGTCATTTCTTTTTTAGGTTTTTCGGGCTTCCCTGTAACTTGTACAATAATAGTACCATCTGCTTCAACATGCAAGGCTTTTACACTCAATTCATCTCCTGTTTCCAACTTCATGAAATCCGGATCTGCTTCTTCAATAATTCGAATGTGGCGAGCTACAAAAGGCTTTTCATTGAGCTTCCCACCAATTGGGCAAACCTCTTCAATGACTACATCAGCATAAATTCCAAAATCATGGAAAATTACCTGAAAATAAATTTATCTATAGAATAATAATCAATTCTTTTAAGGATTTTTCATCCATTTTCTGAAGCATATAATCAATATTATATTTATTATAATTATTAATAATAAATACAAATTCGACCACAAAAAATTAATAAATTGCGTTATTTATATTACACAACAATAAAAAAGTTATAGCAAAACATAGAATTTAAATGAAATTTTTAAAATATTACCTTTGAAATCGGATCTCCGATCGAAATAATAGTGGCTCGATACCACGAATCCTCAAATTTAACTAGACAACGAACATTTTCTTCTGGAGGAACTCTCAGCTTTTGAGACTCAACATAAGCTTGAACTTCACTAAGAAACTTGTCTATTTCATCACTCTCATCAACTTTTTGCACCCAATATTCCCCAGGAAGTATGATGCCTGTTACCAACACTCTTGTGAATGTATCTCTATCCAAAAATGATTTTGGCTGAAAAACTATATTATCATCACTCATATTTGACTGAATTCTACAATTAGAATTTTGATTCCGAGATTCTTGTTGTTGAGATTGCTGTTTAACAGGGAAACTTGTAGCTTCAGCCTTAAAGTTTGTAGCTGGACTTTGTAACTTCTGAGAACTACTTTTATTATTTTCGATGATTTGATGATTCTGATTATTCTTCACAGGTCTAGGAGGACTTCTTAGTTGCATAGGATTTCCATTTTCTTAGAATTGAAAAAAGAAAAAAGAAACGATAAGTATTTAATAATATAGGAATACTTAAGTTCCAAAACCATCTACAAATGAAGACTTTATTTGGAAATCATAATTTCCAATATAATTAAGTGAAAAAAATATTACGTTTTTTTACTCTTACCAGAAATAGGTGATTTTGGCTTTTCATTTTCATCCTTTAGATTGTCTCTTGAATTAGTTCGTGATTGTTTCTGTTCTACTTGATTTTTTTGCTGTTGAAATTTCTGCTGTTGAAGTTGTTCCTTAGGGCGTCGAAGTTCAATATGTTTTTGCAGCACTTCAGTTTCACTTGAAGATGGTTCAGTATAACCATTGTGTTTTGGCAAGGGAATTTTGTGGGGAAGCTTTTTAACAAGAGGCCTATAAAAATAATAATAATTTTAATGTAAACGGATAAATTAAGTGATATTTCACTAAAGAACTTAAAGGAAAAATTCATGGGAAAAATAAGGTTTTAAAAAAATTAAAACGAAAACTTACGGAAGTGGTTGACATTCAAGCTTATGTTTAGACCAATCACTAACTTGGCACTGTCTGCAACAATAAAATGTAATGCTACATTTTTGACATCTGTAAGATGTGGGAGTTGAACAAATCTTGCAAAGACCAGTATCATCTTCTGAATCATCTGATGCATACACGTAATATCCCTAAAATAATTGTATCAAATTGAATGTCACTATTTTTTAAAATATGAAATAAACATATGATTAAAAAATATATTATCACCTTTTCTCGTTTTTCACACACATTATGAAGCATTTCAGCTGTATTATAATTTGGTTCAGGTAATTTGTAAAAAGTGTATCCTCTACCACAAGAAACATGTCGTCTTCCATCTCTTGAGTAATGCACAGTTCCTCTATAAAAATAAAATATGATGCACATTACTGATATTGATTTGAACATATAAAATCATTGCATCAAAAATTAAAAACATTAAGAAATTTACTTAATCAAATTAGAAAAATAGTTTTAAATATTTTTTAAATTGTAAAAAATTATTAACCTTGTATACATTAGATTTGACATGGAATGAGGTCCTGCAACTTCATAAGGATTAAACATGGATGGATCACATGGAACTGGATATAATAACTCATCATCCGATGTATAAGTAATTGGTCCAAATAATGGTGTACAGTTAGGTTTTCCTAAGTCAATAGATTTTTGTGATGGTTTGATATCATATCTGAAAATAAAGATTTTTATGAAAAATTTTTATCAAAAACGTTTAACAAAAATAAATTTCTTAAATTTAAAAAATTCTTTTTAACATACTCGGGATTATATTTGTATCTAAAATCATGAACTGGACCTGATAAATTTGTTACAACCATATCATTTGTCTTATTCATCTCAGCCTGTAACTTTTTATCTTTAAATTGGATATTTAACATTAGAGGAGGCTTTCTATGTAATTCATTAAAAGCTTTTTCTGCATCTTTGTATGATGCAAATGAAACATAAGCACAAGTTCCATTTCTGTTTTTGGCAACTTGTATACCAATTATCTCTCCATGCTGGATGAAAATACTTTCAACACCTTCCTGTATTTACAGCAAATATTATGCAAATTAATATTAAATGAAGTTAAATATCAAATATTATCAAATTCATATAGTACAATAAAATCAATAACAAATTTTTACAAACCTTTTCTAATTCTGATGGTACATTATTAACAAAAAGGGTAAATACTTGGCTGCAAAAAAAAAAGTTAAAATTGATTAAAGTTTTTCGCTTTTAAGATTATATTTTGATGTTATTAAGAGAATTTTAATATGAATTTGAAGTTACAATACATTTTTAATTTTCATTAAAAAATATTTATTCATTATCAGTAGTAAAAACGGATCAATGAAGAAAAAAATTTTTAAAATAAATAAATAAAAAAAGTAAAAAATAGAATACTAAAAGCCTAAGATTTTATTTGAAATTGTTTCTGGTATCTATCTTTATTTTATCAATAGATTGGAATAAAAAAAAATATTTTTACACTTAAAATATTTAAAAAAATTTTCAAAACTCCGTGCGGTACATAAGTGCCATTTTTTTATGAAATAAAATTTGATACTCGTGATAAATACGATTCTGGCACAAATACTTATCGAAATCAAGTATTGTAGTTTTACAGTAAAAGGATTAAAACGGAACAAATAAACGTGTTAAAAAAAACAAATCTGAAAATCCTATAAATTTAAAAGAAAAAAAAAAACAATCCAAACTCTTGAAAATAAAAATTACTCACCTTTCACCGCCGTTCGCAACTTGCGTCGACATAGCTGTCGTACCATTAGCCATCATGGCCATATCTCCTGCCGATGGCTTGCACACGCGCACCGGCTAAATTTCAAACTCTCGTTTTGTCCTCACCTCTTCAAGTACAAAAATTCCTGTTCACCTGAAAAAAGGACAAGTCACATACGTGGTGGGTTACAATAAATAATGCGCTCGCGAAATTACAATGGCAAACAGAGGGGTGTAATAAACACGTGCACGCCGCGTATCGATATATAGGGTAAGTCTGCGCCGAGACAAAGGCCGAAAGCCGAGGGAATCTTTATATTTATTTACGTCAGAAAAATTTCTCGGAACCACGAAAAAAGCGCTCGACAAGGTCGCGTTTTCCTTTCAGAATCTAAGTTTGAAGGGACAGATGAAGAATATAGTTCGCCACATGCACACCTGTTGATTGTAATGATCACGACTTTGTTTAACGGCCGTAGATTTTTAAAAATAATTTAATCGTTCCAAGACAATATGAATTTTCTAGCAGCACACGCGTTCTTCAAGAAAAAAAGACCGTTTGGACACAGTGACAGTACTGATAAAGAGAATATATCAACGGTGCAGCGCTTCTAATTACTAGCTGCATCTGACATTCCGAGCAGTAACCCGAGCTACACACTACGAGCGCACATCGGTACAATTACTGCATATATAACCAAAATCTAATAAAACTCCGGCAGCAATGAAAATCTCCGCTGCTTTTCTCACTAGCACGCGCGACTCGTGACCCATTCACCTACACAAAAACCTAAACAAGTTCTCTCCTTGCCCGCGACTGTTTACAGTTACGAGCACGCGATAAAAACAATGTGATCATCAATGCGCCCGGCGGCCAGCAATATATCCACGACTTTCATTTTATTGTAATACACGTATACTTATATACTGTATGTACTCACGTCAACGTTCTGTTCTTTCTTTCTCGAATCCTGGAAGGAGACACTACACAAACGTAAAGAGCTGCCAGGTACAAGTTTCGATGATCCGTATTTACTCTTATAAGACTTCTCGAGGGCAAGGCTCTACCGAAACTGCAGCGGTCGAAAGGAGATATAGACGACCGACGTCTGAGCTCTGAGCCGAAGCGGGAAAGACTGTAGAGATAGACAATCACGTTGCTGTCGCTCGCATGCGAGACAAGCTCGCGGCTCGCCGTGGAAGGGGAAAGGGATGCCCGCGAACGGCCCACACCATGTGCCGATGAGCGGCTGTCAGTGACGGTCCGTGACGTGCATCGTGGGACGTGGATGTTTAATTTAACAAAAAGTCCAGCTCTTAAGAATAAACAGTGAGATATAAGTTTTTAGAATAATTGAATTACAGGATTAGTATTTTACTTTTGCGGTAATTTAAAGTTGTTCTGCAGTTTTTAAAGGTGTCGATGACGGTCAGATTCGGTCGCGAGACGAGCCCTTTTCTATAAGCTTCGAAATCAAAATTCAAAAGTGGCAGTGGTAGGGGGAGGAGCAAAAGAGGTTCTTTTTATGCGCCACCTTGGTCAGGTCAAGAGCGTGTTTATTATTATTTTTCTTTTCTGGGAACTGATAAAATGCATCGTTTGTGAGGGGCTAGCGTGCACGCGTGAAGCCGTGAACTTACTCTAAAAAAGAAGGAAATGAACAAAGAATCTTTGTAATCTAGAGAATATGATCTATTATACTATTTTATGTCGCTATGTTATTTTTATTGTATTCTATTTACATTAATAGTTTTTGAAATTACAAAAAAGAAATAACAAAAAATTATTGTAAATTATTATAAGCCGTTGGATAATATTTTTTTATAGATTAATGATTTAAATTTTTCGAGAGACTCATGAATGAAAAATTTTTTAGTATTAAATTAAAATTTAAAGTATTTATAAAAAAAATTTTATTTTCATTAAGTCTAAAAACAAGTACATAAAAGAAAAATATATAACATAAATTCAGAGGAACAATAATTTGTGTTGGATTTATATATATGGGGTCTAAGAAGTATGGTGTCGCTTGATGTATATATATATTATTTCTTCATTACGTTATTCATACCGAGTAAACAACGAATTAAAAATTAACTTGTTCTATGCTTTCAAGAAAATAATCAATAATTAAAATATAACTTAGGGTAGGCGTTGAAATAAATATTTTATTCAATAATATATATGAATATTAATTAGTTACATGTAGATAAGGTAGAACCCCTTACTTGGTTGCTATAGTAACCCTGTATTATGTATACAAAAACAATTGAGTTATTCTAATAAAATAATTAAAATGACACCTTGTGCACCAAACAAACGAAATTTGAAACAATGTGTCATTTAAATATTGCCAAAATTAAAATTATTTATACATTACTGATAATTCCAGTTATTTCTAAAGGATTTGGTGAACATGATAATTTTATCTTGGAATATAATCAACCAAAAAATTGCAAGAGTAATGAATACTTTGATATTGATTCATTTTCATGCATTGAGTGTGATGACAAAAAAAATTTGGAACCATCAGAAAATGGTAAAGTATAAATTAAAAATTTATAAATATTAATTTATTATTATAATAACTTACATTATTATTTTTTAGGTTTTACATGCGTTTGTAATAAGTACAGCAGAAAAGTTGGTTATGAATATAACTTGCCAAAATGTGAACAGTGCCAATTTGGTACAATTTTGACTTCCGATGGAAAGAGTTGTATTCCATGTAGACAAGAAGACAATCTTACCTGTAGTTGTGCTGTAAATGAAGTGAAAGGTATTTTTCAATATATTTATTATAAATACTTTTTTATTTGTAATAAATTTTAATTTGTTTCAATGCATTGAGAAGTATATTTTATAATTAGTATTTGTCATTTTTTAAATTTAAATGAACTTTATCATATTAATAATTCTATTATTGGAATGATTTTTAATCAATTTTGTAAAACATACTTTTTTACTAATTTTTTATTAATTTTTCAGTGGAAAGAGATTTGAATGGAGATTTGCTTAAAAATATAAAATGTATTCAATGTTCTGAGAATAGCTATCCTTCATCTGATGGATTAAAATGTCTTGCATGTCATAATATTACTGCAACAACTCATGCTAATTGTGCATGTCCAATTACAACTCATGTGAGAATACAAGACTATTGCTTTCGTAAAAATGAAATTGATTTGATGGATGTTCGTAATACATATTTGGTACAATTCTCAAATGAAAATATAGATAGTTATTACTTTAGAAAAGAATTAAGACTCTCTGCCTACTTATGCAAAGTTTGTATAATATTATCTAATTAGTTTTTTTTTTAAATAAAGTTTAAAATTGTCTACTTAAATAAATAAAAAACATTTAACTTTTTTTAGGATGGAGATAAAGCAGCATGTGAACGCTTATCAAATATGTGTGCTTTAACACTTTCTGAAAAAAGTACAGCATGTAAACTGTCAAAATCTCAGCAGGATCCCCACTCCATATTATGGATGTTTTATGAAGAAAATGGATATCCTATTATAGCCAATAATAAAATAATTCCAGTTAAATACACACTTGATAAAAGTGATGATGTAAGTTCTACATTTAATTTTTTGCATTTATTATGAAAATAATTATAATAATCCTTGATTACTACCAGCAGAATAACAGCTTAAATTTCACCATTGTTACATTTTCTCTTAATGGTGAATTGAAGTATATTGACACACCAAATTTATTTTGTACATTTCTTAATGATGTTAGATTTGGTGTAAATATAAATAAACAATGTAGAATTTATGCAAAAGAATTAACAACTCGAGAAATGAATTTTTTTGTGCCATATTTATTGTATAATGATAAAGGAAAGACATTTCTGAGTCCTTTGCCCGTGTTTACAAAAAACAAGAGTGTAAGTAAAGTTATCTTTATTCATTAATATAAACAAAATTGTTTTTAGAAGGCTAATTTTAAAAAATATTCTTTTAACAGTGGCAACCTCTGCAAAAGTTCTTTCTTATTGATAGTATATCAAGTTATAGAGCAATGCCAAATTTAATAGATGATTCCTTTAAAAGGGAGGATGAACTTTCTACACTACGTTATATGAAATCATTAGAAGTGCTGTAAGTCTCTTCAATACTTATAATTCATATCTTTATTTTCAAAGTAAATTACTTATTCCAGAATAAAAGTACAAAATGACAGGGAAGGAGGTCATATTTATTCACCTTTGCTTGTTATTGAGTATGACGAATTAAAGAAGCAAGATATTCAAGATAATAGACAGATTAAAGTGGATTACAAAGTTATATTTATTTTAACAAATAAAAATGTTGATAATTCTATGGAGGTAAGTTTTCAAACTAATATTATAATTCTTTTCCGAATTTTCCCCCTTAACTTTACAATAATTATGGAAAATAATTGCATTCTGTTAACAGATCGCGATCGGCGTTTTATCAGGATTAGCAATATTATATTCCGCGTTGAAAGCATGGAGTTACTGTAAACGAAATTTCAACGGAGTTCTAACTGTGGGCGTACTCGTTTGGTTTCTCATATATTGTTTAGCGGCAGTAGGAAACATACTGCTGGTAGTGACTACTAGCGTTTGCGTTTATACATTCATTTTTTATAAAGGACAAACTGTCTTACACATTCTACTGCCTACCGATAGCGTCGAATCTAAAATCTGTTTGTGTACGATAATCGCATTTTGCTTTAAGGTAAGTGCATTAAATCTTAACAATTTTGAAATATTAAATTTCTTATGCTATGAACGTTTGAAACAAACATACAGTACACGTTTTTGCGTTTTTTTGTGAATGAATTTTAGAAAGCCAAATGAAAAACCATATTTAGGAAAAAAAAAATTTCCTTTGCCGCAAAAAAAAGCGTCACCTTCGAAGATTTCGTTAAAATATGTTCGAAAGCAAAAAAATATAATCCCTATAACTATGCCTGGTAACACGCGTGAGTTGTAAAAACAGTAGATGCGGTTTTCTACCAGTCCTCATGTATAATAAATTTTTCTATAGGATTAATAAAATAAAGGGTGTAGTAAAATAATTTAGCGCCAGCTGAGCAGTAGACAACCGTTTAATTTTACTGTCGCTAGTTTTTCTTTAATCTCCGGAATTCCCCAACCTTTTTGTTTTTGACCTACACCAATCGATGCAATAAAATAGGGTCGTACATTTGGGAAACAGATTTTGTCGGGACTTTGAAAGGTCTCTTCAGGTAATTTAAAGCCAGGTAGATACCTCTAATTTGATTCATTGAGACTTGCAGGTACTATTTTTAAATATAATCGTCAATTAGTATTTACACTATTTCAAAAAACTTTTATAAATTGAAACGCATGAATTAAAAAAATGTATTTTTTAATAAAAATGAAAAAGTATGTTTACGGATGTAGAAACACGATCAAATGCCGCCATACTAAACTTAAATAATTAAAAAATAAATTGTAATAAATACATTGTTAATATCAGTGTTATAAATAATTTAAACGCTAATAGGGGTTGAAAGCCTATTTTCGGGTTTTAAAAATACAATATACTCTATTTCGTGAAAAAATCATGTTTCTCCAGCGGGCTGTAACTTTTAAAGTATTTATATATATACCTAGTATGACAAAAGATAGAAAGAATTATAAAAGTAAATAAGAAAACCTCCAATTTGAGTTTTGTTTTGTTGATTCATGTATTCATTAAAGTATTCGTTTTTCTGGAAATGCCAAGCAATAAAAATAGTGTAAAAAAAATTATTGAAAATTTATCTTCTTTTAAAACATCTAAACGGGTGTGAATATATCGACGTAATTCTAATACTAATGAAATCGATAAAAAAAAAATTCTGCATGTATAAAACTATAGTTTTTATATGCATAAAGAACAGAATAAACATTTTTTTAGTAAAAAAAAAGTTAAGAAATCAAAGAATCGAATATTAAAAGTAGAGCCACTAACTTAAAGAGCCATATTTTCAACCGTTTTCTTGCGCTATTTTTGACTATATACAATTTCTTGAAAACTTAATATTATTTAATGAAATAAAGTTTAAATTTTAGCTTTCTTTGTCTGCTGCTTTTATAATCTTTTCGGTCCCTTTGCGTATCAGAAATATTTGCAGTGGCAGCCAAGGAAGAAATATCTTACAGTGGAATAGCACAGATGAAATTGGATTGCTCATTATACCTGATAGATACAATAATAAATTTATACCAGATGTATGAGAAATTATACGTTTAATCGGCCCTTTTTTCATCTCAAAACTGTCAACAAATTAATACTATTAATAATTTAAAACAGTCATATGTTTTAATTGTATATAAATTGTTGTATGAAAATTTAAGAAAACTTAAACATATTAAAGATATTAATAAATTTTTATGGAAAAAAATTAAAGTACTATAATAAAGTATCAATCTAAGCTAAAAATCGATAAAATCGGACCATGGTATACAAAGTTACGACAAAAATATGCGACTTTTTTATAAATTTTTGAAAATTTCTTTTTGTGAAAAATTTATTAGTACTTTTAAAATCTTAATATTAACTACTTATCTATAACAATTTTTCAACAATTTAAAATTTTTATAGGAAAAATTGATTTAAAATTTAAAAACACTGTTTTAATCGTTAATTTTCTCGCGTATTATAAGGTATAAAGATGGAGAAAATTTTGTTATCAGTTTCGGGAGGAAAAAGGTCAAATTAAACCTAGACACGCATATACTATTAGTATACCTATATAGTTATAAGTCCGAATGAGGAGATAATTACTGCGAAGATTATATGTTTCAATACAACAAAATTATACTTGGATATTCGAAAATTAAAATTAACCCATACCAGAACAAAAGTTTTTTACTATTTTGCAAACTTAGAATCTAGCAGATGATAAAACTAAATAAAGAATATATTTTTACTTCATTTTAAAATTTAAGTCACATTTAATTTATTCAAGATTTCTCCTCAATTAAACAAGTCACTCACATTTTCCACATTATACAAAATCCATATCTTTCGCCCTCATTCCAGATCGTAGAAATGACGGCACTGATCTACCGACACCGCAACATTAACGTCTTCTTCATGGACTGGGAGCAGCCGCGCACGATTCAGCTACCCGCGCGTTATGATTCCCCGCACACGTCGTTGAAAAAACTCTACGGCAATCGCTTCGAGACGGACGGTAGCATCCGAACCCCGCGGTCCGCGCGCTCAACCAAGCGACGACGCTCCGAGTCCACAGCCGCTGGCACTGCCAGTCAAGAGGACGAAGAGACGAACAACGAGGACAACAATCCTGGCAAAATCGCGACAGTTGGCAACCGCGAGTTTTATGGGATCAACGTGGAAGAGGATAATAGCGTCGTCGGAGCTGGCGAGAGGATACAGCATCTGCCGGTGAGCATCTGGAGGACGTACTTCGTCGCCAATGAATGGTTCAAGATTCAGACCAAGAGGCGGATTAACGTCGCCCTGCAGATCATCTTCACCTTGTTCATGCTCGAGGTGCGTATTCTCGTTGATGTGGTTTCTGTATAAATATTTCATTTTGAGATATTTTATTCGCACAGAATATCTCTTGGTTTTTGATGATGAATGTTATAAAAAAAATTCAATTTACACCTATATTTTAAACTAAAATAATTTAATATTTTTTAGATTATAGGCTTAAAATATTGGACACAGCCAACACCTGAATTACAAGTCGATGAGAATGAAAATCACTCTGCGAATGAAAAGAATTTTACTTTGAGATATGGTGTTGGGGCTTTGGTTTATGTTTTTTGTTATTGCGTGCAGTGGATTATTTCAATAACATTTTACGAGAGATACATAAAAAATCGAATGAAGCATTTTGTGGATCTTTGTTCGGTAGCAAATATAAGTATATTCATTTTTGCTTATGATTATTATGGATATTACATTCATGGAAGGTAAATTGTCATTTTTTCCTTGTGCGACTAGATGAACGAGATTTTGTATGCACGAAGGAGGCCCATAAATTAACTTTGATTATGGTATTTTGTTATATACACTGATTGCAAATATAAAAGTTACTTTTCGAATAATTTTACAATAAATTTTATTATCAACAATTTACCGATTTCATTAAGAGAAAAGTTTTCTTGAAATTTTTATTTTTTAATTGCGTAACTTTGTCGTTTTTACATTCGTAAAACGAAACTCAATAGTGTTTGAGTTATAAATAATCGAAGGATGCATCGGCCCTATCTATATAGATATACTCACGTACATACGGAATCCGCTTCATCGAGTAATACATATAAAAAAAATTGTAAAAGTTAATTATTTAAGAATATTGTAATTTATTTTTATAGATCAGTTCATGGATATGCTGACACTGATTTAGAAACTTTAATTAATGATTTAAAAAAGGAAGAAAACAATCTTTGTGCTCACAGAGGCCTGGTTCCAGGAACAACAAATCAAACCTTCATTGCATCATTATCCTCATCTTTTAGAGAAATTTATCATAAACTTTTAGATATACAAACGACAGTAAGTAATCTTGTAAAATGATTTTTTTTTTCAATTTCAATAAAACATTTATTTTTTTCACAGGGAGAAAGTAGATTTTCAAGGCATAATATTTTAGGATCAATGAATTGGGAAAAAAGCTTACATGCTCATTCAAAAATAAAAAAGTTTCTCATTGCTTTTGTAGACCATTGTTTTAAAGATTTAGATTATGTTATAAAAGAAAGACTTCTTCTTGAAAAACTTTGTGACATTGAAATAGGAAAAAATGATGATCAATCAACATTTTATATAGGTATTTTTTAATTTTATTTATATTTTTTGATTGAATGATATTTTTTTAGGAGTCTCATTTTAAATATATATTGTTCTTTTTAGATAATAACAATACTTTTGACAGAGTTATATTTTATGGCAATGAATGGACTCTGGGGACCTTTGAAATTGCTCTATTTATTTTTGTTCAAGCCCTATCTGAGGATTATATTCTTGCTTGCATGGTAACCTTGTTAATTTCACAGTTACTCATTGCAATTTGCAGAATAAATGGTAAAAGAAATCTGGCAAAGAAAACCTTAATTGACGAAAGATTTCTAATGTAAAAATACTAAATATTGAAATCAAATGGAACTCAATCAAATAATTAAATAATTTTTTAAATAAATTTTCACAATCAAATAATTTTAGAATGGAGGAGATTATAAATATTTATAGTCAATTTAAAAAAAAAATTACATGGAATTGCTTTAATAATAAATAAAATTTTTATTATTCAATAATTAAGTGAGAAATCTTGTTTTAAAGATTTCTAGTAAATAACGTAGGAAAGTAAATAGTTTTATTTTTATTAGTATTTATAAATACGTTTTTTTAACTCTTTTATGCCGATATTGTTAATAAGTTAGAAAAATTCAGTTTATTCTGTTTTTTAATGATTTCCCTAGTAAAAATAACCAAGTCTCTTGTTAATATCAAAATTCTATTATAACTATTATTATATTTAAAAACATCTGTAATATATTTTCACATCTATAAATAATTATGTTGGTTAACATTTTTACCACAGCAATATTGTTTAAATGCCAATTCTGTGTTTGAAATCCTTTTCATTTTTTTTTTTTTTTTTGTGATAAAATTTAAATATAAAAGATAGATGTGACGGTAATCTTTGTCTGAAATCACCCATTATAATAAATATTTATTTGTAATTCTATAAAAATTTATAATCTAGATATAAATCAGGCTCATACAAAAGAGATCAGATAGCTTTATAAAATAATTAATCTCACTTTATATTGTTGTAAATTTTTGAATCTTTAATATTTCTGTCACTTTTAATTCAATAAAAATCTCATTAAAGAATCAAATTACTATGAATTACATCACAAAATAAAAATTGTATTCACTACTAAGTAATTAAAATACCCATCTATAATAACTTTATTATAAAATCATTTATTTGTATGTATTATATGTATTTTCTTCTACCAACCATAAGTTAAATTTTTTAATTTTAAATGTAAAACTTGTATACTTAGCAATATTCTGAATATATAATTACTTTCTACTTTAACAAAAAAGTGCTTTTTCTTTTAATATAATTTTATTAAATTAACAAGATCCTCGTACATCAATAACATGACCTTCAAGTTTAGTATCATACAGAATTCATTTAATAACATCTATGCATCACCTTTAATGATGTTCTCCATGACCATGACTATCACCGTGGCCGTGACCATGACCATGGTAATCAATACCCAAAAAGTGTTCAGCAGCAATTGTAATTCCTACAAGAGGAACCCAAATTTTCCAACCTTTAGTCAAGAAATGGAGCCACACCCAGTTGTATGTTCTAGTTCTTGGTGTCAAAGTGTAACGCCAGACATGGTTTCGTAGCCATGGATCTTTTAATCCTTTCTTAGCTAATCGCTCTTGTAATTTCACCAACTCTGGAGCATCTTCTACTTTATAAATGCTGGGATCAGGGACTTTTGGAGTATGAACTTGATGATGTCCTCCCATTATCTGTTAAATAAGTTTTTAATAACATTTAATTTCAAATAATAATTCTTAGTTATTAATAATTATAAGTTTTGTTGTCCTTTTGTGTCGTGGGATATCAATAGTTGTTGACAAATTGATAAGAATTTATCAGAAAATATGAAAATAATCCTTGTAAGTTTATTTTTGAATTATTTTTAAATTATAATCGAAAAAGTATTTTTTAAACGAAACTTATTTAAATTCCTCATACTGAAATCGTAAACATTGAGAAACTATTTTAACAATGTAAAATCAAAACAAAACTCTTAGCAAGGTTAGAGATCGTTTCGAAAAATTACTATTTAATCACACACACAACCCATGTTTTTAAGTAAAACTAACCAATTGAAGATGAATAAATCTGTGAGATGCCAAAATCACAATTAAAAGACACTCACCTGATTGTTTATATAGCCCTTTCTTCCTGAAACTTCAAACTTATGTAATGAAGGGAATGCTGAAATTTTCGCAAAGCGAAAAGCTGAAAGCTCGGTCGATCCTGTCAATCCTAACCTATCCAAAGACACAGTAGTTGCGTCGTCTGCCACTCGATAGCACCATGTAAACCGACCCTAACCTACAACGTGATTGCGCTCGTGACGTCACCACCGCAGTTCCAAGCTCTCCCCAAAATCAGGGAAAATCTACGATTAGGGGAAGGAGGGGGGGAGAGAGAGAGAGAGAGAGAGAGCGGAAAAAAGGTGTGCGCGCCGGCAGTGCCACTGTGCTGCTGTGTCGTCGTGTCGTCCCCTCTCCCTCTCTCTTTCTTTCTCTTTTCTATCTCTCTCTTTCCTGCGCGACGAGCGGCGAGGTCGGGGAAAAGCGCGTGAGTGCAACTCAGCTAGCAGCAGCAGCAGTGGACGAAGGCAGCGTTTATTTTTCGGCGACCCGTTCTTGACACAAAATTCGCCAAGCCATGTGGGTCGAGGAGTGCGACGGCTTCGCGGAGCTCTGCCGCGGCTATCTGCCCTACTACCTGCTGATTGTCCTGCCGATCTTCATCATAATCGCCCCGGCTAATCCAGTCGCAGCCTCGCACGAGTTCCCAGCTTTTCGCATGGCACAGTATGACTTGCACGGTGTGCCCCACGGTATGAGAGAGATAAAGCAACGATTTGTTGTTTGCTTTCACTGATGTATCACTTCGCTTTTGATAATTCGGAGTCGTTACTTTGGCAATATATTATTAGCTTCAATGGATTTGCTTCTGTAAAATTAAATTGAACTATGTCTGAGAATTTTTGTCATTTTTATTATTTATTTAAATACATCATTTATTTTCACGTTTCTGTGTTAATACATCTATTGCAATTGCAAAAACACGACTCAATGTTTCATCTGTTTATTATAAAACAGTACATGCAAAGAATGCATATTATAAACTTGGATTTCGTCTAATCAATATTCACTTCTGAAACTAGTAACTTCATTGTATTTAACTTGCTCATTATTGGTATTTAAACAATTATTGTTTTCAACATATATCTACATTCGTTAATCATTTGTATTCAAATTTTGACTATTTATTACCTAGATCACATCTCTATGATAAAATGAAAATGAAAATTAAAATTATTACTTTAAATTACAGTCACAATTATCATTCATATGATTTTTATTTAAAATAATAATTATTTATATACTTAATTTCTTATATCTTGTTTTTTTTAATTAACAGGTTGTCGCAGTGCTCCAATTTCTTTAGAAGCAAGATCTCTTACTGGGTGGAGTACTTCTAGACATTGTATTGTAGCTAGAGCTCTAGACCTTAATCCAGAAACTTTTCAGTCTATTAGGCAAAAAGCTGGAGCATTAATTGTAGTTCTTCCAGAAAAAGTAAATAAGCTAACCAATGATCAAAAGCAGGTAAAAAATTTCTCCTCACAGCCATATAGTATTTTATAAAAAGGTATGGTTTTTATAGTAAAATGATTTATTAAAAAATATATAACTTTTATGTTTAGCATATTATGGCTTTGGAAGAGTCAATGATCTATGGTCCAGAAACACCAATTCCAGTATATTTTACGGAATGGAATCCAGAACTTCAGACAATTTTGGAGGATGTAGAGCATGGATTCATTACTGACGAAAAGGCTGGTTCTGCAGCAGAAGCCTTATTTAATTCGATTTCTGCTAGTGGATATCAAGTAGTTGTTTCTACTAGTCAAGCTGTTGCAAAGACTGATGTTAAAGTTGCTACCTTGCAAGGAAAGCTAACTGGTACTGGAGCTGAATTTAAATTACCCACAATTGTACTAGTTGCTCATTATGATAGTACTGGTGTAGCACCGGTTAGTATAAAAAAATATATATATTTTATTTTATTAAGCATTTTTTCAAAAGTATATATAAAGAAATGTAGATTGTTCCTACTTGTTAACAATAAATTAAAATATTAAGTTTATATAAATAGTCTTTTCAATTATAGAACTATTTGACTAATGAAAAATGATGATTACAGGAATTGTCACTTGGAGCTGAGAGTAATGCATCTGGATTGGCAATGTTACTAGAGCTTGCCAGGCTATTTTCAGTGCTTTATTCTGTAGGAAGATCGCGACCGCGACACAATTTAGTTTTCATTGCAACAGGTGCAGGGAAACTTAATTTTCAGGGAAGTAAAAAATGGTTAGAAGATCAATTGGACGGACTTGAAGGATATGTTATGCCGGTAAATCTTACTTAATAATAAAATGTTATTAAAATTTAGTTTATCTTTTTTCAAACAAGAAAATTTATTTTATTCATTGTTTATTAAATAAGGTAATTTCAAAATCAATGAAATGATTAGGAGGAATTAATACTTTAAGTTTACATTTTTGGTATTTATACGCATTTAAATTTTTTTCAGGATTCAGCATATGTAATTTGTTTGGACTCTGTTTCATCCAGTGATAATTTATATGTCCATGTATCTAAACCACCCAAGGATACCTCTGCAGGTGGCCTATTTTACAGAGAATTGAAAGCTGCATCAGTTGCTATGGGTCAGGGCAAAGTTGAGGGAGTACATAAAAAAATTAATCTTGCAGAAGAGAGTTTAGCTTGGGAGCATGAGCGTTACAGTATTAGAAGGCTACCTGCTGCTACATTATCAACCTTAAGAAGCCACGAAGATCCACTTAGAAATACAATTTTAGACACTATACAAGATGGACAAATTGATAGATTACATAAACACACAACCATAGTTGCGGAGGCGCTTGCTAGGCATATGTATAATATAAGTT
Organism: Torymus tubicola; assembly: GCA_035583055.1. Classification (NCBI taxonomy): domain Eukaryota; kingdom Metazoa; phylum Arthropoda; class Insecta; order Hymenoptera; family Torymidae; genus Torymus; species Torymus tubicola. The sequence goes on along the minus strand of JAWWEQ010000055.1, from coordinate 20,908,691 downwards.
ACAGCCAAATTTTTGCTGAACCATTGGTAAGTTTTTGCTTAACTGGGTTTTAATATTTACAAAATAAGTATTGTATGTACAATACAAAAAAATTTTATTTATGTGATCACTATAAGATTTATTACATTTATTTTGATTATATTCAAAAACAAGGATTTCTTATTATACAGTTATAATCATAACATTTAAAATATATTTTATAAATAAGAAAATATTAACTTTATTGTTTCAGAGTGTTTCCAAAGAATCCTTAACTATGTGGATGAACTTCTTAACGTCACAGCCTAGAGCAGCTCCATTACTGGCTGATAAGCAGAGTCCATTAGTCAATACTCTCAAAGAAGCTATGCAAAAATACTTACGCGACGTAAAGACAACTCTTCATAGTCCCGACAAACGAGATCCTGAGTTTGTTTTCTACGATGTGACAAAAGCGACGTTAAACGTTTACAGGTAAATTCAAACGATTCTTTTACACAAATAGATAAACTTAATCAAAGACTCATTTATATAGCACTTATAATTAGTAAGTACTTGATAAATTGAATAATTTTTTAATATTCCCAAAAATTTCTATGTGTTCTAGTGTCAAACCAGCTGTATTCGATCTCTTCTTAACCATCGCCATCATTCTGTACTTGGGAGCAGTGTACTTAGTAGTGCACAACTTTTCTCACGTTTACAACTTCGCTACAAGAATATCATCAAGCAAATCGAAAGCATCTTAAATTAGACACCGTTCGAAGAACTTCAATACGTATTGGATTCTACTATTTATCTCGACTTTCAAATCTTTTTGGAAATTATTATTACACATTTTTGTGTCTTTATTGAAATACCAAAGCGCCGCTATTTCTTTAGAGGTTGCGTTTTCATTTATAAATATAATTTTTATTATATTAATTATTATAAATTAACACAGTAGATTCTGTGATCGAGATCTCACCAATCTCAAATTCTTTTCTATATATTTAAAATACTTTAGAATGAATAAAAATATACATTAATATGAGAAGTGAGATTTCGCAATTTAAGGTTTAAGGTAGCCCTTGCATAAGATTATTTGTAAGTTATTATAGAATGGATATAGGTATCAATTTTAAAAGCGTTTAATATTAAACATAAATTAGAGTATTTATTTGTATAATATACTTATCGCTTTTTACAGCAATTTTAATGGTATAACCAAAATATGTTGTTATTGTGGACAATAAAATATTTACTCAGTTTATAATAATATCCAAAAATAAAATATTCTTTGTTTTCGTCTGTGGTTACCAGTTAAAGTTCAAAACTTAATTAAAAAAAAAGAAAAGAAAAAATAAATAAAAGTCAATGGCATTTTCATTTATATCAATACGTAATTAATGAAAATCCTATAAAAAATCTTTTTCTAAATATATATTTACATTCTTAACAACGTATTTATAAAGATATATACGCATTTATTAGAGAAGCTTATCTTTACATTAAAATTAATGCAAGGACTACCATAAGAAATGATAGATATTGATTAAATTTTTTTCTCGCAAGTGTTTTTGTTTGGAGAAATATCGGATTAATTGTTAATATTGACTTAAATCGAAAGTATATTTATATTTATGCAGGTTTAATTCTGCTGGGAATACGCGTTTCTCAAAGAGCGATGCCAAACAAGAATACCTGTTGACTAAAAGAAATTTAATGAATGTCATCACGATACTCTTTACTGAATTTGCCATAAATAACTTGAGGCAACAGAGCTTGATTAGTCGATTGCGATGATTATTACGTCCTAATATAGAGACGCCGGGGGTATGTTGTTGCGGATAAACTGTCAAACGTTTATCTTTATAATAATTATTGTACAATAATGCGCTTGATTTGATAGCCAATGAGACTAATGAGACTTCGAAGCAATTTTAAAGGTAACCGCGTTGCGAGCGACGTACATATATTTATAATCGCGTTAGCAAGCGATTGCGCGCGATTACTATCACATCGCAAGTAGTTTTTCCATACTTTCGTATAATATGTATAGGGTGAAAGTAGACCCAGGAGGAAAAAAACGTTCGCGGCGACAATGACCGAACGTTTTCTTTTTTACAATGAAAATCGAGTAGCAAATGTCATCGGCAAAAGACTGACGGAAGTGACTGCGAATCAATGCGGGGATTTTTTTTCCAGAAGCTTTGAAATCGTCAGTAAATCAAGCGATCAAACATTTATGTATTATAAGATTTGAATAAATGCGAACATTAATAGCTATATGAAAGGAATGATTATTTTTTCTTATTTACCTTCATCAATTCCCTACAACTATATAGGAAAATTTAAAATTTTGTTCATACCTATATAAGAATCAGATATAAAAATTTTTTTTACTTCATCAACATAATTTCCTGACATATTTATCTTATAAAACAATTTAAAATCCCAATGTACAACACATTAGATTTATCAAAGTAAATAATTACCCTACATCAAAAATTCAAACTCGTCAAATAATCGATTTATTGACGAATCACCGGATCCCCGTAACAGAACGCGATAACGCTTTCTCTTCTAAGATTTCAAGGTCGACCGGTTCCACCGGTTTAGTCCACTGAGCTACGTGTATGTAATTATTCCAAGAGCTGTCGGACGAGAAAAAAAACAGTCGCTCGCACGTTGTTGTTTCAGTACACTAGTAGCAACGGCACGATGCATAGCTTTCTGGTCAAAGGTATGTATCTACATGTTATACACGCAGATATAAGAATTAACTATAAATATTCGGATTCAAACGAATGATATATATTTATAAATTCATTATAGCAAAACAATGCGTTGGTACCAGTCGGAGTATGACATCCTTGGCGACGGTGCTCCAGCCGGAGCTAAACGCGATCAAGGAGGCGGGAACGTGGAAGAACGAGCGGATAATCGCCTCGGCGCAGAGCACGAATATCTCACTGGTTGACGGCAAGAGGGTGCTCAACTTTTGCGCGAATAATTATTTGGGACTGTCGGTGAGTGACGTGTTTTTTTTTACCCCGCATGTGTAAAGGTGGTATTTTTCGAGTCAAGTTATAATAAATATGGTAATGGGAATAGATAATTTTTACTACGTTACCAGTCATTTTTACCATGATTCAATGGACAAATTTGTACTTTTCGTTGATATTGCCAAACTACTAGAAAATATGGAAATTTTTCCCTACATTTTTCTATCAGTACGTGTAACTATACATTTATCACATTCCTTGTTCTAGACGGTTGCATATAACGTTTTTTTCTAGTCTTTGAAATTATACGGAAACACTGAAAACATTGGTATAAATCCTCTGTCATGCATTTAATGAGAAATCGTTTACAGAAGAATGTTTAGTTATTTAAATAAATTGTAAAATTCTATTTTGTGTACTTCGTAAGGGATTAATGTATTCCATTGATTGTAATTATTAAATCGCAGAAGAACATAATATACACTGAACCATTGATCGCTATTCTTTTTTTATCTTAGCCCTACTGAAAAAACCCACATGGGACCCACATGGGATGTATGTGGGAACTATGTTGGTCCCATGTAAGTCCCACATGAACAAGTTGAAAAATAATTTTAATTCAATTTTTATTATTACAATATAATTATAAAAATATCAAACTTCTCTCGTTAAGAGTAGACGTATTTACAACGAGCTCCAGCTAAGAATGTAAACATTAGCTTACGTGCGTGTTAGTGTGCGACTGTGAACGTTATTTTCAAAGTTTTTCTTTTTTTACATTTATATAATAGCCTGCATAAAACTTAACAAAACAAAAAAAAAATCGGCTAACATGGTCACAACAGAAAAAGTCATTTTGACTCCACCACTATCAAACGAGAACAAAAACAGTGAAAAGTGGAACCAAGTGTATAGAAAGCGGCAAAGAAACAGCCCAAAAGAAATTAGAATTAATGTTAAAAAGCGTCAAACACACATTAAAGATTACTGGTTGAGCAAACCAGTAAACACACAAAACTCCTTCG
>JAWWEQ010000055.1:20882175-20904600 GCA_035583055.1 Torymus tubicola | reverse complement strand
ATTAAATTGATGATTGAAAGAATTTTGATGTGCGACCACTATCGAATCTTTATTTGTATTCTTTTTATGTTCATTTATTCGTTGCTTTTATTTATAATTTTAAAAATATAAATGATTATCTCTCTTGTAGATGTAGTCTCCACAATAGTCGAGAAAAATTTCTAAAATTTCTTGAAATTGCTCTTGTCACAATTTTTAAACTTCTAATACATTCCTTTTTCTCATAAAAATTTAACGTTGAAAAAATAATCAACCAAAATTTTTCCAGCAAAAAATAATAAATAAATGAAACAGAAGAAAAGAGCTTTAATTTAAGAATTGTTAAAATCGGACTATGTGTTGCAAAGTAACAAAAATGAGAATTTGAAATTCAAAATATTTTTACCAGAGAATGATTTATATCATATATATTTTATTATTAAACAAAATTTTGACATACTTCACGTAAAGTAAGTTCATTTGATCGTTGAATAATATAAAACATGTATTATAATTAAGTTATTTTTCTAGGGTGCATGGTAGCGAAATAAATAAACATAGGTTTTTCATTGTGCTAATTGCACTTTTATTGCCAAGACGATTCACGCGCGCTCGTCCGGAATTTTACACAGTTATAACAATATTCAATTTTCTTATTAATATACAAACGACCTTCGTATTTTTGTTTTTCATTTTTTTATCAGCAATGATACAACATAGTAAATAATAATATATAATAAATAATGAATATTACCATTTCATTGATCGATTTTTTTTCTCTTTAAGTCTTCGTTTTTTTTGGTAATCTTTTCGCACAGAGTAATATAAAAAACTGTATTTATAGTGTATATGTATATATGTATAACAAATTAAGTAAACAAATGACACCTTGCATAAAATGTAAAGATTAGATATAGTTTAAGTCGTTCTTCTTTTATTACATTTCTTTATTTGATAATTATCTCTTTTATTTCTTCTTCATCTTCTTGTGTCTCTGAATTATCTCGATTTATATCATCAATAATTTATCGATAAATCATTATTTTGTTCGCTGGTTTATATATATTTTATCATCTATTTTTATTAATTTTCTCTTGTTATTTTTTGGTGCTGTTTTTCGCGGACTTATAATAGATACAACAAGATTGAAAAAATTATTTAATACAATGTTCATCAACCTCAACTTTTCTAAAAGTTTATAGATAAATTATCCATTAGTCTAATGCCGCGATTGTCTCTTCATTTTCTTAGCACTCACATGATTAGAACATCATTTTACTAGGTTTTCTTTTTTCTAATATATTTATTGTATTTTACTTCTTGTGTACTAGCCAGTTGTCATTTTTCCTTCAGTTATACCAAAGTATTGAAAAGCTTGAATTCTACTTGTTTTAACAAAAAAAAAAACATATTTTTTGTTTTATTTATCTGATATCCCCAAATAATCTAGGATTGATTTTGATGTGTATTATTGGAAGATATCATTTAATTTATTTGCTATCAGGAAAAAGATTTTGTTCTTGCCATTGCTTATTTTTATTTCATAATTGTTTCATATTTGTTTCATTTTTATCATTTATTTAGAAATAACTAAACTTTTCACATTTTTACTTGATTTTGAAAATTTTAATATAACGTAAAAGCTTTTTTTCTAATCTGCTTGAATACTAATCTTTATACAGTCGATTAATAAATATTCATGCGATATATAAATCTTTTCCCCGATAATCATAAATGAATACTGATGCATTTTTTGTTGTTATCATTTAATTGCACATGAAAAAATTACATTACAGCTATTGACTAAACTAAGCTTATTTTTATTACATGATTTATTAATGTTTATCAAACCTATGAATATAAAGACCCGTATAACGTGGCATTTCATAAATAAACAAACACACAATAAAAAATTACTAATTATATACAAGTGCATAAGAGCCTAACCAAACAGTCGAATACAGTGGCTCACTTCTACAATCGTTTTTGTTTCATTTTTTATGTTAAAATAAATATATTTCGTTATAATTGTAGATATATAGGTACTTCAATTTAACCAAAGTTGGTTATTGACGTAATATAAGGTTTAGCTAAAAAATATCATTAAATGGTTGCCACGCTATTTTAATGATAAATTTTTAATGAAACAAATTTAAATGAGGAATCTTAGTTCCAGTAAAGACATAACGTTATATTTTTTCTTTTGGATGTTACTATTACTCGCTTGCATCGTTAAAAAATTATTGTTTAAATAACTTAATTACCCGTTTACAAAGAAATTAAAAATATATAAGTATTTTCGTTAGCTTATTTAACAATAATTTTATCAGTAAAAAATGTGCATTTTGATTCGCAATCAGCAACCTAGAAATTTAAAAGCATTTTGCATTCATTTCTTTAGCTCTACAGCTAACACTTTTACAGTCCAAAAAGGCATTTCTAATATTCTAATTGTGTTTATATTGTATTCAACGCAGGAAATGTTTGTAGTCAATAAATATTTTATTCAAAATAACACAACGTTATCATTTTACATAACATAAATTTTCAAAGCTATATATTATAATTATGTGTTAAAATTAACACAAGTACTTGAAGAAACGAACTAGTATAATACATTCTTTTTCTTTTACTTCGTAAGTTACATTAAAAAATACGTATTTTTTACAAAGATCGTGGGTGACAGAGTTTCTCATAAGTTCGCCTAGTCCACTGATTATATTTTACACTTAAAGAGTTAAAATGAGCCATCACTATTTCATCCTTAGAAAGTAAAAATAAAATATAAAAAATTATAAAACGTCGAACTAAATAAATTCAACACTGTAATGATCAATCAACAGAGCTATATACTTCGATTCAGAGAGTATTTTATTCATGGTAAATAATATCTATTTCTCGATTGATGCTTAACACTGAATGGATCAACGAAACGAATATGTTTACAAAAGTTATCATTACCACCGGCGATGTATCATCGTCACGTGGTCGTAAAATTTACAGTGTAATACTCGGTATTTTGGGTTTTCCTTATTCCTCAAACGTCACAAGTACACAAAAATCGACAAAATCAAACAGTATACACAGTCGCCATTAATCCTTTTACTTTTTCTTTTAATACGATTCAAGGAAAATCAAATTTACGTTATCGTGTGTGTGAGTACATGTGTATGTATGTGTATCGTGCGGCATCGTCCACTCGGGCGATCGAAAAAATGAATCCCGTTTGGTTTTTTTTTTTTTAAATTGACTTGACAATCATTTGATAAGTCGACAATCGGCGTCTGTTGTCCCTTTATATAATCTTATTACGCTCTTAACAGTTAATATTTTTTTTCCTTCGTAACTAAAAAAGTTTTCTGTATTCCTTTATATTTTTTTTTGTATAATCGTATCATACAAGCTACTGTACTAGACGTTAAAAAAATCGAAATATTTTTTTTATATTCTCCGTTTAACACACTCGGACGAGAGAATCGTTCGTTCGGCAATTGTCCATTATAAGTTGCCGGCTCGCGCGTATGTTTGTGTGCATGGGCACGGAGTATGTATGTTGTCACGTCGTACGTCGCGGGAATTCATATAATAATTTCCTCTACAAAAATGACTAAAATTGGAGATAGAGATGAGAGGAAAAGAGGGGAGAGAGGGATAGTTTCGGGGGAAGAGACAGAAACGAAAGAGAGGGCAATACTATACATACATCCACAATTATCGCAGTAAGTATCGCAAAAAACGAACCCTCTGAGTGTGCGAAGATCGGATGCATTAATTTGTTTCTTTATAATCTATTTAGTTTTTTCGTTTTCCAACGATACAGAATTAACGTTGAACTTTCCTTTCGCATTAAGATTCTGCATGCGTTCACATGACCCAACCTAAGAAGGGACCGTACATTTTGCTTTTTTCTCTCTTCTTATTCACTGCACTTCCCTATCGTGCGTCACTCGATCACACTCGCATATAATATAATAATAAGTAATAATAATATATGTCTATGACCTCGAATAATTGGACTTGCTCGTTTTTACGGTTTGCTTTCTTTTGTTGTCATCAACTTTTATACCTTCTATTATCTTCCTTTTTCCGTCTCGAACAAGACATGTTTTTCTTTCCTAAATTATTTGTTTCTTTTTTTCAGTTCCTCGTCACGCTCGCTATGTGACGTCGTTTTCGTCACCGTGTTTATGTGTGTACGTTTTTTCGTGTATGTATATATATATATACACGATGTGTTACATATACATATTGTGGATCCGATAATACATATTCATATATTTAATATAAATAGTGGGTGTTCGTCCAAGAGACAGATAGAGAGAGGGAGAAAGAGAGCTTATTCAAAGGAGTGACAGTGATAGAATGAGAGACAGAGAAATAGACTTAGCAAACGCTGCGTTATAAAAGTTTATGTATTTTTTTTATATCTTTGTCGTCTTTTATACTTCTTATTCATCTTAGAATTTTGCATGATATTAGTTTTTCATTTAACTCTTTTTTTCTTATCCTCGTCGCATGTAACAAAAGCTAACCACCGCCAACCGAGATACAGAGATGAAGAGATTACAAAGATTGCTTCATTGACTATAATGAAATTGCAACGTCCATCACTCGTTTCTTTGTTTTCTTTTCTTTAAATTTTCTTTGAAAAAGGCATTCAGTCGTGTAGAAGATGTCGACGAGTTGGCTCATGAAAGCGAGAATTTATTTTTTGAGTACTCTGTTGTGAAAATTTAATATTCTAGTGTGCGTATGTGCAAATAGTCGAGTATTTTTCTCTTTGGTTAATACGCGATCAAATTGAAAGATTTTGGAAAAAATTTAGTACGTACATGTGTACGTAGAGTTAGATGGTTTTAATGTAATTTGTACTTGAGACTACTTTTGTCTAAGTAGTTTATTTGTTATTTGAAGCCCTTTAAAATTGAAAAACGTTTCAGACTGTTGGGATTTTGCATTCGTATATGGCACTGTATTTCATCAAATGAAGCTGTGATTGAAAAGTCTTGGGCTGAACTCTGTGGACCCTTTGTCATGAAATATTTTAAGAAAATTACGAAAGTAATTTAATGTTTTATTTTGATTTGTCACAATTTCATTATAATAACGCTCATTTCTTTTAATATTTTTTCAATTTCTTTTTAATTTATTAAACTTATTTGTATATTAAAGTTTTGACAGTGTTTTGTATTTTATATATAATATTATGATTCATATAGATTCGCATAAGACATAAAAAAATAACAGATTTTTTTATTGAATTATATTTTACGTATTAAAAATACTTAAAAAATAAATACTGTATTGATTGATTTACTTATTTTCTTGTACTTGTCAACTTTTTCATATTGAAAAAAGAATTCAGAATAAAAAAACTGTTTTTGCGTTAGAATTCTCAATAAATAAATTGTATATTTTCTATGTACAGTAAACACTTTTAATATGCAATTTTTAATTTCATACAACGTCATTCAGTAATTTTGTTTACGTATACGTATATAATAAATATATCAATTAATACTATAAATATATAAAAGAACGCACAAAAATATGGCACTAAACATCTAAAATAATAAAGATATTGAACATTTGAAGAAAAACATTTCATTTACAATATAAAACAATATTCTTATTAGTTTATAAATTTAAAATAGACATCAAACATTAAAACAAATAATTTCATTTTTGTATATCTATTTGGATACTTCAAGTAAACTTCTTAAATTTCAGAAAATTGGTATCAAAAAACTAACCGTGTAAAAATGAAAATTTTCAATCAACCTATATTTAACGACTATTATTTTTTCATAAAGGTTTTCTATAAAATTACTTTGCTGAATGAATTATCGAGATTAAAAGATACAAATCACATACATGAAAATTAAGTAGTTGCACTTGTGTTATATTCTCTCACTATTCTTAGGAATAAATTGTGGACAATTTTCAAAACAGAGTACTCGAGGCTAATAGTGAATTTTTAAAAAATCCACTTGCATACAAATTTTTTTCGTCTTTAGGAAACTTCGTGTAATACATATCTATATTAGTGTTAACTACTTTTTAGATTATAGGTATCATTACTCCTCTAAAAAGATTAAATGTGCGAAGTGTCATGAAGCAACGAGAGTTCTATACTGCGACGTGGCAGCTTACTGAAAATTTGGCATCGCCACGTCACTGATCACCTCCTACACTTCCATATCAATTTCAAAGATCTAGAAAAATTTACATTATAACGCGCTTGAAGTCCCTCCAAAAAATACGTGCAAAAACTTTGATGCAAATCATCTTGAAAAACGCTATATTATTCCAAGAAAATCATTCTCAGCCGATTAATCACTTTAGTAACGCATACACGGCTCTCATCATCGAATACTTTGACAAATCTCCAACTGAGAAATTATGCCAAAAGCTTCCTGAACGAAATCATCCCTGCGCTTCCCCCTTGACTCCAACCTCCATAGTGCGCTGCACACGGTTAACGATAATACATCAGAGTGAAAGATAGACATAGTGTGAAAGAGAAAGAAAGAGAGAGGGACAAGAAAGAAAGTGGAATATGTATGTGTGTACGCCGCGTCGTGCTCGTCGCTCTTCTTTTACTGCTCTCCTTCATCCCGCGCTCCGAGTGGTATAAAAAAAGTTCATCCTCTTCCCTGTCCTCTTCCTCCTCCTCTCGCTGCTGCTGCTACTGCTGCTGCGGGGCAGTGTGTGCATATGTCCAGGCGCTGGGCGCGACAATGGCTAGTTGCCGTTCGTCGAACGCTGCGTCGCCTGTATCACGCTGTCGCGTTCCGTGCCGTAGATCTTGCCTGCCTTGCGCGCCATGTTGCCCAGCATCTCCACCGAGGACTTGTGCGCCGAGCGCAGCGAAATCGCCCACTCCTTCAGGCTTATCTCGTCCTGCGAAAAGGAAAAAGTTAGCAAGATGATCGATCGATCGATTTATATTTGTCAAAGAAGTTCACGGCGAAACCTGTCGTCGAGATTATTAGCAAGCTTGTTATAATCCGCGCAGGCGTATACCCTGATAGTTCGTTCTTTCTTTTTTTGTTTTTTAAATGATTAACGCGAAAAGGAAATTTTCAAATCGCATATTTGTTATACTTTTGAAAAAGAAAGCATCAATTATTCGTAGATTTAAAAGCTTTTATTATTTTGTATTTAATTTTACTCATTCCTTTGAACTGTTATTATAATATTCAGGTTGAAAAAGAATTGCACGTAAAAGCTTTTTAAAACCTTTTAAAAATTGCCAATAAAACACTGAAATCCATCAGTATTTTCCACATCCATCCGTTGTGTAATAAATTATATAATTATAACATGATTTATTAGTGTGACAATTTCAAATGAAAATTTATCAAACTTTATTATAATTACGGTAATATTAAAGCTCAATAAATGATATTTCGTCTTTCACAAACGTACATTAAAATAAACAAAGAAAACAGTTTCAGCGAGCGCAACTTGAAATTGCAGAATGAGTAATATGTCAAGGGTCGTTTACTTTACGAGCTTTTAGTATACGCATAAAGCGACACGAAATACACCTGCAGCTCGTGTAATATCATACTTACGGGATTTGTTAATACAATTTTGGCATCTCTCGTTCGAACGATGATGCACTGTTCGCTCTTGACGAGCTGTAATTCTCCGCTCACCTCTTCCACCTGTACATAAACAAAATTTCATCATTAACATTTCCATCATCATTTACCTTTTCGCAAATTTAATTTAAAAAAAAAAGACAAGTTCTCTTCTATCAACTATAATGATAATCCATCTTACCTGATCCAGAAAGACAAGCTCGGGCTTCGTGGCCGATTCCGGGTGGAGCTCCAATCGATTCGGGTAGAGTTTGGCGTACCGCGTTTGCCACGCGCTAGCGAACGGCCCGCCGAGCTTCTTGATGTAGCCGTGTAGTATGCAGTCCGAGCCTGCGCAAAACCAACAGTATTAGTGTATGCGTATGACAGGAGATAGATATGTGTGTGTGTATATATATGGTAGGAAGAACAGGTGTATGTATATACCTTTTTCGTCCGCCTCGAATCGCACCTTCTTTGCCTTCCTCTTGTTCTCGAGCTGTGCAGAACAAAAAAATAGGAATTAGTCGACGTAATATTATTTACTTCGCAGTGATATTCAGTATCGATTCATTTTTGTTTGTAATCTAAGAAATGACAATGCAAATGTGTATAGCTAGAGGGAGATTAAACGTTACGTTATTTTATACTATAATACTGAAACGAGTAGCATATATACTCGCATTCGCACGATTTTCAGGGAAATTGGCCGCGTTCCCACAATAGGGAATACACACTTGATTAGGCAGATATTGTCTCGCGTCCGAGAGCTAACAAGCTATTTCGCTGTGATTTTCTTTTCTCTTTTCTTTCATCGAAAAGAGAAATCGAAAATCATGACAAATAGCTCGCACCCCATCATTTTCCCCTCTTATCGTCTTTCGTGCAGGAGCAAAGCGGCAAAGTAGTTCTCCCTTGTCCTTGGAACGAGATTGCATGGATATATATATATATACTTCTTCGGTTACAAAATAAATATTAATGCTTTATATTGATTCTTTATTTCCGTGTTTTTTTTCGATATCCACGAATGACAGGGGTGGATTTTTTCTATGTGCAAAGTGATACATTTGCGATTTGTATGATATGTATTGTTTTAGGTGGGATTTGGTTGTGCGTTAAGTACAGATTAGTAGTCGATAGTGTTGTTTTCAATATTTTATTGAAGTTTTTATTCTTTATGTACAAATAAATAAATGATTGATTATAAATGTAAAAAAAGAAATAGTTATTAATCATTATTAAGAGTAAATAACTTTAATTTACAGTTATTCATGTCAAAAATAGTAATTATAAGAAAGAAGTATAATTTTTTTCGCGAAAAAGTGTAAATGTCTGTAAGAATAGATTTGTTTTATTTCCACTGCTAATTCTAATATTTTATAACATTTTTTTTCAAGTTTTAGTAGTTTAGAAATTAATTTAAAATCAATTATTAAATTCTACAGAAATATCTCTTATAACAATAATAACAATCTTTCTCTGCATCTCTATGTTTGTTCTTTCGAAACATTCACTACAAATCAATTTATCCGTTTGTACATTGAAAAGTGTACATACATCTCGCTTCCTATACCTAACGTTATTCATATAAACAATCATACACAATTTGACAACGATATTCATTTTCTATCATAATTAAAAAGAAAAAAACTTATCATTAGCACCACACTTTGTATCCATTTAAATAAACAGTACACCTCAGATCTTAACCACCTTTCCTTTAAAAAAAACATCATTCAACATCCGACATACCTTCAACCACACACTTCTCCTTACAAGTTAAAAAAATAAAACAAAACGCTCACCTTATCCGCCTCATTGTTAATCGTCTCGAAGACCGTCTCAGCTACCTCAGCCTGCCATCTCTCCGATATCACGAGGGGGAAGTTCTTGTAGAGATCCTGATCTGCTTCGGTGAGCTTGATACCCTTGGTATCCTCTTCGTCGAATGAGCCAATGTCAAAGGCATCAGCAGCGTTCACTTCGCCGCGCGGTGGTATCAGTGGCGGTGTATACTTCTGCAGGTATACCTGCTGCCAGTCAATACCAGCGAAGAAAGGATGTTCCTTAAGCTCATCGGCACCACCGCCTCGGCAACCAAGCCGATTGTTCACGTCGCGCTGTAGTAGACCCTCGAGTAGCGAGCGTAGCTCGCGCGAGAACGATTCCGGTAAGTCGACGTTCTGTACAGGATGAATAGATTTATTAATATAATTAGAAGAGGATTTGAGTAGATGGTTTTGGTGTATTGTTTGAATGATTTGAATCTCCGATGAGTGAATGTGGATAATGAGTAATTATTGGGTAGAGAAAGGTCTTTTTTATCACTTGAAGTAATGAAAATAGTTCAGTAACCTTTTATCGTATTTTGTAGTTTAACAACGTGCAATGCTTTACTCCTATTTTATATGTATTCGCTTTGATTGAATTTTATTTTATGCCGTTATGCGAAATCCACGTCTTATTGGCAATATTTCACATTTTTTATAAAAAGAGTAAAATACATGCTTCAAAGTGGCTGAATTCGTTTCAACTTTTGCATGCAAATATTGATCAGCAAGTTTCAGAGATTAAATATACAAAACATATAAATAATAGCATTTTCATATAACTTAAAAAAAATGTATCGTTGACCGGTGCAATATCTAATGTTTCCTGACCGAATAAATACAATTTCAAGATTAAACAAAAAGAAATGTTTAATAAATACCAAAGCAAGACTTTAGTTCTTCGAGTTTTATAATATTCTATCACTCTTTATATAAAAATTTTAACTCAATTTTTCTTTCATGTAAACTTTAAATAAATTATTGAGATGCTAATACTATAATGTACACATTATGGGCAAAAAAAATTATACTTAAAAATGTAAAATTGACTTAGTCGGTAATAGCAACCATCTTTATTATAATATATCACGTTTTCAAAAATTACTTTAGATTATAAATTAAATAAATGCTTTATTAACGATGCCAAGTGATTTCAACTTTTTAGATAATTTAAATATTGCAATATTAATATATATATATAAAATTTTCTTTGACAAAAACGTCAATTATCTCTAATATTACACGAACTGACTTTCAATTTAAGATCCCTATTAAAAATACAACGCAGGGTTTACCGAAGTTTCTTATTGATCATATTTTCTCAGAACCGCGTCTATACAATGCCGATTTAAGCATTCAATAGTCCTTCGAAGATTTATTAGCATAGAGGTCATTACTTGGACCCTTCATCCCTCGATAAATCGATCGCAAATGAGAGAATGACAAGTGAGTTATAATAGCAACCTCCTAGCCACAAGTAGCTTTAATTAACTCTGCCTCGAAAATTAATTACCGCCCCGCGATGGTAAGCAAAAAAAAGCACGTATATATAGACATCGCAACTTCGCTTCCTTCTGCATTCATGCATACATACAAAATTCGCTTTGCAAGTAAAAACACCGACGCTCCGACTCACTTTAACGAGTGGATCAAGCGCTGCGCGAGTTTTATCAGCAAAATGAATATTTGCAAATTCCATGTATTATATATACCAACTCTCTTTTCGCCCCTCGATCTTGCAATCGACAGAACGAAATTGCATCAATTACCGCTAACAACCGTACCAACAGCCCTATCTCGAAAAAAAACAACCCACTAATCACCAGTTTTCTTAATCGGCAGCGATAATCAGCACTGAAACACAAACGTCTCTCACACGCTATACACCTTGACGTTCCCTTTATTTTTACGTGGCCGCTCGTCCTTTCAGCGTCGACAAGCAAAAGATAAGGTGGTTCGCGCGTGCGTATAATGACTCGTAAACCTTGCCGCGGGCGCGCGGTGAGATAACGCAGATGCTGTGTGTATCTATATGTAGAGAGATGTGCGGTTTACGACTGGGGACGAAATCGAAATTTCCGAGCTCGCAGGGCATATCTTTCGCGAGTTCTTGGCTCGTATTGTACGATTTTATGCGCTCTGATTTCGTATGAATGCCGTCGCGCGTGGAGGTTGCGATTGGGAGAGACAGAGAGAGAGAGAGAGAGAGAGAGGAAGATAAAACGAGAAACTTGGTCTTGGGTTATACGTGGCTGCGGGTTTGTGTGGGATGGAGGATGGGGTCGGAGAGGTTCTACGATCATATATATATATAGATGGCGTTTTTTATAGGTGGAGTTTATTAGGTGAGGTTTGATCTAGTCGGATGGAAAACGTGGAATTTTGGATGGTATATAAAGTAAAGACGCGTGACCCGATAAAGTGCCGATGTAGATGATGTTTTGCCTCAATTTGCCTTTTTGAATTGTAAAAATTATTTTACGAAATTCTATTCAGTTTACTCTATTAGTTATTTTGAGTATTTGTTTCTGATTATATATAATGGTTAACGCACAAAGTACCACAACGATGACATTTTCCAATTAAATTAAATCTTATAAATATAAATTAACAAGGCATCTCAACCATTTAATAAGCTGTATATTCTACATCGAAGTTATACAATCCCTCATTAATTGGCATTCATCATCAGAGTCGTGACACTTTAAAAGATTCTAATTAAATTTAATCTCACCGTGATTCATAATACTACCGGTTCATTATTTTATTCACTGACTCGTCGACTTTATTATTCTTCAATTTTTGCTCTCCATTTATACCGTATCCCAACAAATTCGCCACACAACCAATATTATTCACCATATTTCCCCCCCAAAAAAACTCCACACACACACGCACACACGTCGATAATCATATACATCCAACAAAATATGTATATATATGTGAGCATGTACGAACCGTCGTGAGGGTCATACGGTCGATCTCGTGTTTATCCTTGGTTTTGTGCTGCCTGAACGGGCTGTGGCCCTTGAGCAGCTTGAAGAGCATGCAGCCGAAGGAGAACCAATCGGCGCTCGAGTCGTACGCCGTGCCCTTCGATAGGACCTCCGGCGCCATGTAACCATGCGTACCCCTGTCGAAACCAAACGCACACACACGTTATTTCCATATTTTATTCACATTTTTTTTCTTTCTCTCGTCGTTGCGTTTGCTCGATGGAAGGTGAACGAGTGTATATACATGTTATGTGAAAGGAAAATGAAATTACGTAACTTTGCGAGCGCATCAACAGAGGGTCGGTATAATAATGAGATTACGATCATGTCGGTACTTTAGTAAAGTGAATTTTATCGGGTACGTATATATTATACGCGTAGGGATGTATTTTTTCTTTTTTTTTGTTCGATGATTTTTATAAGATTAGCAATTGTTTTAACGTTATAACGCAAACGGACCTGGTATAAATTAATATTATGGTTAAAAAAAATTTATAAAATTCATGATATTTTCGAACAACCAACTGCACGAAAAACACAACGCGAGCTTTAAAATTCAGTGAATTTTTAAGATTTTTATATTTTCCTCGACTGCCAAGCGGCGAAATATTTAGAAAAAACGCGAAGAATTTTCAGCGACAGTAAAGGGCGGTGGGGTGGCTAAGATAAATGCTTCTCTTTTTTTTCGCTATATACCAGACAACCTTTCGCGGAACGCTCAACCTCGCGCGTAATTGTTGCGGCGCGGGAAAAAAAAATATATATAATATATATATTTCATCACGGCATGTTGCTCCTACTGCGTGCGCGGCAGTCTTTATAACAGCGAAATAAGTACGTGGTGAACACACGACGGGCAGGTCCACTTGGTTTCCGAGAAAAAAAAACACACGGAGGAAAAAAGCCTTGATTGGGCCGGGGGGGTGAATTCTCGCGGCAGTGGGCAATTTATCTGGGTACATTGACGTTATTGTTATAGGCCTACCCACTTTCTCTCTTTTTTTTCTTTTCTCTCTCTTTTTTTTATCAACGGACTCAGTTTCGCGAAAAGAAGAAGGATTTTCGCGTATTTATGAGAATGACCGACGATCTCTCTGTTGGTGAGTTTATCCTTTTTCTACCGGTTGTGTAAAGGTATTACAATGTATGTTCTTTATGTTCCGAGAAAATTACTTTATCCCGGTGCTTATATTCGTTAAGATTTTTGCAATTTCGGTGAAACTCTTGTTGATTTAACGAGGAAGTTGGAAAATATAACCGATTGCCAGATCTGTATGTGTTGCATTTTATAAAATGGTATATTTGCATTTTCATGCTCGAAAAATATTAGAACAATTGTTGGTTTATGCGAATTTTCGGAGAAAATTAATAATTTCTCAGAAAATGATGGCTTACTTCGAAGTTTACATTATTTTAAGTAGGGCAATTACGATGAGTGTCATTTACAGAATAAACAAATTTGATATAATGAAACGTAAGAAGATTTGCAAAGTATAGAATTTTCATTTTACTTGGAAATGAACTGAACTTATACATTAACATCAAGTATCTTCCTAAAACGCTTTACGTAAATTTCGATGTGAAGTAAGAGTACGCTAGAATTAAAATTAAAATAAACGTTTTTGATGAAATATAATGAATCTACTTTAGCTATCTTTAATAATAGCAAAATTTATTCTTTTCTCAGTAATTATCAGAGAATCAGTCTATTTGCTATAAAAATTATAAAAATTAATATTTCAAAAAATAAAAATTCAACCTATCAATATAAAAATAATAAATTTTCATATAAAAAAACTAAAGCTTGAAAAAACACACTTTTTCCGCGTACCTCAGATAAATAAAAAATATATCTTCTTTTACACGCTACACTCGTCAGAGTCCTTTTAATTACATATCGACAACATCAGCTACCCTTAAACCACTAAATCCCCACCAGCTGCCAACTCTTCCCTTCACGTCAAATACTTACACGCTAGCGTGTGGCTTCTTCTTGGAAAAGTCACATGCCAGTCCAAGATCCGATATCCTGACGTGGCCGTGCTCGTCGAGTAGTATGTTGGCGGGTTTGAGATCCCGATAAACGATGTAACGCCGGTGCATGTGCTCGAGGCCAAGTATCACTTCAGCCGCGTAGAACTTCATCTCGGGCTCGTTGAAGACGCCGTGCTGACTGAGATGATAATGAAGGTCGCCGCCGTTCATCAGATCGAGGATGAAGCACAGCTTATCAGGTGTGTGGAAGGCGTACGTCATGCACACGATGAATGGGCAGTCAACCTGTGCCTCGGCAAGATGGAATTTAAGGTTAAAATTGATTTTCGTTATGAGAATATTTGAGTTTTGGTAGTAAGGACGGAGTATAAAGTATGAGCTGTGAATTTATGTAGGGATACGCGTCTTTGTCTGACGCGACAACTTTGATAAGTTTTTGATAAAAATAGGAGTTCCTGTTGCAATTAAAATTATGCAAGTTTATTAAATGCAAAGTTATAAAGTACATCGACAGAATTTTATGGAATGTATATAAAGTTAAGTTGAACACCTAATGAAAGAGATTTTGGTGGCCTAAAAGTTCAGTTGTAAATTCCAACTTTCCAGATTTTAAAATTTTCCAATTATTTTTTTACTACCTTTATTTCAAATTAAACAAGGAATAAAATGATACCTTTCAAATTACTATTGAATTAAAACTAAAAAGGACAAGTTTCTTTTTACACGGAGAGAAATTTCCTAGTAAATTTTACCAGTGGGCTTGGTAATCAAGGGACAGACAACCAAAATCCCAAAAATTACCATTTTTTCAAGTAAAATTTATTAGAATTGTAGTAAATTTTACTAGAAAAACTGGTAATTTTTGGGACTTTAGCGGTTAAAAAAATTATAGAAAATAAAAAAAAATTACTAGAAAATTTACTAGAAAATTTCTCTCTGTGTAGTATACAAAATTTACTTATACAGCATTACTATATCAAATTTTTTTCCGTTTTATTAAAAGACATTGTTAATAATTTTTATATTTTTAGATCTACCAAACCGTCGAAACCGGATTTTAACACGAATTTCCCATGTATTTTTTTTTTAAAATAGTATCCGTATATAAAGTGATACGACCATTTTTAGAAAAAATCTAGCGAGCTACGGATTAAACTTTTCACTAACGAATGAAGACCATTTCGCAGAAAAGATACTACACGTCCCGTGTGCTCTTAATTGCATTTCAAAGAAACTGATTTTCAACGCATACTTCATTTAAATTTTAACTAGAAAAATAACATATCACAAGAGGAATATTTTATTATCCAATATTCTATATCTTAATAAAAAGCAATCATACGTAGTGTCGATTACTTAATACAAGTGACTTTATAAACAACAGCGACTGAATAAAATATATCACGCATATATCCAAAAAGAAAAAAAGAAAAACCAACAAAACATCTACATATACAGCAGTCGACTCTCACCACCCCCCACACGCGTCATGTTTTCACCCTCGTCCAAAACAAAAAGCATCTTTCATAATAATCCCACGTAAAAGCCGTCGTCCCTATTACTCTCTCCTCAGCTCTCAACGTATACCGCGACTTTTTTTTACTCTCTCCCTTTCTCTGCTTCTAATTTTTGTCACAACGCCGGAGCGTCCATTAATTCCTGCGACGCGTCGCGTCGTGTGTCGTCTCTTTACTCACCCCCGTGCTGACGAGCGAGAGCATTATCCTCTCGTT
Source organism: Torymus tubicola (assembly GCA_035583055.1). Taxonomy (NCBI): domain Eukaryota; kingdom Metazoa; phylum Arthropoda; class Insecta; order Hymenoptera; family Torymidae; genus Torymus; species Torymus tubicola. The sequence continues at coordinate 20,888,476 of JAWWEQ010000055.1, read as the reverse complement.
GAGCGCGAGGGTCTCGCCCTGCTTCATCTTGATGCGCTTCTTGTCGAGGCACTTCATCGCGTACATCTTGCCAGTGTCGGCCTTGCGACAACCGTAGACCTCGCCGAAACCACCTCGACCGATTATCCGGTGCACGCTGAAGTCGTTCATCGTCAGCTATTTTGCAAGGCCCCAAAAAAAGAAGAATACGTTTTATTAATATTTTTTCGTCCCTGTTGATGTTTATGATGGAAGTATAGGATAATGTAGTCGCTGTCGCTTGTGCTTAGTTAACCGAGTGGAACGAAGGGGAATGGAACGGATGGTTGAGGGAGAAATAGTCCATTTACATTGTGCACGAACTGTCGTGCTTTTTTGGGATACAATTTGTCATTCGTTAACGACGCGAGACGTAATTTTCAAAGGCTGCGGGTTAATAATAATAGTTGACGGCTTTGGAAAAAAAAGTTGATGGTTGCGCGGTAGTTTTCTTTCTTTGTTGGCTGAATATCTTGAAAAATCGTAGACGGCTGGTTAAAAAAGTTATGATTGATGAATATTTTGACCCGCTTAAGCGTCAGAGATTTGTTCAAATAACTCTATTCCATTTAGTTTAGTATAAGCACATTGATTTCTGTAGGGAACGTCTATAAATCTGCGTGCTCTCAATCACACTAGTTTATTGATTATTGTAATACATGTGGCTCGCAACGTTTTCTTTTCCATCTTAAAGAGGGTCATGGAATTTTTTTTTGTTTGCAGTCTATTGACTAAAACAACAGTAAAGCTAACTTTTTCAGATAAAGCTCGATTACAATTTGTTATTATTCGCGTTCTGATTGACATATCCTTTTTTTCATTAAAATATAAATTTATTTTTATAACTAGTGATGTTTTAACATTCAGTATATGAGCTTGCTCGAAACCATCAAAAGTTTGTAACTAAAAAACTTTAAATCGAATATAGCTTTATACTTCATCGCGGATTTTATGTAACAAAAAAGAAACGATATCACGAATGAATTTATATGTAAATCGATAAAAGCTGATGATGTTAAAAGGATTAACAACTTGTTTATCGAAAAAATTGTTATTCGATCTGAAATGGTCATTTATAAACGACGTTTCTTTTTTAAATATAGAATTTCATAAAGGTTCTCGAATAAAATTTTATAAATAAAATATCATAAATTCTATGGAAATATAAAAATTAATTTTAAAGCATTCTGGTAAAACATTCAAAAGTTGAGGTGCAAATATGATATGTTTTATAAAGTTGGACGCAAAATATGAATCACTAGAATAAAAAAAAAATATAAATAATCACCAGCAGTAACAGCGAGCTTCGGCGTTTCCTTTAAAGGATGTGAAAGTTACCGAACACCAGACATTGCATAACAATTATTTTTGCTCGACACGATAATCAATCAATTAAAAATTCATATTTGGTGTTATACGGCGACACACTGTAATTTGAGAACAGGTTTATAATTTCCTTGACAGACGTCATTCGTACATATGTTGAACATAAAACAAACCATGGCGCCAGGTATAAATATCGCGTAATCAGAAATCGGCGAAAATTTATTAAATAATTTATGCCGTTATAATAGTCAATTTTGTATAAGTATAATTAAAATTATCTACGGTAAAGTAAAACCTTTACGAGTCCCGTTAATTATTTACAATACGAGCCCCCCTGCTATGTCGATCGCCTTGTGCTCTACTATATTATTTAAAATTCCTCGATGAATTATTCAAGCGTAATTTAATATTTGATCATAATCCGGGGTTATTATTCATTTGTGATTTGCAAGAAATCAAGGATTCATATTAATTTAAGATGTTATAAATCATAAATTATGAATCATAAAGTGTATGATCCATTATTATTATTTGATTTAGTTTTAATTATCGAAGTATATCGGCAGTGCTTCACTCAAGTCCATAAAATAGCAGTACTTACTGCGCCAACAGAGCCAATTAATAATTAATAACGCGATATCTATCGTCTAACTTTATAATACTTATCAACGCGCTCTTAATTATCCGGCAGCGCTGTTTTGCATAGTGTGTTTTAATAAACAGTACTTCATTTCATTGTTATTATGCGTAAAAGGTAAATTAAATTTATTAATTATATATTATTTCGATTTGACTGTTACAGGTTTGAGTTTGTACATTATTTAAAAGATATATTGATTTCATTTTCAAATATAAATCATAGTATACTGTTGAGCTAAATATAAATGAATTATTATTACTATTTTGCGTTAGAAAGATTGATATGCAGAGTTATCTATCTTGTCATCTGGATTATACCATTTGAATTACAAATTCATTTTATAACTTCAAACTAGTGAACTACAGCGAATTTCACCCTCGAATTCGAATTCGAATTTGAAGTTAGAATCAGTGACCCAAAAAATCCTCGACGTATACCAATTCTCATGCAAATTTAACGACATACATGATGGTACAGTTTCGACATTCCATGTTTCTTGCAAAGGCAAAACCACACATTAATTTTTCAAAAGTAACATTTGTTTTCACATTGCATTAGATATGAATATCCCTGACGAATAATTTGAATATTCATAAAATATCACATCCATTTTTCATTTATTACAGATACATATATATAAATGTCAAAAATTCTAGCACGATAAGGGCATAAAAAATACTGAATTTGAGAAAAATCGTAATAAAAAAATAAAACGAGTTATCTGAATAAATCACAATAAATTCGAATTTTCCAAAACGGTCGATATTGAATTTTCATCTCTGACTATACGTCTCGGGGCGAAATACATATATAATCGCGTTACCGAATCGAAATACACAAACGGCGCTGCAGCACTACATGATATATATATACATATATATATATATATATATCTACGTCATCGAGTGACGGGCGCTTACCTGAATATTGAGCTCGAGGTTCTTCCATTGACAGAAGCGGGTGTACTTGTCGCTGAAAGAGAAATAAAGTCGCAAATTGATTAAAAAGTTCAACTGCCCGTCGGTCGCTGCACAAAAGTTTCTGTGTTCTCCACACTTGCACGTGCGCGCGCATGTCTCTCTCTACATATATCTATCTGTCCGTTCGTGCGTGTCTCTCGACACGAGAAAATATGAATCGTCGTGTATGTGCATATGCGCGCGAGCGAGTTTGCAAAACTTTTTCTCTCTTTCACTCCGTCTTTTCCACAAGTCAAAAAAAGTTCAGCCAACTTACCTCTCGAGGAACTTTCTGAAAGGCTCCCCCCTTAAGTGATTGAAAATCTCCTCGATGTACGGCTGCAAAATCAAAGAATTTCATTTCAATCGACTCTCCTCGCAGCTGTCTATGTAAAGTTTGTTGTTTTGCATCGAGACGTTTCGTTAAAAGTTTGCGTGCATGCATATAATACGCTTATTCTTTTTACGCTTGTTTTACGACACGTATTTTGCGCGACGCTTAAAGTTTTGGATATTTACACGACGGTTAATTCACGACAAATACGAATACACGGTGCCGGTGTGCGACCGCCTTGACGGCGAATATGAAAGTCGAGATTAATGAGATAATAAATACGCGGGAATATATGTATATACATATCTATATGTTCGCAAATTGTAACGAGGCGCACGTTTACATCATTTCGAACGAGCACGCTTCATTAAACATAACTGGTGCGTGACCGCGGCAAAACGTAAAGCGCGCACATGGGTGACGTGGCGCCCGAATATGAAAAATATAAGAGGAAAAAAAAGAACCGCAATTTTGCAAAATCGCCAGTGTCGCGAGTTATATGGCTTTATTGTAATTTTTATTGCGAGGCGAACGCTAATAAGTACACGCGTAAGACGATGGTATTATATTGTACTGTGCTTTGAGTATCTTACAAAGTTGCTATAATTGTATGATTTTATAAAATTATACGCAAAAGTTATTAAAGTCATGACAAATTCTTGAAGAAAATATATTATTACGAATTACGTGGCTATTAATGATAATGATATTATCGTAATGTACCATAAAATTCATGTGCTTGTATTGGTGATTCAATATTTCATTGGAAAAATAATTTTTTATTTATTGTATTGATAATAATGTTTGTAGTTTTTCTGAAGCATTCATTGATGAATTCGATCTTTATACAAACTTCTTTCCATTTATTAATGCAAAATTATTTATATAATTTCATTCAATGTAAATAACTCAATTTATTGTTGTCTGCGAGTCACGCACCAGTTACTATTACGATTACAAATATCATTTCAATTTATTTTCTCTATAGCATTCTTATATTAGATATCGTCCGAAGTGTGACACTTATTTAGACTGCGTATATAAGAATAGTTCCGATGACTAATAGCGCTTAGCGATAAAAGTCTTAATCATCTCTTGCGAAATTCCTTGCTATGTATATAAGTTTACAACGACTGGAAGTGAAGTAGCGCAATGCGACCATTACACCGATTTGGCAAGTCGCTCGATAGTATGAAATATTATTTTGCAATATAAATGTGAATTGACAATTGTATTATACGAATATCTCGCGACTTATATTGTGTGCGACAGACAAATTTGCTTTTTATTTGTGCGCGAGAATGATGTTACAGAGCAGAAAAAGAACTTGAGCAGAATGTATATATATGACGATTTGTCGACCTTGCAAGGATTTCATAAAACCGCCATTAAAATTGATCAAAATATATGAGATGTGTACATATAGGTCTTACCACACATGCCTCATTCCACTTAATGGATATATACGCGAAAACCTACGTCATTTCTATTCTTCGTCGAAATGGCGAGTAAAATTTTTTTGCTTATACGGTCGGCCGATTGCGTAAAACATCCTTCGTACGTCACTGATTTTTGTGAATAAAAAGTGTCGAAAAACATGTTTATTAAGTTAATTAGTTGATTAAAAAATTAAATTAATATTTTCGTAAAAATTACATAACGCACATTTTTGTAAATTATAAACATAAAAATTATAAACATAAAAATTATTGTCATTATATTATTTCTGTTAAATGTTTCATATTACATTTTATAATATAAAATTAAAAATCATTAATACCGCGGTTATTACGTTGACAAAAACGTACAACAATCGTCACTGCAACACGATACGATAAAAAGTAAATATATCAGATTCTCACTTAATTTCTGCGCGCGACTAACCGGACAATCGCGACTATATTCCAAACTAAAAATATATCATCTCCACAATCCAGTAACAATTATTCCACATTTTTCTTTTTCTATTTCATTCTCTTAACGTACACCGCGCAACGCCTCGCTAATCTCAAAGCATGCAAATAATCCCCCCTCCCAACCAGCTCACCTCGAACAAATTAACAGGAACCTCGTTTCTGATAAGATACTCCTGCACGTGGGACACGGCGGCGGCGGAGTATTCCTGGAACATGAGAACAGAATCGTCAGCAAAAAATGACCTCCCGACTAAACTATCTTTCCCCTCTTCTCTCTCTCTCTCTCTCTCTCTCTCTCTCTCTCTCTCTCTCTTTCTCTCTTGCGAGCGTGAGTATACACGTCACACCTTTCCTCCGCACATATACACAGAGAAAAATGCTTCGTTAACTTAATGAATGGCGCGCTTTAATCAAGAGCGAAGAAAGTTACCGCATACGCGCAAGAGAGAGCGAGAGAGAGAGAGATAGAGAGCGAGAGAGGAGACAAAAGCGGAAGAGATACTCACGTGCTGGTGCGCGAGCAGCTCCTTCATGATGTAATTGTCGTAGATCTCCCGGGCGAGTTTCCTCCGTTCCTCCGGGCACTCGAGCTTCTCGTACGCCTTGATCTGCAACGATTTATTAACGTCAAGCGATTAGCTGCGAGAGCTTCGTTCAAAGCTAGGGTGTGAGGTATAGGTATGCAGGTGTATAACGCGATGTAAGCGAGAATAATATTAACGGTTAGAGTTGAATACCTCAATCTCGGCTATATACGGTATAAAATATCTAAACTTTCTATATTTTCTTCTGTCATTCCAATAAAATAAACGGTAGGTCAAAATTGTTCAGATATCCCCAAAACTTTGTCATTTTTCACGAAAAAGTGACCAGAAACCAATTGCCAGCACAGTCCTATACTTTTCCATATATTCATTTGAATGCTTGGAGAATAAGATCTCGTCAGTGTTACCCAAGTGCGCGTTTCTCTCATAAGAATAGCATTGTGTTTAGTATACACTAGAATATATATATGTAAAACAGTCATTTTACTTATACTCCTAAGGTTCTAAAAGCTTTATATTGCAAATAAAAGTAATGCGCCTGCTTCTGCATATTAATATATTAT